>CM039603.1:42423967-42818576 GCA_022457205.1 Saccharum spontaneum
AGGTTTAGTGAAGATATCCGCTAATTGATTTTCACTTCGTACACCTTCTAGTGATATGTCATTTTTAGCAACGTGATCTCTTAGAAAGTGATGGCGGATATCTATGTGCTTGGTGCGAGAGTGTTGTACTGGATTGTTGGCAATTTTAACGGCACTTTCATTGTCACATAAAAGTGGCACCTTTTCAAGAACAACTCCATAGTCTAGGAGGGTTTGTTTCATATATAAGATTTGTGCACAACAAGCCCCCGCGGCAATGTATTCCGCCTCGGCGGTGGACAAAGCCACACTATTTTGCTTTTTAGATGACCAAGATACTAAAGATCTCCCAAGTAAATGGCACCCTCCGGATGTGCTTTTTCTATCAATTTTGCAACCGGCATAATCCGAGTCGGAATAGCCAACTAGTTGGAATCTAGCTCCTTTGGGATACCATAAACCAATACTTGGGGTGTGCTTAAGATATCTTAGGATTCTTTTTACGGCACTTAAGTGAGGTTCTTTAGGGCAGGCATGAAAGCGAGCACACATGCACACACTAAACATGATATCGGGCCTAGATGCGGTAAGATACAACAAGCTACCAATCATAGAACGGTAGAGAGTTTGATCAACCGGTTTACCTCCCTCATCTAGGTCGAGATGTCCATTTGATGGCATTGGGGTCTTGATTGGCTTGCATTCTTCCATCTTGAATCTTTTGAGAAGATCCTTGGTATACTTTTCTTGAGAGATGAAAATCCCTTCTCTCATTTGCTTGACTTGAAACCAAGGAAGAATGTGAGCTCACCAATCATTGACATCTCGAACTCCTTCGACATCAATTCACCAAACTCCTTGCAATAATCTTCATTTGTTGACCCGAAGATGATATCATCAACATACACTTGACAAATGAAGATCTCCCCATTAAGCTTTTTGGTGAATAGTGTGGTGTCGACCTTTCCGATGGTGAAGCCCTTCTCAATGAGGAAGTCCCGGAGGCGCTCATACCACGCTCTAGGGGCTTGCTTGAGCCCATATAGCGCCTTGGACAACCTATAAACATGATTAGGATATCTAGGGTCTTCAAACCCGGGAGGTTGATTGACATAGACTAGTTCATTTATAAAGCCATTTAAGAATGCACTTTTCACATCCATTTGATATAATTTCATATCATGATGTGATGCATATGCAAGAAGGATACGAATGGCTTCAAGTCTTGCTACGGGTGCAAAGGTCTCTCCAAAATCAAGGCCTTCAACTTGAGAGAACCCCCTTTGCAACTAGTCTTGCCTTGTTCCTCACTACTATGCCTTGGTCATCTTGCTTGTTTCGGAACACCCACTTGGTTCCAATGACTCTTGCACCTTTAGGATGCTCTTCAAGTGTCCAAACTTCATTGCGGGTGAAGTTGTTCAATTCTTCATGCATGGCATTCACCCAATCCGGATCTTGAAGAGCTTCTTCTACATTCTTAGGTTCAACACAAGAGACAAAAGAGTGATGTTCAACGAAAGAAGCTAGCTTTTGAGATCGAGTCATTACTCCCTTTGTAGGACTCCCTATGATGAGTTCTTGTGGATGAGCTTGAAGTAGAGGTGAGTTTCTTCTATCAACCACTTGAGGAGGTGGATGGGGAGCATCAACATCTTGTGCTTGTGCCTCGGCTTGTTCATGAGAGACATAAGTATCTTCATTTTCAACTCTCTCATTCTTGTCATCATCTTGAGGCACACGTGATGAAGATGGTGGATCAATGATTTGCACATCGTCTTCATCATCTTTTGGCTTGATGTCTCCCACCGGCATGTTCTTCATGGCCTCCCTCAATGGTTCTTCACCTACATCATCACAATTCTCAATTGCTCCTTGGGAGCCGTTAGATTCATCAAATTCCACATCATATGTTTCTTCAACCAACCCGGTGGTATGGTTAAATACTCTATATGCTTTGGACTTTGATGAGTAACCAACAAGAAAACCAATATCACAACGTCTTTGAAACTTCCCTAGATGTTGACGCTTCTTGTAGATGTAGCATTTGCAACCAAACACCCGGAAGAATGAGACGTCCGGCTTCTTCCCATTAAGCAACTCATAGGGGGTCTTGCCAAGAAACTTTTGGAGGAAAAGGCGATTTGAAGCATAGCATGCGGTGTTGATTGCCTCGGCCCAAAACTTCTCGGAGTGTTGTACTCATCTAGCATTGTTCTTGCAAGGGTGATCAAGGTCCGGTTCTTTCTCTCAACTACACCATTTTGTTGAGGAGTGTAGGTTGAAGAAACTTCATGCTTGATTCCAATTTCATCACAATAAGCTTCTATGTTGGTGTTGTCAAACTCTTTGCCATTGTCACTTCTAATCTTCTTTATCTTGACTTCAAATTCATTTTGAGCTCTCTTTGCAAACTTCTTGAAGCAACTTGCCACTTCGGATTTGTCATGAAGGAAGAAGGTCCATGTGTATCTTGAGTAGTCATCCACTATCACAAGACAATAGAGATTACCACCCAAACTCTTGTATGTTGTAGGCCCAAACAAATCCATGTGTAGAAGTTCTAGCACTCTTGAGGTTGACATGAAAGCCTTGGTAGGATGAGTGTTTGCAACTTGTTTGCCGGCTTGACATGCACTACAAGGTTTGTTCTTTTCAAACTTCACATCCTTCAATCCTCTTACTAGTTCTTTCTTCAATAGCTTGTTGAGAGTGCTCATTCCAACATGTGCAAGCCTCCTATGCCAAAGCCAACCAAGTGAGGTCTTGGTGAACAAACATGTCATCAAATTTGCATCTTCGGAGGTGAAGTCAACAAGATAAAGATTGTTATATCTAAAGCCCTTGAATATCACTTGCTTGTCATCTATCTTTGAAACTTCAACTTCATTTGGTGTGAACAAGCATTGGAAGCCAAGGTCACAAAGTTGCCCAACGGATAACAAGTTGAAACTCAATGAAGCAACATAGAGCACATTTGAGAGTGAGTGATCATTTGATATTGCAATCTTGCCTATACCCTTGACTTTGCTCTTTGAATTATCTCCAAATGTGATCTTCTCTTGACATATCCCATTCTCTTCAATTGAGGTGAACATACGAGGATCACCGGTCATATGTTGAGTGCAACCACTATCAATAACCCAATGAGATCCACCGGTCTTGTAGTTCACCTACACACAAGAGATCAAGCTTTTTGTTTAGGGACCCAAACTTGAGAGGGGCCCTTGACTTTCTCAACTAGTGACTTGGCAACCCATATTTTCTTTGGCCTATTCTTGTTTGGGGGACCCAAAAACATGACTTTCATCTTTCCATTTGAATCTTTTCTTAGCATGTAATGAGCATTGAAGGCAAAAGGTCTAGCATGCTTGGGCAAGGGTTGTGGTGGTGGAGTTTTGCATTCATGAGCAAAATGACCTTCTTGACCACACTCAACACATCTCTTTGGCTTGGGCTTTGATTTGCTTTGTTGTTGAGATTTTGCTTTCTTCTCTTGATTTGCCAAGTACCCAATACCACTTCTATCCATCTTCATCACGGTGTTCATGAGGAGCTCACTTTGCAAATATTGGCCTCTTGTGAACTTGCTTAGGCCGGTCTTGAGATGCTCTTTTTCTTGCTTGAGCTTCTTGTTCTCTTCAATGAGTGACTCATTTGTTGTTTGCTTCTCAAGAGCCATTAAACCTTTGAGCTTCTTGTTCTCATTTGCAAGCTTCTCATTCTCACACTTGATCTTGGCATAATCATCATGGTTGCTTGACTCAACCACACTCTTGCCTTTGCTACTAGAACCTTGCTCAATGCTTTCAATGATCAAATCATCACATGATGTAGCTATATCACACTTAACAACATGGTTAGTAGCATCATGTGTTTCAAGAGCAAGTTCATTTGCAACCACAAGACTATCATAGTCAATTTTTAATGTGGTGTACTTGTCTTTTAGAGAGCTATGTCTAGTGATGAGCTCATCATGCTTCTTCTCAAGTTTATCATGTTGATCTTTAAGCTCTTTGTTAGAAGTTTTGAGCTCCTTGAGAGTGGAAGACATAATTTCATTTTGATCTCTAAGCTCACCACTAGTCTTTTGAGCATTTTCAAGCTTGGATGAGAGTGATTCATTTTCATTTTGAAGGTCATCATTTTCACTTCTTGTCCTTCTTATGATTTTAGTGTATTTGTTTAGCAATTTTACAAGTTCATCATAAGAAGGTGCATCAAATTCATCATCACTATCACTATCATCATCATCATCACTATCATGATTTTGTACCTTACGTTCACCCTTGGCCATAAGGCATAGGTGAGTAGTGGACGATGATGGTGAAGAGGGCGGTGAAGGTGGTGGTGAAGATGTTGGTGAAGATGATGGCCCCATCACAAATGCGGCAACCTTCTCTTTCTCATCATCGCTCTCATCTTCGGAGGAGCCACAAGATGATTCAATGTCGGTGAGCCAATCACCAACAATATAAGCCTTTCCACCCTTCTTCTTCTTGTAGAACTCCTTCTTCTTGCCATCCTTCTTCTTGTATGGCTTGTTCTTCTTCTTCTCATCTTCTTCATCACTTGAATCATTCTTCTTGCCCTTGTTCTTGTTCTTGAACTTGTCTTTTGGTGGTCTAGGGCATTGATGAGCTAGGTGGCCAAGTTCACCACAATTGTAGCAATCCATCTCCGAGATGGGCTTTCTCTTGCTACTTGTGAAAAATTTCTTTTTCTTGCCATCGAACTTGATGCCACTCTTGTTAAGCTTCTTTAGCATCTTGGTGGTCTTCCTCACCATGAGTGCAAGTGATTCATCATCGACATCACTTTCACTTGAGTTTTCTTGCACGATCATGGCTTGGCCCTTCTTCTTCTTCTTGTCATGGCTAGCTTTGAAGGCCAAGTCTTTCTTCTTGGAAGATGATGAGCCCTCTTCCGGAGTGATGTGCATGTACATCTCATGCGCATTGATCTTCCCCAATATTTGAGTCGGTGTTGCGGTGGAGAGATCACTTTGATGAAGCACGGTGACAATGTGACCATACTTCTCAACGGGAAGCACACTCAAGATCCGCCTTGCAACATCCGATTGACTCATTTGAGTGAGTCCAAGAGCATTGAGGTCCTCTACAAGAACATTTAAGCGAGTGTACATCTCATTAGCACTTTCTTTGGGAAGCATCTCAAAAGAATTAATTTTCTTTAAAGCAATATGATAGCGTTCCTCACGCTCACTCTTAGTTCCCTCATGGAGAGCACAAAGATTTTCCCACAAATCATGAGCGTTCTTTGCATTACGCACACGATTGAAGATATCTTTGCCTAAGCCCCGGTAGAGTGCATTTTTGGCCTTTGCATTCCACCGGTCGTACTTCTCCTCGTCACCCGTGGGGTTTGCGGGATCCTTGATAGCGGGAAGCCCTTCGGTTGCGGCTCTAAGACACCCAACATCTATGGCTTCGAGATACGCCTCCATCCGGATTTTCCAATATGGAAAATCATCCCCCTCAAAGGTGGGAGGTGGTCCTTCCCCGTTAGACATCTTGCTCTAGGCGGTAAAGCCTAAATTAGGAGCAACACGGCTCCGATACCAATTGAAAGGATCAAGATGCCCAAGAGGGGGGGTGAATTGGGCTTTTCTAAAAATTAATTGCAAGAATTAAATCCTATAAGCCGGAATTCACCCCTAGTGCCTACTTGTGTTCCTAGAGAGTCTACCGTTAAAAAGTTTTGCACCCTAGTTTCCAATCCTAGTCTAGCATGGCAATTCTAGGAATGTAAAACAAGCAATGAAAGTAAATACGAGAAAGTAATTGCTTGAATGTAAAGGGGCAAGGAACACGGCGATGTTTTTCCGAGGTATCGGAGAGTCGCCACTCCCCACTAGTCCTCGTTGGAGCACCCGCGCAAGGGTGTCGCTCCCCCTTGATCCGCGCAAGGATCAAGTGCTCTCTACGGGTTGATTCTTCGACACTCCGTCGCGGCGAATCACCCAAAACCGCTCACAACTTGAGTTGGGTCATCCACAAGCTCCGCCGGATGATCACCAAACTCCCAATCACCACCAAGCCGTCTAGGTGATGGCGATCACCAAGAGTAACAAGCTAGAACTCTCACTTGACCACAACGAGCCCAAATGAGGAGATGGATGCACACTTGCTACTCTCGAATCACTAGTGAGGAATCACAAACTTTGATTCTCAAATCTCTATCCTCACTAGAGCTCTTGCACTCCCTTGCACTCTAAAGGGTTTTCTCAGATGTTTGAATGAGCAAGAGGCCTCTAAAAGAGGTGGAGGGGTTGTATTTATACACCCTTCAAAGAAAACGAACCGTTATTTCTGACACGGGGTCACCGGACGCGCCGGTGCTACGCACCGGACGCGCCGGTCCCCCGTAACGGTCAAAACCCGTTTTTGAAATCGAACCACCGGACGCACCGGTCAGGTAGCACCGGACGCGTCCGACGTGCAAAGGAGCTTACTGGAGTCACACCGGACGCGAGGCCGCGTCCGATGCCTGAAGACCGGACGCGTCCGGTCCTCTCTGGACCTTACTGGACTCGCACCGGACTCGCCGATCAAGTCCAGTATCGCGTCCGACGGGCGTTCTCTCTTGATGACACGTGTCGGTCGCTGACCACTGCGTCCGGTCCTCGCGAGGACCGCGTCCGGTGATCAGGCCCGAAACCTAGCGCGGTTAAGTACACACCGGACGCGTCCGGTGTTCCCGAAGGCCGCGTCCGGTGACTGGAAAACAGCCCGAAACTCGTCGAAACGCGTCGCAACTTCAACCAAGTTGCTTCTAACTGAACCTTGAGCTAATCTAGAGTTGCCTAGCGCCAAGTTTAACAAGTGTGCACCACACCTAAACATAGGACTCGCCTAGGTCAAGCTACCCATTCATGCCCCCCTTTATAGTACGGCCAAAAGAGAAAAACGAAGATCCTAACGACTATTCCGAATGTGTCTCAACACTTCGTCATCCGGAACTAACCGTCCTTAATCTTGACGTCACTCTTTTGAAAAACCGAAACGATTTCCATCAAGGGACACGAAACCACAGTGCTCAAAGCAGTTATCACCTCCATGACCTAACTTACCAAAGTTTCTGCAAAACACACGTTAGTCATGGTAATAAAGTGTTGTCATTAATTACCGAAACCAAACCTTGGGGCCTAGATGCTTTCAAGCATTACCCCCTCTTGGCCATGGCGCCAGATCGGGTCACGGCGCGTTCCAGCCTCCTTGGCCTGCTAGAGGTGGGGGCACATCCGACGGTGGAGGTCACCCAGCCAGTCGCCGCAGTAGGTCTGCGGGCACTGGAGCTGGTCCCCATGTTGGGGTATCAGGAATGGGTGGCGGAGGTCGTGCGCCATTGATGCCTAACAGCGTTGCCCATGGAGCCACGTCCGCCGTTCCACAGGTCGTCGGAGGCCGTGATGGGATCGAAGGAGAAGACGACAACGTCCCCCAGTCGGTAATCTCCAAATCCATGCTCTAGTACATCATTTGGTTGTGATCCATGCTCTGTTAGTAATTCAAAAGATATGATAGGTTGTGTGGAGTGGATTTGCGGCAAATTTGTAATACTTAGCAACTTTCAAAAGAGAGCTTTGTGCACCAAGTTAACTATTGTTCTTTTAAATGATCAAGAATGTTTTTTCTGAAGGCCTATATTTGTTAATTGCTCAAGAATGTTTTGCAACTTTCTGATCTAAGGCTTTCAGTTTATCAAGCACTAGTACATGTGTCATAGTGTTGTTACCTACGTAATGGATGTTTGGTGAAAGATTTCCTTTTTATCATGAGATGCCTTGAGAAGATTATCTGAAAGTAAATCAGCAAGCCAAAAATACATACTGTGTGCGCTGAAGTCACCCATTTCTTTTCCAAATGAATTCTGGCAGATATTCTAGCTATACATGATCATATATAGTTTACATAGCCTTTGATAAAGCTCAGTACAGAAAGGTTTTTCACCCAGCTATTTTTCTTTTGTTCTTTCTCCCATACTAGAAAAATTATGACAAGGCAAACTGGACAAATGAGAACAACACATATATATTCTGTGAACTAGCTGTTGATCAAATTAGGGTAGGGGAACGCCCGAATGGACAAATGACAGGCAGAGGGTACAAGGAAATACAGAAAAAAATTCGTGAGAAGACTGGCCTCTACCATGAAATCAGACAGCTCAAGAACAGATGGACTCAATGCAAGAGCATGTGGACTTTTCATGAGATGACTCTAAATAATACTGGCTTAGGCAGAAACGCAAATGGGACAGTAATAGCAGATGATGACTAGTGGAACAAACACACAAAGGTATTATAACAAGTTTGCTTTCTATCTTAGTTCCTTGCCAAATTTTGTAGGTTTTTATTTGAAATAAGTTTATCCATTTTGATCTCATTTTGTTGTATGTCTTATAAAAATATACATTTCAGAAAAGACCAGAGTGCAAGAAATTCAGGAAGTTCATACCTGCATACATTGACTTCCTAAGGGAGATGTACCAAGGATGGACGGTTGATGGCCGGTCCTCATGCATCCCTGGACTAAACGCAGATGTAGATGGACATGAAGATGAAGATGGCGATGGGTAACACATATAAAATTCCTAAATTTTGGACAATGTGTCCTGAAGGGTTTTCAATAATTTGGTTGTTGGGGTTAATGGTATATGTTTTAATAAATTTTGAGCAAATGATGCAGACATAATGTTAACACCCACAACTAGATTGTAAAAGGCTTCAAAATGGTCTCTATCAATTTAGCATTGAATGGTGATAGAAGGTGTATCTAAGCGGATCACATCAGAGGAAAGCTCTGATTCTTCTAACCACTCATTGCTAATTATAGACACTAATTCTCATGTTGTCTGTTTAAGGAAAGCTTTGTTGGAAGGGTCTAAAAGTTCTTGGTTTGATAATTTCTTGGTCTTCCTAGGCTTCCTATGGTATTTCGAGGTATTTCCATAATTGACATAAAGTTCATCCTCGAAATCGAGCATAAAATCTAAAAATGGGGTGTCTAATGGCTTGGAATTTAGATCAGCTGAAGGTTGTGATGGTTCTGGCAAAATTTTAGGTTCAGCTACTGGTGATTCTTCTCCTACATAATTCTCTTCCAGCTCTAAGGGTAGTTTAACTATTAAAATTTTGTCTAGGAGTTTTCTTGCTTCCTGAATAGAAAGATGCAAGAATGATCCTCTAGATACTAAAGTGAAAAATTCTATGGTTTTTGTGTTAAGAGCCATGTAAAAATGTTGAAGTAAAATATGGTCTTGTAATTCTAAGTCTAGTCCAAATTCTAAAAGAAGGTTAAAACGGTCCCAGGTTGTGGCCAAAGATTCATTATTTTTTTGTTTAAAAGTTATGACCTCGGCTCTAAGGTTGACAACTTTATGGATAGGAAAGAAATCTAAATAGAAGCTAGAGCGCAAACTTTCCCAATCTCCTTGTTTACTCTCTACGGTTCGGTCATACCAAATTCTAGCTCTCCCTCTCAAAGAGAAAGGAAAAGGCTTCTATATTAAGATCTCATCTGACATGCCTGCTATGTGTAGGCAGTCATAGGTCTGTTCGAAATCTCATAGGTGTATGTAAGGGTTTTCGTCTTTCTTTCCTGAAAAGGGATGGTTCTAGACTATCTTAATTAAATGTGGTTATAGCTCATAGGCGGGTGCTAAAATAGGTTTGGATGATTCTTTGGGCCTATGGCTAGTGCTCATGGGTGCGGAACATTGGTAAATAGGAGTGGAATTTTCAATATCCATAAGGATAAACATAAAAAGGTTGGAAAGAATGGGATAAAAAGGAAAAAGATAAAGGTATAATATAAGGTTAAGCTAGGCTCTAAGTTATCTCAGCTACCGTTTTCCTCGGCAACGGCCCCAGCAATGCTTGTTGGTATAAATTAAATGCACACAAGAAATATAAGTATCCGCAAGCGCATAGATAGTATACCGATATAGCACTTCACCCGAGAGTATTCCAGAGTATCGTTATTTATATTTTACCACAAGAAAAACATGTGATACTAACTAAGACTAAACCCCTAAGAAAGCGGCAAGGACGGAGACTATAGGGATTATAAAGGAGGTCACTATGGTCGTCTAGTTCTAACCCTTATAAGCTATGTGATTACTATTTAGGCTGGAGACATTGCATAGGAGAAAGCACCATATAAGATGACTTTAACCTGGCAACCGGATCCTACTTAGGTCCTACAAATGGGATGTAGAATATATATATATATATAATAATCAATGAGGCTATAAGAGTCACTCTCGTGAGCTACCACAGCTCCGGAATACAGGGTGCATGTATGAGTAACCGAAGTCTAAGCACCACGCTTATACCACGAATACTACTCTAATCTAGTAGCGACCAAGACTAGAGCACTCAAAATAGAGTCATAAACCAGATGAATAATAATAACAAAGACGTACTTGAATTAGAAGTTGAATATCAAAAGACTTTCAGAAGCAAGTCCCAATGTTAATGAAACTTGATCCCACAGGTACAAGCCGGAGAGGAGACACCGACAGGCTGAAGCTTCCCCTCAAACTCTTCCTCAACACTATATCTCTCTATTTCTAAATAAGACTAGTCCTAATCTTTGGTGGACTACAAAACTAATCTTCTCTTGGAGCTTCTCTCTTGATCCTATCTAGAAATTCTGGATGTAGAGGAGAAATTAGAGTTTTAACCCAGATGAGGATGATCTAAACAAGGGGGCAGGCTCTATTTATATAGGCTAGTGGGATGAACGTGAGCCCTTGGATCAAACTGACTTGAACAACGGTTGAGATGCAATCTTCAAGGCGGTGGAGGATCGATGACACAAACTAGCTGATAGGTGGGGCCACCCTAGGTCGGCTAACCTGGCTCCTAGTTCGATCGACCTGGCTCTATGCTAGGTGGGTCCCACCTTGGAGGGTCTAATTTCTTGAGTCTTCTAGAATCTTCTCCATTTGGTTTCATGTTGAAATATGCTTTTTACACCGACGTCCACCATTTCTTGCCTCTTTTTTCTGTTTAATACCTAAAAAACATAGATATACCAAAACTCATGGAATTCTATTAGTTAAACCCCTATTCTACTTATATATTTCTTATTTATGCATTAATTCATGTTTGGTTGATGGTTTAAAATGATACTTAACAACCATCAACATGTAGCATCCTTGGCGTCGTTGACGGGGAAGGAAGAGTAATATGGCAATAGAAATAAATACTTATAGATAAACCATAACCTTTGCTTTAGCAGACTTACTCTTGTTTGTTTTTGTTTATGTATTTTATGCAGGTCAAGTGCTGGACTGGTTGTGATCCACAATTCTTTATCAATCAGAATCAACCAAATTGAGAAAAAGCTTAACATCAGTTTTTGGGAGCCATGGCTCAGAAGACTCTGCATGAATTCTCTGCTTCAAGCACCGAGAATATTCGCGTTGGACCAACACTCGACACCAATGATCGTGAATTTGAGCTCAAGCCAAGCCTCATCAATATGGTGCAAGCTAATACGTTTAGTGGAAAGGCATATGAAGATGCTAGTGCTCATTTGCAGAATTTTTTAGAGATTAGTAGCACCGTCGTCATCAAGGACATTGCTCAAGATGTCATACTATTTCATTTGTTTTTGTTCTCACTGGAGGGAATAGCGAAGCAGTGGTTCTACACCAACAAAGATCAAATTAATACATGGGCAAGGTGTTCCAAAGCTTTTCTAGAAAAGTTTTTTCCTGTAGGCAAGACCACTGCCTTAAGAGGAAAGATAGCATATTTTCATCAGCACAAAGGTGAACCTATTTCAGAAGCATGGGAGCATTTTCAAGAATATATCTCAAATTGTCCTTATCATGGAATGGAAGAATGGTTGCTCATGCAAACGTTTTATCATGGATTAATTTAGAAATCACATGAACAATGCTGGAGGATCATTTATGTCACTCACTCCTAGAAAAGCTGAAGTACTTATGGAGAAGATAGCAACAAATCAGAGTTGGACATCATGTAATACTCAATCATGCCATAGGACTAAAGAAGTTTCAGAAGAAGTATGTGCATTGTCAATCAAGATGGATGTACTATTGAATTTGCTAGAACAGCGAGACAATTACAAGAGAGATTGTCAAGCCATTCAAGATGCATTCAATGCTCAGAACATATGTGGATAATATTTAGAAGTTAAATTTGCTGAGTCACCAGAAGATATCAATACCATCAACAACTTCGCTCCACGACAACAGAAGCAAGGATGGAGTCAACCTCGGTCCACCAACCAAGGTAAGTACTAAGGTAATAATTATTATAATTCTTTCAATTTTAAACAACCATCTTTGAGAGATCTAATCTCAGAACAAGTTAGAATTAATGACAACATTGCAAAAAGGCTTGCTTGTAATGATAAGATCTTAGAAAGTATAAGTGCTAAAATGAATAGTTTTTCTTCTGCTGTTAAAGAACAAATGATTTTCAATAAAAAGGTAGAATTGCAATTAGCCCAATTAGCTTCTACTCTACCTGTTGCCACTAACCTTGCAGTGGTTCTACACCAACAAAGATCAAATTAATACATGGGCAAGGTGTTCCAAAGCTTTCCTAGAAAAGTTTTTTCCTGTAGGCAAGACCACTGCCTTAAGAGGAAAGATAGCATATTTTCATCAGCACAAAGGTGAACCTATTTCAGAAGCATGGGAGCATTTTCAAGAATATATCTCAAATTGTCCTTATCATGGAATGGAAGAATGGTTGCTCATGCAAACGTTTTATCATGGATTAATTTAGAAATCACATGAACAATGCTGGAGGATCATTTATGTCACTCACTCCTAGAAAAGCTGAAGTACTTATGGAGAAGATAGCAACAAATCAGAGTTGGACATCATGTAATACTCAATCATGTCATAGGACTAAAGAAGTTTCAGAAGAAGTATGTGCATTGTCAATCAAGATGGATGTACTATTGAATTTGCTAGAACAGCGAGACAATTACAAGAGAGATTGTCAAGCCATTCAAGATGCATTCAATGCTCAGAACATATGTGGATAATATTTAGAAGTTAAATTTGCTGAGTCACCAGAAGATATCAATACCATCAACAACTTCGCTCCACGACAACAGAAGCAAGGATGGAGTCAACCTCGGTCCACCAACCAAGGTAAGTACTAAGGTAATAATTATTATAATTCTTTCAATTTTAAACAACCATCTTTGAGAGATCTAATCTCAGAACAAGTTAGAATTAATGACAACATTGCAAAAAGGCTTGCTTGTAATGATAAGATCTTAGAAAGTATAAGTGCTAAAATGAATAGTTTTTCTTCTGCTGTTAAAGAACAAATGATTTTCAATAAAAAGGTAGAATTGCAATTAGCCCAATTAGCTTCTACTCTACCTGTTGCCACTAACCTTGAGAAGGTCAAAGCTATAACCACAAGAGGTGGCAAGTCTACTCGTGATCCACCACACCCAAAATGGGCAGGTAAGACATCGGTGGCAGTGCAAGCAGAAGCAGAGAAGGAAGACAATGAACTTTTACCACAAGAACATGAATTACAACAAGATTTTCATGACACCACCTCCTACCGTTTCTGCGTAGAAATAGAAAGGCTAAAATTGATGAGCAATTTAGTAAGTTTGTAGAGGTAATTCAAAATTATACATCAATATTCCATTGTTAGATGCCATCTAGGTGCCTACATACGCGAAGTATCTTCGAGACATCCTCAACAACAAAAGACCTCTGCCCTCTACTGAAGTGATAAAGCTAACATAGGAGTGTTGTGCGGCCATCCTCAACACATCACCTGTCAAGAAGAAGGATCCAGGATACCCCACTATTGATTGTTTAATCGAAAGCTAGAATTTTGAGAATGCGTTATGTGATTTTGGAGCAAGCGCCAGTGTCATGCCCAACAAGGTTTTCGACAAGCTCAACCACTCTATGCTAACACCAACTTCAATGTGTCTGCAACTAGCCGACCAGTCAATTCGCTACCCTACAGGAATCACTGAGAATATTCTGGTAAAAATCTAAAACTTTTTCGTTCCTATAGATTTTGTAGTACTTTACATGCAGGAAGACGTGAAGACACCTCTCATCCTTGGGAGACTATTCTTGAGTACCACAAATGCTCACGTTGATGTCGGAACTGGAGAGATTAAATTCAACATTAATAGAAAAGAAGAGTGGTTCGCATTCGAGTCAAGCCCAGAACAATGCTCAATTTTTGAGTGTCATGAAGAACAAGAATCAAGGTCATCATCTCTAGGGCCAGAGAATACACCTAAAGAATAATTCAACTGAAGAAGTCTAGTTTGGTGGACTTAAAATTCCCAAACCCTTCATCGGAGGTAACTCAGTAGTTATCTATAGTTTAACTTTTCACATTGCATTTGTATATTTGCTTTTTCAATGAGTGCATTAGAAAATTAAATAAAAATTCTCATTATGGCATAGTAAAAGTTAAAGCCCTATATAATTAATATTTATGGAGCGTAAAATCCCCCATAAGTAATATTTACCGTGGTGGCAGAAAAATGCAAAAATACCATCATTAGAATTCTTATTTCTCATTGTTTCATAAAAGTAATTTTGTTTTGCATACTTGTGGGATTATACGGTATAAATACGAGAGACATGTGGGGTCCACTCAACCATCTACCACCCCCTCCTCCTCTTTAAATACTCTTGTTCCTGAATGCTACACACACCAACACAAGCCTCAAACTTCATCCATAAGCTCGTGATTTAGTTCTGAAATTTTAAAGTAGAGAATTCCATCTTTTAAGTAGAAATTGAGAGAATAAAAGTTGAGTGTAATTGCAAGAGAGATTTAGTGCAAGGTACTATGTGGAAAAGTAAAGGAGTGCTGTTGAAAATCTAGTGGAGAAATTAAATATTAGAGGGTACGTGCTGCCCAAAATCCCAAATTAATCAAGAGTTTAGGAGAAGTTGAAAAAAATTCTAACTTGAACAACTGACTTTCTGGACAGCTAACTCTCTAACATTTATTTTCTAACCCTCACTTGTTCCACTAGTTTTTTTGTTTTTGTTTGTGTTTTTATTATAGCAAGGATGAGCAAGGCAAAGAATGTGAAGAATGCACTCACTTCGATGCTCTCCTTCCGTTCGACGAGAAGCCATACTTCATCTTGGGCAGGCTCTTCCTGGGCTGACTCTGAGATGGAAGTTGACCCATCATCTCCCGCTGTTCAAGGATCGTCATCGTGCCAGCAAGTTAAGGTCTATACCCTTCTTAGGGATAGCCCAATCAAATTTCAAGATGACTGAGAGAAAGAAGTCTACAACCTACTGAAGGATAGGGAGTTTACATCAACCCCCATCATCGACCTGGACCTCCACCATAGGTATGGACTCTGAATTTTAACTTATTTTTTGGAATGTTGGTTGGGAGGATACATGGACTACAATTGAGAATGGATGTAGACTACTTACAATAGAATTTTTAAGCACTCTGCAATTAGGTGAACATGAACTTTCATTTAGGCTTTTTAATAAACCATTTTCACCTACTAGGAAGAACTTTAGCAACATCTTAGGGATTTCATGAATCATGCAATATTGATGTTGATGATGCTTTAAAAGAATTTGATAGAACCCATTTTTGGCAAGATATATCTAGAGAAACAGTTTGTCATAGACCCTGCACTGATGAAATTCACAACCCCACTCTAAGGTTCATACATAAATGGTTAGGAGTTACTCTTTTTTCTAGAGAGAACTTTCGAATTACACGAGTAGAAGAACTTACATTGATGTATGTCATGGTAAAGAAAGTAAAAGTTTCACCAGTTAAATTAATGGCACATTATTGGCTAACCATTTCTAGATTAAAGAAAGGGGGAGTAACATGCACATCATGGATAACACGCCTTGCCAATGGGTTAGGACTTTTAGACAATGCAAACATTGCGTATATCACTACGCCACGACGAGTCATTGATTATTCATTCTTTCATTATGCTCACATACTTAAAATGAGAAATAGAAAAATAGTCATGATGTATAAAGGATATACCAATGAGATAGAGTTTCCAGACTAGAGCCTCGGTCTGTATATCATGGAGAATTTTGTTCTTGAATTGCAGAAACCAGGATGGGAAGTGGAAAGGAGTCCCTCTGCTCGCATGACTAGGAACCAAAACCCGAGTTACCAGGGTGAAGATGGTACTCCTCTAGAGCCAGCCTTCACCAGTTACTTTGGATTTGATCAGCCGGGACCATCTCATGCACATCATCAGGCCTGGGAGGATCACACTCCCTATGAGTCAGAGACATCTACAGGTGCACGCTGGGAGCCAGATAATTTTGATCATTATCATCCGCAGAATTATAAGGAGACTATGAGCAACGTACAGAGAGGGCACATGTCTTTCTCCGCACGGGGCATCCATGATAGCTTCCATAGACCGTTCCTGTACCATGCTCCTCATGACTACTATTAGCCTACTCTGCAACATCATCATCAACCTCCTCATCACCATCATCATCCACCACCTCCGATGGGCTATGATGAACCCGGTTTCTACTAGAACATCGACAACCGTCTCACGTCCCTCGAGGCAGGACAGGAGGAGATACGCAACACCCTTCACCAACAAGTTGAATGGCTACAGCAAACGACCCATAGATTTGATGAGTTACAGCAGCATGGGCGACAGCAACAAGCGAACTTTGAGTACCTATTTAGTAGGATGGGTTTCGAGTACCCACCACCACCACCATAGTGATCTAGCTTGGGAGAGGACCCTCGCATATTGAGGTAAGTATTCTTTTCTCTTTCTTGTAAAATTCTGCGAGTATTATTTTTTTCTTTAGTTTAAATTAATGTTAAAAATGAAAAAAAAACAAAAATAGAATGTGTACATAAGTTTGTTTTAATTTTGCTTAAGTTTGAATTACTGTGTTTCCTTATTTTAAGAGTTAAATAAATAAGTAAGTAGAATCTGAAGATAGTCTCAACAAAAAGATGAAAAAAATGCTCAAGTTATGATTTCTTTCAAGTACCTAGTTTTCAGATTTGAATTCTCCTATGTGTTGAATGAAGTCGATTTAACTTGAGAATTTGCTCTAAAACTTGAAACCAGTGGGTAGCATATGCTTGAACTAAATCTATGTAATTGATGGATATGATATAAGAGAGTTTGAACTGCTATTTATCTTATTCTAAGTGACACTCGATTTTCAAAGACTTATCTTTAAAATTTAAAAATTTACATGATAAGATTCTATATGACAAAGTTTAAATTCCTACCAGAGCTAAAATGAATATATTTAGACTAGGAAAACTTCTACTACTTGTATTTTATTGAGTTCGGTCAAACTTTGTTGTATGCCTTATGAGAGGTTTATCATATTTTAAAATCAAGATCACACTACATACATCCCATTCACACTTCATTTTGTTCTACCGAAAAAAAATTTCTCCTACACTGGGAGGAAACATAAAAAATATTTCATTGATATTTTCGTCAAATAAATGCTCCAAATCCTTTGTATTATCTCTCAAATATTTTGTATAAAAGAGGCATGTGGCTATGAAAAATAAAAAAAAAGAAAAAAATGGACAAGTGCCCGAAGTATTAAAACAATGGGTAGTTTAATGCCCGCCTAAAAGAAAGAAATAAGAAGAAAAGATATCTCCGGGGGCTCGCGGCCCCGCCGAGGACACCAAGCCAGCAAGGATCTATCCAAGGCCACCCAAGTGGACGACCCACGCCGGCTATGACTGCTCCGAGCGATAGAGAACTGTCCCCGCCAGCTTGTGGCCCAGGGACATCAACAACTCTGCCACAAGCATGCACACGGGGGCTCGCCGTGCCCTGAGCAACAACAACAGGATGAACGACGATTCCCTAAATGCCCATCGGTGATGTCAATCCTATCCCTCACTTCATTATTCAATCGCATTTGCATACACGCATAGATACATTAACGACCCTAAATGGCTAACAGGGGGCTTAGAACAAACATAGGGGTACGGAATCAACAACGCTCAATCAAGGGCACCCACCCTCCGGGCGGCCCAATCCGCTTCTCACAAGCGGCCAATACCATTAACCTGTGGGGGGAGCACACACGAGAACCCCTGCTAACATGCACTGCCACCACAAGAAGCCACACTTGTCACCCGCGCGCTTTCACCGCCTGTGCCCTGCAACACAGCAGATACACAGCACGACACGCGACCTATAGCTTGTACCTACGCATTACAGGAAATCAATCTCTAAGCAAATATCATATGCATGTCCATAGCGGGCTAAGAAAGAGTGAGTGCCACACCATCGCGAACAAAAGAAACAAGAAACCAGTGAGAAGATTGTCAATAGGCCACGTGTGCGAGCAACCTAGTCCTCATAACCTCACCCCCGCCAACAATATACATAAGCTTGTAGGCCAAGAGAATCTAGCACAACTTACGGAACCTAATCATAGCTACGGAGACTATCCTCTATGCTCACAGTCGTCGTAGCGGTTTTCGCGGCGGTGGGAAGGTCATCCACTAGTGCTAGCCCCCTTGCCGGGTCCCGGGAACCACACCATAGCGGTGATCTTCATTCAGGAGGCCTTCCCAAGGATGAGCCCCCTACCTCGTGATGACACACTGCAAGCTACCCCTCTAAAACTATAACTGAAAGGATCCCATTAAAATCTAAGAATAAAAAGAAAAAGGGGAGAGATGACAACCAGAATTAGCGATAGCGGAAAACTCATCGCTTGCTCGCACCCAAGTGGCAGTGGTTGATGCTCGCGCCTCAACGACTTCTTCTTCTGCCACTGAGAGGGCCGCCTGGAGATTCTCTAGGCATGGCTTTAGCTGAACCACCTCGCGGGCAGAGTTTGAGTGTAACCGGCAAGCCTCGTCCCTTTCAAGCATGAAGTCCCATATTCCCCATCGCCCGACAGAGATGGAAGGGTGATAGGGACTCACCAGCCCTAGAGGTGGAATGGACTAGGGACTAACACGTCGATAGGGTCCCCAATCCCCGACACTACCATAGGTGGACAATCCTAAAAGCAAAAGCAGTCAGCATAAACAATTATGAACCTGGGAATGATTTGAAATCACTTGCCCTTGATCTTACAGGGAAGAACGAGGATGCAACGGTGGTCCATCAACCTTTGGCGATTCCTCCCGTTGGCGCTTCCTGCGATCCATCACCTCAACCAGACATGACAACTATGAGCATGCGACAGGAAAGAAGAGAAGGTGATGCAAGGGACGGGGAGCGAACGCTTCCCACTGCGCACCGCCCAAGCAAATTATAGCCGCAAAGATAACCCCGACAAGTGACCAGGCCCACGCGCGCTTTATGTCCATTACTAACCACTTCGATAATCTCGTAGAACAAGGGCGGCGACCGGGTGGAAGGCGGAGCAACAGCCACCTACGCAACAACTTGAACCAGAACAAGGGGCGGTGACTGGGTGGAAGGTGGAGCGACAACCGCCTACGCAACAACTCAAACCAGGAAAGCCCTGCACATTCCCACTTTCCATATCGTTTCGATTTACGTGCCCATGTTTAGAGGATGTATTACTGCTCGCGAGTGGGCGCCATAAATGTGACATGATTAAGGAGGTCAAACACCCAAGAATCTGTATGCAGAGTGACCCACTGTGAACATGACCTCGCGTCGTGCTTAGCAAACTTGCTCTTGGGTCGACCCTTAGATGGGCTTGAGGCCACAAAGGGATAGGGGCAGGGTGAGATGAGCTCCTATGGCTCTGATCGGTGGTATGGAGCCACACGACCATCTCTCCCTATGTTTGAATCGTTCACTTTGAAGTCGCTCGGGTTGACCCCCTCTAGGGGGAGGCATCTTGCCCTCTGACCATTGTGGAGGCGATCGGGGACCAACGGGTTTGACGACCGATGATTTATGGGACATCTCATGACGAGGCATAGTCGAGCTTCATGTCGATTATGGAGGATATCGGGTCCCGCTCGAATTACCCGTCGACCCTGACGAGGCGCACCGCTCCAACCGCATGGTTACTGTGGACAAGCCTCTCCCCGCGTGGGGTGTAAACTAAACCTGCCTGGTACGACCCCTCGGGATCAGAAAGGGTGATAGGGGAAATACGGAGCCGGGCCTAAGCAATCCCATTAAATGGCCAAGGCCAAGCCACGACCAGCTCCTCCCCACGTCCCAAAACCATGATCTAAGGCTAGCTCCTGGGCCTCGGATACCGACAAGGATCAGCGATCCCTTCAGGGGAGATAGATAGAGCGGGCAGCTAAGGTCAAGCAACATCACCTTCCTCATGAAACGTGATAGCAATCTGACCATGCGTGGTCAAGGCCGCTCAAGCCCGAAAGGGTCGGTCCCAGCAAAATGAAGACCACCTAGACAGACCCCAGATCACGATCGTGACCCGCCAAAAGTTGTTAGACCAAAACACTCGAGACACTACACCACAACCTTTAAACAATGACTGACTTGAACATGCTGAAAGGGGTGTATAGCGATGGGCAGTCCGTTGCTAAAGACTATAGCGACAAAACCCTGCAGTTGCTAATGAAGCATATATTTGTACAGTCTGCTTGCTCGTACAGGATGATTCGAACAAGGTAGGTCTGCAGGTGGGTAATCTGCAATAGCATATATTTGTACACGAGATTCACATGTATTTTCTTGCTGTCCATGTCAAATAGAAGCTAATATATCCTATGCCATTAAAAATCATTACAAGACAAGCCAAACTTAAACCGAGCTAACTTAAATCCCCAGCTTGCCTGCGACACTGCAAACTGCCTGCTAGCTATAGATTCCACAACCTATCAGCTGATAACTTAGCTAATGCCTATCACACTTGAAGCAGCACACACTACCTATTGGAGCCATACGTGACCTATTGAGGCTAGAAACAATTTTCCCCCAAAGACCTATGACCAATAACTAGCAATGTAAAATGAAAATAGATCTTGCTAGGTGCTAGCAAGTTTGAAGCTGAAAACAATTTTTCCCCAAAAAAGGGACAAACTCAGGAACTCAAAAAATAGATCCTGCACATCGAATGCTAGGTGTCATCCATTGCCTTTATTTGCATCTTTTTCAGATAAAGTAGATTACCTTCAGAAGATTTGGTCCGGGACGTGGATGTGGCGGCAGCGAACGTCCAGGGTGAGCCCCTGCACGACGTCGATGGTGACCTGAAGGGGGCGGCGGGAGACCAAGCTGTGAAGGCCCGTGAAGCTGGGGTGAAGAGCTGTGGAGGAAAGTTGCTAGCGTGGGGCACCGGGCGGGAGCGAGGGCGTTCGGCCACAGGCCAGCGGCCAGCAAGGGCGGGGGCGGGCCAGCGGCTGGTGGGGGTGGGAGCGGGGGCGGGCGACCGACGGTTGGGCTCGGCCGGGGTGGTGGCGTGTGCAGTCGGCGTGCGAAGGGAAGAAGCTACGGGAGCAAAGAGAAGAGGTGCATTTTGTTTTGGTATACGCTAGGTTGGTGACTTAGGGTTTAGTATATCTCCGTTTTGGGCCAAAAATTTTCGCGGGAGCAGGCCAAAAACATTGCACCAATGGATACTTCTATTTAGTGAATGATGATCTGACCCAGTTAGTGCAAAATAGCGACTGACGATCCAACGCAAAAGCAAAATACTTATAGCAATGGACCATCCATCGAAGTATTCAATATTAGCAACTGACGGTCTGAGGGAAACATTTAGCAACCAACCGTTCAACGATAATTATTATCTTTAGCAACTAATGTCAGATGTTGTTTAAGTGTTGTGGTGTAGTGAGAGGAGAGGCCCAGGGTTGCAAGACGACCTCGCTGCCCCGCGCGGTGAGAGGTCAATGACCCGCTCGAAACCTACATCCTTGGGCCCACAAACCCAATCTCGACCAAACGGTTTGGGACTCAACGAAACCTTGTGAGAGGTCGGAAGACCCTAAAAAGAGAATTCCTTAAAGCTTTCATTCGAATATCATGATTTCCAATGTGGTCGAGCCGCGTACAAGGAAAGTTGAAGTACCCAACCACCCATGACCAAGGCGCTCAAGCGAAAGGCCCAAGGTCGCCAGACGACCTCATCACCCCGCGTAATGAGAGGTCGATGACCCGCTCAAGAGACCTTGATTTTGGACTAATGAACCCGAACTCGGCCAAACGGCTCGGGGGCTCACCACGATATCGCAAGAGGCCGCGAAAACTCCAAAAGGAGGATTCCTTGAGCTTTTATTCATGATTCATGATTACAAAGCGAAGTGCGGTCGATCTGCACACAAGGAATAAAAAGTCGATACCACCCTAGTGGTGGTATCACTAAAAAGCCTCCGGGGAATACGCTGCAAGGGAAAGCAAGACAAAGAAAAATGACTTGCAAGCCTTCGTGCAGCATCGCAACCCCCTAGGAATAGAGCGCGGGAACAAAGAAAGTGGCAGAACTGCTAGCTCCAACAAGCACCTTGGCAACCACTCCGGTGCCAAGAAGGAGCGAAAGGGAGGCCAAAGTGCAGCCATGTCACAAAGGCTTCAGGCCCCCTACACAACAAGCACCTTGGTAACCACTCCTTCTAGCACCAGTTGTTGGAAGGGGTAGCACTGGCTTAGGAAGTCGCATGCTAGAAACCTCACTATCCCCTTAGGACCTCTCTCCCTTGCTTAGCCTTTCAAAAGGACTAAGAGCAAGCTTGTAGAAGTAGCTACAAGTGGTTCAAACGAAAGAAAGGCCCTTATTTATAGGCCCAAGGGTGGACTGGGCAGCCTAAGACCCCGCGCCACATGGAGAACCACGGGAGGTCACAGCCAATGTCAAATGCCTACGTAAGGTTGGGGAAATCGAGATCCTCCCAAAGGCAGAGCTGGTACAACGTTAACGAGGCCACTCGGCGTCGCCTGGATCATGTGCCCTAATACGCAGCACACTGACATGGCCTGGCTCAGTAGTTGCGTACTGCACCGTCAGGGCATCCTGGCGGGACAGGACGTAGCAACCACCTACCGCATTGAATGCACCAGCCCGCAAGGGGACGAGCGACGAAGCTCAGACATCCACGACTATGAACTCGCACATAACACATGCGAATAATGGCGCTTTCATGATCACTTCATGATCAGAAAAATGCTCAAGGGCTACTGTCAGGGTTGTGATACCCCCGGTATCTCAAGACACCGATTAGTTAGCCGTTCGGGTGGCCCATAGTACATCAGCTAGTATAAGCCCAAACAATCGAGGCCTAGCTAAGCTACGCGGACCTAGACCAGACACTAAGGCAGGGGCTGGACATGACCTCTTCTCTCGGCCCTCGCCGCACGCCGAATAGCTCCTCACGACCACTCCTTCGTCCTGACCTCTGGGAGAAACGGGGAGAGATCGAGCCACGCCAAGCATGCCTGCTCTGACAAGAGCAGGCACGCCATACTAACCCTGCAAGGACCAATAGGATAGCAGTCCCCTCAGCTCGGTCAAACATCATCCCTGCGCCATGTAGCATAGACAAGATAACACTACCGAGCGGTGACGGCCAGTACGGCGGCCCACCACCCAAATACGGCCCGATAAGATAGATGTATGACTCCACCCACTATGGGATAGGGGCCACGACGGCAGCCTCGACTTTAGAGGCCATCTAAGCCAACGAAGGCCACGACCCTAGAGCTTAGGATCGTGTCCATCGGCTTCGTAAGCAACAAGACAACCAACGACCTAGGGGCGGCTACCAACTCCTGTACGACGCCTTCGGGAGATTAGGAGGCGATGATGAAGGCCACGGCGAGACCACGTCGTGTAGGACGGCTGGCGAAACACCACCGTGTCCACAGTGCCACCATGACCAGCACTGTAGCACCACGCCATACCATGCCGCAACATGGGCACAAGACCATGACGACAACCACGCCCAAACGTACACCACAAGACGGCATTACTTGCAAACCAAGTTAGCTAGGTTTCCCCCCTCATGCTCACGACCCCCGGTCGGGAGAACCTTCTTCTTTGTATGTGACCTGGCCCCAGACTCTATACAAGGGTAGCCAAGGCACCCTTCCATGGAGACAGGATTCTCAAAGCTCTTATTCGGGCAATCCACCTCCTAGCTTTAGCTCTCATACCTCTTTCAATATTCTTACACCTCTCATTGTAAGAACTTCAGAACATTCAAGCGAGAAACACGCACTCGATCATCTCTGAGACTGTACGTAGGGCTCCGGGCTGAATCAGTATAACTCATCGTGTCTTTTGGATGCTACCATCGTCTTCTTGGAGCAGCGCGACATTCGTATTAATTCACTAGTCGGTCTACAAAACACCGACACCTTGCAAAATGACAATCAACAAATAAATTTTGTATAGTCTCTAAAGAACAACTGGAGCAACATTTGAGATTGTCTTGCCTTTTTTTGCAAGATTGTATTTCGTGAGAGTGACACCTTTGTTAAGATGCCATTAGAAAAATTTAATTTTTAGTGGTATTTTGATCTTCCAAATTGAGCATTTAGTAGGAACTACTCCATATTGTATCATAGAAGTATACATAGAGCGTACCGATGCATTTTATGCATATGCACATAATTTTTATGTCATACAATTTTGTGCATTAAGTTTCTATAGAAGTTTATATATAAATTATGTCTTTTTATATTTTCTGCACATGATCTCGTGTTCCATTTATTTATTTTTTGTTTTGTATAGGCATTTTATATTGTGTTCGTAGAAGTTTTGTACGTATGTTTTACATATAAACTTATGTTATACTCCCTCTATTCTAAATTATAAGACTTTTTAGCTTTTCTAGATGCTTTGATTTTTCTATGTATCTAGATATAATTGTATATCTAGATACATAACAAAATCTATGTATCTCAAAATATCAAAACATCTTATAATTTGGAATGGAGGGAGTATTAACTTATGCATGTAATTTGAGAGTATAAGTTTGAGTATTAGTTTGTGTTATACTTTGAGAGTATATTTTTTTTAATGGGAAACGACTGAGAAGCGAATATGATAGAAAGGGCCATGGCCCATGTGCTCGTGCACATCCATTCTTTGATAGGGTCACGGTGTCGGCCCAAGCCCAAAAACTCCAGTGGTTGCATTTCTTATGTCACGTCCAGATAGGAAATGGCAAATTGCGTCACGCCTCGCCCTCTCCGCCCCCGACCAGGATCGTCGTCTCGCCCGGCTCCGACGATCTCCTCCTCCGCCGCCGCCGCCCGCGGTCTGGCCGAGATGGGGAGCACTCCCTCTATGCTCACCCAATACGACATCGAGGAGGTCCAGGACCATTGTAATCACGCATGTGAGTCGCTAACTCTGACGCCTAATTCGCTCCCCTGATTTGGTCTAGTCTGATCTAATCTGATGCACCGCGGCTATGGGCGCTAGTCTCGCAGCAGGAGATAGTGTCGCTGTACCACCGCTTCTGCCAGCTCGACCGCAACGGAGGTGGTTTTGTCTCCGCAGACGAGTTCATGTCGGTCCCTGAGTTCGCCGTAAATCCCCTCTCCCAGGTACGGCCCCCACCTACCGCTGAACTCTCACCCACTCTCCTCCATTCCGACAATATCCTCCGATTTGCGGAGTCTCTAATGTCTAGAGACCATGCTACGTTGAGGGTTTTGGCTGGAGCAAGTGAATTGTGTGATCAAGGAGGTGTTGTTCCCTGATAATTTGCAATTGAAGGTTGCTTTGTTCTATATCAGAGGCTCCTGAGGATGCTGGATGGGCTCAACTTCAAGGAGTTTGTAGCATTTTTGTCGGCTTTTAGCCCCCGCACAAGCCCACAGCAAAAGGTTGAATGTAGGTATCATATTCTTATTAAAATTCTCCATTATTTGCCCAATATGTAGTGTGGATGTTCTTTCGAATCCTTTTTGTGCCTGATTATGCTATTTCCTCTCCAGTTATTTTCAAGGTTTATGATACTGACTGCAACGGGAAGGTTGCTTTTGATGACATCTTGAGCATCTTGCGAGATCTCACAGGTTCATTTATGACAGAGCAACAGAGACAGGTTTGTACTCTGGATTTCTGGTTCCTTCTTGTGTTATCACACGACATAGCAAAACATATTAATAATCTTGACTTGATTCCATCAGCTTCTTGAATGGCTAGAATACTGGATATACCGCATGTTTTCACATATTGCTTTTAGCCGGTGATTAATTAGTCATGTTATTCATGCGTGGACTTCTTGCATGGGCATGAACTGCTAGATCGTTTCAGCTGAGAAGTTATCTCAGTAAAACATGATGCCTTTTGCAAAGAGTTTATCTGTAAATTATCTCTTTCTTTCTCCCCCAGAAAAAGGCACTATTGCCACCATGCAGCAGGATATAGTTTCCTGGAGTTAAGATTGCGTAATTTGGGTTTAGTAGCTTTAGAAGATTCTACCTATTTGTGTGATAGTAATGTAAGAGACATTTTGGTCATTCTGGTATTGGCCCCCCTCCCCCTTCTCATTCTGCCGCCCCAAGCGCGCATTAGCATGACTGCATTAGTCTTTTCTGGATATGCTCACTTGAAGGCACTTATTATACATTACAGAAAGTCTTGACTCATGTGTTAGAAGAAGCTGGGTACACAAAAGATTCACATTTCACACTCCCAGACTTTATGAAGGTAAGCTTGTTTCTCCTTTAACAGGTAAATTTACTCAGTCATAAACATATTATCACCATTCATAATCTACTTTGGGCATAAAAAAATTACTTTCTGGGTATCAGAAGCTACTATGTCATTTTGACTGATTTAACTTAAAGTATGCTCATAAGTTTATGGCAGTTACAAAACTGAATCTAGCTGTGATACTATTCCTTACACTCAGTCATCAACTCCAAGTGTTATGGCAACTTAGCAAGTATTGGAACACATGTTGTTTCAAATCTGTTATTCGAAGGAGTGATTTTTTCTGTGGAAGAGCTTTATTATTTGTAAAGCTGTGAAAAAAAATCAATATAACAGTCTACAAAGTACATATTTAAGCATTAGGAGGGTTCAGAATATTTTCTGAATGAAGATCTCAATGTTGGATTGTTGGTGCCTTTTTTTTATCGAATACACGCTGATGTCTTCCAATGTAACATATATACACTGTCTGAACAAGTGACAGTTATCTTCTGAAATGTACATTTTTCAGACAAGGTTCAACTCTTCTGATCCATTTGCTGCTGCTTGCATACTGTCAAATCAATGAACAAAACGTTTTTGTTATGGCATCTGCTGTCTGCAAATACCTTCATAACCAAATTTAGGCATTATCATCTGCCACCTGCTATTGTCCATTAGCTTATCTTGGCCAAATATTCACAACACATGCACAATTGCACATTATGCATTGTTATGCAGTAAATCAAACAATGAACAGTGTGAGTGTGTGACCATATGATAAGGATAGTCCAAACGAATTGCTTATTATATTCTGAAATACATGAAGCAACTATTTGTTTTAAACACAATTTCTTTGTTTTGATATACCTTGTAAATTCTATGATATTCACCTATAAAGTTATGACGCATCAATGTAACCACTGCACATCTGTATTGCACTATTTCAGCTGGAAGGAAGCACCATTTTTTCCATTGACAAACTTGGTATTTCTTTTCAGATTATTGGCAGTTCTGAGCTCAAGATGGAGGTTGAAGTTCCTATTGACTAAAAACCTAATAAGTGTCATCTAGTTGTATCGTGATGCTGTTGCCCAGACTGTATGTTCATTTATGTTAAATTAAGTTGATGGTATATTTATATCCTTGTAACTCAAACCATGACCAGAGATGTAATTAAGGAAACATATGTACCTTCTATTTGGAGGTTTAGTTGTCTCGCACTTGTACTCCTTAACGCTTGTTATACACCATGTGATCTTCCAGATACCCTTACCGATGTAAGGTTCACTACCCCGCCAAATATGTCAAAAAAAATCAGATGATCAAGGCATCACTGAATTTAGGGTTCTTCTTCTATATACTATAGTACTAGTTAGTGCTCCCTCCGTTACAAATTGTAAGTCATTCTGATTATGTCTATATACATAGTAAAAGTTATGTACCTGAAAATCCAAAACAGCTTACAATTTGGAACGGAGGGAGTCTTTTGGAAAAGGGCATAAGTTGTATCGTTTATTGTTAGGATTAGTTTTTTCTAGATTAACTTGTGCCAAACAATATTCATTCCAGCCGGATGATTGATCGGTGCAAGGATCTTCCTGGTTGCTTATTATCAGACACCAAAGTTCCGCTAGGCGCTGGGCGGATCCTAGGCGCTGACCCCTAGCCTAGCGCCTAGGCGGGATTAATCGCGCCTAGGCGTTCCTAGGCGTTTCCTAGGCGTTTTGGCAATATAGCCATAATATGTATATATATTATGTATATAGCTATATATAGCAATAATTCTGGATATATAGGTTATAGTAAATGTAAAAAGAGGGCTAGTAGACATATCTGATCCCTTGGTGGCTTAATCTTGCATGTTCATAGCTCCTACAACACATTTTGATAGGCAAATTATCAATAGACAGTCAATAGACAGCAAGCTGTTCAATAGACAACAAATTGTCACTTATCTGAATGATTTCAGCAATCTCCCAACCATGAGCACACCATATCAGCAGCTGCCAATTACAAATTTCAAAGCACAAAGCCACAAACAAGTGGATAGGATAGCAATACAAGTGCACAGCAGTACCACAACACAGTTTTTAAATAAAGGACAGCACAAACACATAGTTCTTAGTTCTTAGTTCTCACAATCACAAGCAAAAATCATAAGCAAGCAAAACACACAGTCAAAGACAAAGTCACACAGCTGCAGATCAATAGGGTTCAGCATAAATGTCGTCCTCATCGTTATCAAACTCTTCTTCTTCGGACTCAAACTCTTCTCCTTCATAGAGCTCCCTCACTCTTGCACTTCTACGCGGCTCAAGCTGTTCATCTGCTCCCACTGCCTCTCCAATAACAGACCAAGGTATCCCTGTACCTTCCATCATCTCATTCTCATCTTCCTCATCTCTGAAGTGCACTAATGCACATTCTTCTCCACCTTCTTGGAGAAAACCTTGAGCTTCAGTTGTATCACTAGACAACAGAACATCAGTGATCTTCTTTGTCTTGATCTTTTCTCTCTTATTGAGCAGCTTGTTATTGAATTGAATATACACTAACTTGTTGAGGCGGGTGGTTGTAAGCCTATTTCTCTTCTTAGTGTGTATCTACAAATTAAAGAAAGGGCATTTTCAGTTATGCAATTGAATTATAATGCTGCTGAAATGTTCATAATAGATAGGTACTAACCCCTTCAAACCCACTCCAATTTCTTTCACAACCAGAAGAGCTTGATGTTAAAGATAATATCCTTGTAGCCATCTTCTGTAAAGCTGGGGTTTCAGTTCCATACAACCTCCACCATGATGCTGAAATAAAAGAAAAACAGCCCCATTAGTTATTTGCAAACAGCCATCATGTTAGATTGTTAGTTGACAAAAGCAAACAGCCATCATATAATAACAAGTACCTCTACCTGGGCTGTAATCAAAGTTTTGATAAGTCCTTGCAAGCTTCTTGCTAAATGGCCCTTCTTTATTCATAAACTTTTTCAGGTCAATGTGGGCAGCCTGATCTTGCTTATCCTCATCATACCAATAGAACTTCTCAACACAAGCTAGAAACCCTTCTGTGATTGTGGGCTGATCAAAGATTGATGGGTCACTATAGCTATAGTGTGGATTAAGCAAATAGGCTGTCAAATGCAATGGAGAATCAAGTCTTCCATTCATCTTCTTGTCAATCACCTCCATTACTTCCTTGTACCGAGACTGAACATTGCCAAAGGCCTCTTTGATCTCTCTCTTTGCCTTTAGTAGTTCTCCATAAACCCAACCCATGGATGGCTTCACATCCCCATCAACCAAACGGAGCACTTTCACCAATGGCTCAAAAACAGCCAATGTTAGCTTCACATCCCTCCAAAATGTTGGACTCAAAATAGTTGCTGTGGCCTCTTTTCCTTTCTTTGATTTCACATCCTTCAATGAGTCCCACCTACTGTGAACCACCATTTTCCTTAACTGGTCCTTCTTCTCTTGCATGCTGTTCAAAGTGAGAAAGTTTGAAGCAAACCTAGTAACTCCTGGCCTCACTACCTCTTTCCCCTCAGTGAAGTGTCTCAAGCACTCCAATGTTCTTGTGTGGCCATAAACAAATATGGTAAATGCCTGTGCTTGGCCAATCACTTTCTTGAACCGATCCATGTTGCCAATTCCTTGGAGCATCAAGTTGATTGTGTGAGTTGCACAAGAGGACCAAAATATATTTGGTCTCTTCTCAAGCAATAGACTCTTTGCTCCCATGTTGTTAGAGGCATTGTCTGTCACTACTTGAACCACATGTTCTGGACCAATTTCTTCAATTGCTTTGTCCACCAATTCAAAGATGACTTCACTGGTGTGGGATACATCTGACATTTCTTTTGAGAAGATGAAGGAGGTTCCATCAGCACAATTAGTGCACAGATTCATTATGCTTCTCCTCTTCCTATCTGACCAAGCATCAGTCATAATGGAGCACCCATTTTTCATCTTCTCGGCTTCACGTTCATGCAACAAACTCTTGGTTCTCGCATATTCTTCTTCTAGCAATCTCTCTCGCAGTGAATCTTGACATGGAGGTACAAGTCCTGGACCAAACTGTCCAATTGCTTCACACATTTGCGTGAAGTCATCATTGTCACATGCATTGAAAGGTATTGCTGCCAATGTTAAAAAAAGAAACCTAATTAGTGTTCAGTCCCTGAAAAACAACATCTAATGAATTTTAAAATGTAAATACAGAATAGTATACTAGCAGTTTACCATGGTTATAGGCCCATCTTGCAATATACTTATGCACCTCATGAGTTCTTTCTTTCCAAAGTTCCTTGTTCAGCTGCTGTTGCTTCAAAGAATCACTCTTGGTAGCTTTAGGATCAATAGCACGTGTCCATTTGTCAATGGGTCCCAATTTGTGAGGCTCTGAACTGCCAACACAAGTGACCTCCTCTGACCCAACCCTAGATACATTAACTTCCTCTCTAAGTTCTAGCTCACGAACAGTCTTCTCCTCCCTCTTCCTTTTTGCCTCAGCTAGTGCTTTCTTGCACTTCTCTTTAGCCTCCAGAAACTGTGGTGTTCTAGCCGGGCATTTCGTCACATTCTTTCCTTCATGAGCCAAATGCTGCTTCAATCTATGAATCCCTCCCCTCATCTCCTTCTTACAGAGCTTGCACTTCACCTTGTCCTTGTTGGTAGCATCAACAAGGACACCATATTCCCATCCAACATCATCCGAATTCCTTTTCAGGAGATTCGCTGCCTCTGTTTCATTACCAGCCGCCTCTGTTTCATTTCCAGCTGCCTCTGTTGTCGACATCCTGCATCCAGGCAATCACAAAATACAGAGGCATACATCATACATCCACGGGTTAAGCCAACCAAATGCAAAAAGGTTAGCATCTATGAGGAAACAAGTACTTAGATAGCCTACTGTTTATTTCTAGCAAGATTATGTGCAGTGTTTTATCAACTTGACAAATTGTTTTGGTTTTTAAAACTGCAGATACAACATACAAATACAAGGGAGCTCTAGGTTTTCTCTTTGACTACAACCATTGAGGTTTTTAAAACTACAGATACAACCATTGAGAGCTGACTGACCCACTGAAATTAGGTGTTTGGAATTAGTCCCAAACTTTGCTGTTTTTCAGTAGTCTTGAAAATAGAGATGCCACACAACTGATGAATGATGAAAATAGAGCACCCTATCACATATCATCTGAACTCTTATTTTGAGAGAGCTGACTGACCCACTGAAAAAATGCCACACAACATGTTTCTAGATTCCCTTGTCATGTACAGTTGTACACTAGTATGCTGGGGGAGAGGAACAGAGCAAGGGAGACGACCAGGGGGCAGAGGAGCAGGGAGGGAAGGGAACTCACCTTGGGGACTTGGGGTAGCCGGCGGGGACGAGCAGCTTCCAGGCGCAGCCGCGCAGGACGAGCAGGACCGGCGGCGGCGAGTCAGGGACGAGCAGGGGACGAGGACGAGCAAGACCGGCGAGTCAAGGACAGGGACGAGAAGGGGAGGAGCAGGACTGACGGGAGGAGCTCGTCCGGGTCCGGCGGATGGACCTCGTCCGCGGCAGGAGGACCAGTGGCGGGGACGAGAATGGCACGCGGGAATCTTTCCTCTGCCTCTTATCCTTCCCGCGCTCCGAGCCGCGCGCGCGCCTGGCCGCGCCATCCGCGCGGGAACTCTTCGCGCGCCGGGCCGCGGGGCCAAATTTCCGCGGGCTCGAGCGCCTCCGCGCCGCCTCCACGCCGCCTTGCACCGCCTCCGCGCCGCCTACATCCGCCTCCGCGCCGCCTAGCCCCGCCCAGCGCCTAGCATCACGACTACCCCCTAGGCCAGGCGAAGGGGCTCGACTCGCGCCTAGTCGCGCGCAATCGCGCCTAGGCGAGCGCCTAGCGGAACATTGTCAGACACGCAAGACAGCACGAGTCAATAATATCGAGTTGCATTTGTGTCTGTCATGGCCAACTTGAGGAAACCCTAAGAAATGGTACTCTCATCAAGAAAAACAGCCAGATTCTAGATGGAGAGATTGATTTTCATAGTTTGAGAAAAAAAAATTCAGATAGTTCAAGAAAAGAAATCAGATAACTTCCAGGACCACATCCCAAAAATAAATCACACCTTCCTGTCTTTCTCTCTCTTAAGATGAGGCGTCCAATGTTTCCTCTATTAATAGACATTATCCTGATTACCTGCAAGTTCTTCCTCCCATGCAGGAAGGGAAGGCAGAGCCATTGGAGTTTAGCTAAGGAGGATTGTTTGCTCGTTGGTGCCAATCTTGGTGAGTTTGCTGTAACTACTGTAATTTCCTTGTACCTTTTCCAAGCTATGCCCAATCATTGGAATTGTTGACCTCAAACAATTTGTACTTAGTTGTTGCCAAAATCTCTTTATCTTTTGTTGAAACTGATCACAGTCTCCTGTGTAACTGAACAATGTTGACATACAATCTATAACTTAATTCTTAGTTAGCATGTTATTGACAGCACCATTTCATCTCAGATTATTTCCCTTTTCATCTGCTTGCCTGATGGGCTTAATTGTGCATTTATAAATTTTATCCTGACCCACCATGTTGTTCGATTGTTCCACATGGTTTCTGAGTAAGTTTTATATTGGCAGGTCGGTCTGCTGTCTAATATGATCGATGATGCTGTTAGTGAACAAAACTTAGACCATGAGATTTTATAGGGCAAGTAGTTCAATCTGACCAGTTGGTTTTTCCCCTTCTGAATTCTGCTTTATTGGTTTCATTTTCCCTTGTAAAATAAATTATGAGAATCAAACATGCTCCTGGCGTTATACCTTTCTCTGCTTGTCATGGAAGGATAATATAAAAGATTTTTTCCCCGAACATGCAGGAGAGCTACACATCATTATATTAAATAGAAAAAGGGGTTGGGTCTAAGAAGACTCACAAACCTGTTAGGGCATGGTTCTTACGAGAGTGCTTGTCAGAAAAACAGAACTGCGACCAGTGGCCTATAATAACCACAACTTGGCCTCGTCCCTAAAATTCACACACCTGGTGTCTAATCAAATTATCAATGCTGAAGTTTGTAATTTGTAAGTCATGAGTATCACAGGAATAACTGCATGCAAAACATTAAAATGATGCTATATTGAAGTAAGAGTAGAGATAAACTGGAAACTGGGATCAAGATTAAGGGCCTAAATATCTGTTGAATTGGCATATATTGTTTTCATACATGACTTGTGATGTTTAGCATTTGAAGTGATTTTAGAAGTCCTACTGTCCTAGTGACAATTGGTTCAAGCTTCAAGAAATGTTATGTTGGAAATATTGTCAAACTTTTGCAGCTCCATTGAAATGTAAATAATATGTGGCCATCTAAGGAGATTAGTTAAAGAAATGAAACGCTTGTGGCGAGAACTTAAACTGGTAATTTCACACTGCATGGGATACTGAACAAGGAGTATATAAGATACCTATATAATACATTGTACAACAGTGGTGATACATGCATTCCTGTACTGAAGTTGGTAATACTGCTTTTTTTCATAACCGTTTACTTTTCTATAACATATAGTTTTCTGGAAGAGTTCTCATTCGCAAAAAAAAATAAAAAAAAAAGTTTTCTGGAAGAGTTCTGTTGTTCTTCTCTGCTCATATGTGCAGTTATCAACTACTAGAGATAATACTTATGACATATTCTAGTGCCTGTTTGTTGAGAATATTGATTTAATAAGCTCCTTGTAAGAAGTCATGCGTAGGATTAGTCAACTCATGTTTTTATCCAAGTTTTCTGGTGATGTCATACACAGGATTAGTCAACTCATCTTTTTATCCTAGTTTTATGGTAGTGCATCTTTCAGAACACTGATTGATGTATATTTAAATGGTACAGATCTGACAGATGGATTCAGATTTTCATCTTAAGGCAAATGACAAACATTGAATATCAATCAGAGTCTTTTACCAAGATGGCAGAAAACGATACTATTCAGTTACAGAGAGCAATATTCGCCCAGTACATTATGATGAAAAAGTTATTCATGGAGTTAGAAGTGGAAAGAGAAGCTTCAGCAACTGCTGCAAGTGCGGCCATGTCAATGATTCGAAAGCTTCAAAAAGAGAAGGATGCGGAGAGAATGGAAGCATGGCAGTACAAGAGAATAGCTGAGGAAAAGATCAACCACACTAACAGAGCACTGGAGATTCTGAAGGAGGTCATGGAGCTGAAAGAATTGGAGATCTCGTATCTGAGGAACCAGCTGCAGGTGTATAAACACAAGCTATTGGATGCTGGCATTGATGATTGTGACATTGCAGATGAGACAATAGATAGTGATAAATCTTTGTTTCCAAGCAATAACATGGAGAATCTGTGTCATAAAATCAAAAGAAATTTCTCTCTGCCAACTTTGAAGTTGAATAAACTATATACTGATATGGAGATCAAGAAAAATGGTGGAGTACAATCAGCAAGGAGCAGGCTAAGTGATGACGGTTGGGAGCAGATTTCAAGAGATGTTATGGCTCTCGAGCCCAAGGAAAGCTTCTCAACAGTTTTGAACAGTAGAGGAAAGCATGGTGAAGAACCACATTCTCCAAGCAGTGGTGTTTTACGTGAATCTCAGACTTTGGATGAGCCTCCGTGTTCTTCCTCGTTCTCAATGGTGAGTCATCAGGCAGATATATGCAGTGATGGAGCAGTTCAGGCCAGGGAAGATACAGAATGTACAGTAAACCATGATCAACACAAGGATTCTTGTGTACATGACTCTCAGACTTTGGATGTGCCTCCGTGCTCTTCCTCGTTCCCATTGGTGAGTCATCAGGATATATGCAGTGATGGAGCAATTCAGGCCAGGGAAGATATGGAATGCACAGTAAACCATGATCAGCTCAAGGATTCTTGTGTACGTGACTTTCAGACTTTGGATGAGCCTCTGTGTTCTTCCTCGCTCTCAGTGGTGAGTCATCAATCAGATATATGCAGTGATGGAGCAGTTCGGGCCAGGGAAGATATGGAATGCACAGTAAATCATGATAAACTCAAGGATTCTTGTGTAGGTACTGAAATGGGTGAACTAGTAGTTCATCCTTTAAGTGAAGTTGATCCACTCCAAATTCCAGAAAGAAGCAATACGACAATTGATTCCTCATGTACTGAAAGTGAAATAATGACAGAGGAATCTCAACCGTCTCCCACAGTCGTTACCAAAGGGCAAGGGCCACGTAATCTGTCCAGGTTCGCTGCAACAAGAAAAATTGGATCAATGAATAATGTCGATAGACATGTCCGTCGAAGCTCCGGAACTTACACACCACGAGCTGGTGTTGAGAGAACCAGATCAAGGCTGAAGCGTGTGCAAAGTGAAAAGATGGTTGAGTTAAGTGACCCTAGGACTAGCAAGGAACAGATCATAATGCTGAAGGAGGTATATGAGCAGCTTGGTATGATAGAATCACATATGAGACCTCCTGATTCACAGGAAAGCCCCCGAAATGACACATCATTAGATTCTGTTATGGAGGTATTTCTTTTAAACCTACTTTATGGATATTTTTTTTAGATGAATTACATCACCCTAAGTGCAATATCGTCAACAATTAATGTTTTGATCATTAAACGAACTAAGTTGATCATCATATTTTGAATGTCATAATCAGCAGTAACTATAACATTAACATAACAATATCTGTCACTAAATTCAGAGTATGAGCATAAACTATTTCAGTGATCCTAGCTCGTCTCTGTGCTGCACTGCTGCTTTTGACATTGTAGACTTCACTAGAAACTATTGAATGTTATGACATGCACCATCTGAAGTCAATTGATTCAGATCATGTTCTCTTCTAGTAAAGTTTTATGCTGGTTGGCACTGTTTCATCTGTCTGTGCCCATGTAGAACAAAAAAAAAAAGTATAGGAGAAATAAGACATGAAGTAATAAGCATGGAGAGAATTCTCCTCCTACACAGTGGCATTTGCTTTCTTTTTCCTCCTCTAACAATGCAAAAACTTTTGCAACAGGCAGCTCTATCCTTCTCCATATAGCTGGGTCTGGTTATGCCATCTGAAGCATGTCTTGAGGCTATGTGCCGCAGTTCAAGTGTTGGAAATTAGATGAACAAGATTGTATACTTCACATTTTTAAGGCAGTGCAAAACAATGACAAGTCTTTCTGATTAGACAACTCCATCAACACAGTATTTGGTGTGCTCAGCACGCTGTAATCTGATCCTGTGCAAAACGTGCATATATTGTATGGTAGTTTGCGCATACTGTGGCCTGCAGTTGTACCAGTTATGTATGTTCATGAAGCCAAGTAGACCAGCAAAGACAGAAGGAGGCTATGCTGCAAGCAACCTTTTGCTGCATTTAGGTTTCATTTGCAGAGACCATGCTCCTGGCTGTAAACAAGTGTTTCTTGACCACCAGTTAGATCTCTTTCTTGACAAATCAGAGCATCTGGAGGCATTCAAAAAAAAATCGCCCAAGAGACCACCGAACAATGTCAGCACGACAGCATTCCCTAAGGAACATTACTTGAACTTCTATGTGGGTTCGAAGAATACTGGAATCGGATTGGTTTGTTCCAGAAGTTTTTTCAGCAGGTTTTGTCACTGCCTCTTAACCTCAGAATTTCTATGCGTGGCCTAGCCACTTCCACAAGGTAGCTAGTCCTAGGCTGTCTCCAAGGCATCATCGGTGCAATCCAAGAGCCCAATGTGGACACCAAGCTGGAACATTACCATGACTCTATGACCAATGCTTTGCTTGTCTTCATTCGATCTATACCTGGCCAACTGCTGGCTTGGCCTCCAACATCCAGCTGGTCCTCGAATTCTTCAGGTACATTGCAAACTGTCCATTTCGATGGGTGTTTCATGTGGACAGTGGACAGATGTATAGTGAAAGTGAGACCTGGGCCAGTCCCAAGCTCCCAGGGTCGAATCGGACCCAAGTATATACTCCCTCTATTTCAAATTATAAGTCATTCCAAAATCTCGGAGAGTCAAGTATTTCAAGTTTGACCAAAGTTATAGAAAATATTACAAAGATTTATGATATCAAATAGATATATTATGAAAATATAATTAATGAAGAACCTAATGATACTTAGTTGGTATCATAAATGTTATTATCTTATCATATAAATTTGGTTAAACTTGATATGCTTTGACTCTCCAAGATTCTTGGAATGACTTATAATTTAGAATGGAGGGAGTAGATAAATTATATGTGAAGGCGAACAAAAAAACATGTTTCCCCTTAGAAACAAAGTGTTTTCTTAATCTATAGTATAAGGCAAAAGCCAATTGATTGGACTTGGATTAGTCACATGGGAATTGACCCAATTGCGTTTAGCCTGACGATCATACACATAGGTGTTTCTCGCATGGGGAAACTTTGGGTGTTTTTGGTTCGTGGCCTCCTAGGCAACCATCTACCAGGCGACTGAAATCGGACGCCAGGAAGGGCTGCTTGGGTCAGGCAGCTCCGGCAAGGGGAGAACCAAATACGCCCTAACCTGGTAGATGTAGATAAGTGGAATCTGAATCTGATTTTTCAACAATCCATTGGAATCGAAGGTTGGTAATGGAAGAAATACTCTATTTTGGGAGGATAAGTGGCTCATGGGCTGCTGTTTGGAGGACTTGGCACCAGCGGTGGTTGCTGCAGTCCCATCTCGCACTCACAAACAGCGCACGGTGGCCGATGCCTTATAAGATCATGCTTGGCCTGTTGACATTAATGGGGGGTTTCCCATTGGTGGGTCTCTTTGAATATTTTCAATTATGGCATATATTGCATGAGACAATCCTCTCTCAGGATGACGATGTCCATGTTTGGAGACTGGAAGGGTCGGGCCAGTTTACCTCGAAATCTGCATATCGAGCGTTCTTCAATGGCTCCATCACCTTTGCGCCTTGGCGACGTCTATGGAAATCCTAGGCACCAGCAAAGTGCAAATTATTTTTATGGCTAGCAATCCAAAACAGGTGCTAGACGGTGGACCGATTGGCCAAGAGAGGATTACCTCACCCGACCCACTGCCCCTTGTGTGATCAGGAAGATGAGACGGTCTAGCATCTGCTTACTGCATGTGTCCTCGCTTGAGAATTTTGGTCACAGATCCTGACTCCTTTGGGACTGCAAGATCGGACTCCCACAAGGCGAGAGAAATCATTCACTGATTGGTGGCGAAAAGCAACCAAGAGAATTCCAAAGGAGAAGAAGAAGAAGGGGCTGGACACAATGATCATTCTAGGTTCCTGGATCCTTTGGAAGCACAAAAATGCTTGCGTTTTTGAAGGGTCTCACCCCTGCATGAAGAGTTCAGAGATGAATATCACCTTTGGTGCTTGGTGGGAGCGCATGGCCTGCGCACGTTAGGTCTGGGTCACGGTGTTGGGCTAGGATAGATTACATTGGTTTAGTTGGTTGGTGTTCTTTGTGGTCAGGTCTCACCTCTTCTCCATTCTTTTAGTTTAAGTGATTCGATGTAAAGAAATAATCCCTCACAGTCACAGTCACAGCCCGGTTAGGAGTGAGGTGGTGGTGCTTGTATGGGTCGATCATTTTCTCTCTATAATGCAATGATAGCAGATCTCCTGCCTATTCGAGAGAAAAAATATTTACACGGTCCGTCCACTAGTGATGGAATTGAAGTGCAGCTTGACCGCGGTTGTGTGTGATGGGCACACCACACACACGATGTCTGTATGCAACGCTCATGTCAGGGGCAGCTGGCCGGTGACACTACACGAGCAACTGCCAACCGCGAACCAGGAAGGAAGACTTACACGCTAGAGAACGGGACGTGGCATGCTGTGAAGTATGGTCATAGGTCCTTCAGAGCTAGGCCTTGTTTAGATACTTAAATTCACCCCTAAATTCTACTATGCAAAAAGAAGATTCCCCATCACATCAAAATATCGGCACATATATGAAGTACTAAATGTAGATGAAATTAAAAACTAATTACACAGTTTTGTTGTACTTTACGAGACGAATATTTTAAGCCTAATTAATCAATATTTGGACAATTATTACCAAATAAAAACAAAATTGCTATAGTGTGACGGGACATCTACTATACAAAGTTTGGATCCCAAATTTAGGATCTAAACAAGGCCCTAGTATCAAATCAATTAAACGCAACGCACGAACTCAGCAAGTAGTGTTCGATGGGGACCAAATCGACTGACATCATGGGTTAAGAATATGGGGATGTGGCTCCGCTCCATCAAGACCATAATGATTCCGGTGATGGGGTGCCATGAAGACTTGAAGAGCAAAGGTTATGCGCCACCAAGATCACAAATGTGTAGTACCATCAGGTGCCCAAAATTTGAAGAAGTCCAGGACGGCTGCTCTGATTTGAGATGTCAAAATCTGCAGGCCAGCCAAATTGCTCCCTCCAGCCGCCATACAGTTAAGAGCATGGCTCGCTTGTAGTTGCCGCAGGACCTAATTGAATATTTCTGGTGCTAGTTAGGGGGGTTACTACTGATGATCACAACTGTTTACTAATAATTTTGACGGCAAAAATCCGTTGGGGGTTGATCGGATCTGTCATAAAGTTGTGCCCAACCAAACGCCCCTGCTGTCGCAGGAAAGCGGTCGCTGCATATTTATTGGCTTATTTACTAGCTTAGAATGTTTGTGGAATCAGAAGGAAATGGAAATGTTTCTTTCCTTCCTCTTTTTCCCCATTTGCATTTCAGCTAGCGAATAAAAAGGTATGAACTTTCTGAACCAAGCCAAGCATGTCAAAGACTAAACTAAGAATAAACAGAGGAGACAGATTTTGACCACAGAAAGAGATGACTAGGAATAGGTCTGCCAAACCTGAAATGTTATCATCTCTTCTCTAATCTCTAATGGTGCCTGCCAAGGTCCACTGAGGCTGGCTACAGCCTACAGGCTAGTGATATCAGCACTTGCACTTGGTCACCTCCTGTTGAACAGCACTACCAAAAAACACGGGCTCGCCAGGATGTCACGCGAAAATTGCAAACAAACTGGGTGCACATTTTCCCCCGCTATCCTCATCACTTACATGTATGTATGAGCAAAACAAGAATAAGAGGAGGAATGGCACGGCACGGTCCGTATTTCAGATTGATGTGCAGGCTGCACATCAGTCAACCAACCATTCGTCGTATTATCAGGGATCTTGAACTAAAACCAGTCATTACATTCAGATACGAGCTGCTTTCGGACCATAATAACTGGAAGTGACAACTGAAACGGATTCAAACTTATTGAACCAGTGCTGCATCTGCATTTGGCTCTTTTGCTTGACCATCCCCGCCTGTGAGTACTGAGTAGTACCAACACCGCTCGGTCTCGCGCCGCCCGTGCTCGAAAGCCAGCCATGTCCAATCGCGAAATTTTTACGAGCTTTGATGACATTTTCGAATTCTGAATCGAATACTGTGCAGTAGTATGTACTCTACCACGTTTCCCTTTTTTTTTAAGAGAGAACATGCCATAGTGACATGTATTTCATTGTATAATCCTGTTTCGTGTTCCCGTGAGCCACGGGGCCTTCCATTGTAGACCCGGTAAAGTCCACGGGCCTTCCAGCGTGCCCGGGGGCACTCAAGATTTGACCTCCTTCCTTCGGTCAAGTCCCGGGGTCCGGTCAAGAAGTACTACATCAGCAGTTCGTGATCCGTATGCCGCGTCATACACTTTGTGTTTTGCAACTGCCGGATTCGGCATACTGGCTGCATATATCCACCTGTTCGCTTATGCTGAATTTAGCTTATGCTGATACTTATGCTAATTTGTTGTAAGAGAAAAACAATGAGGGTTATCGTTTAAAGTTTAATTTAACGCTGGTTCCTTTTTTTAACAGTAAAGTATAACGGTTCTTCACAAACCTGGAACTTTTGCTGTGTAAGATCAGATAATACTGTACTATTGTACCACCCAAGCCCAAGTCAAACCGTCCACAAGTGACAAATGTGCAGGTGTGATCGGTCGTCCGCACGCATAAGCTGTACGAAAACGGACGTAGTAGTTCAGAGTTCGGTACCGGCACGGCCGCACGGGCTCGTCAGAGATTTCAGCAACCTGGCGCGGCAAGAAAAGCGAGGAGACGGCGCCAAAAGTTGCCGCCGCGCCAATCCGGCGATGCCGCAGCCCCCAGGCCAGAGTCAAGGGAGAGGAGGCCAGGAGCCCAGGACAGCAGGGAGTGGAGTAACCAAGGGGACGACACTCACATTGCAGCAGCCAGCAGGCAGTCAGCTCCTTGTTTCTCGCTCGCTCCGTTTCCTTCCCCTCGCTCTCTCGTCTCGCCTGCTCATTTGGCACGCTCGCGTTGACCTGTCCCGAGCCGAGCCCAACCAATCTGCCGCCGCCATCAGCCACCTCGCTCGGCTGTGGCCTGATTCTTTAAAACCCCCCCAGCTACCTTAGCGCCCCTCGCCGAGCCACTCGATCGCCACTGTCCACCCCCGACGACGACGACGACGACGACGACGACGACGCCTCTGCCCCTCTCCGCCGCATGGCCAGGCCCCCCAAGAACGCCGGCACCGACGAGGATCCTAACACCGCTGCCAGGGGCGTCAGCGTCAGCGTCACTACCGGGAAGCCGAAGCTGAAGCGTGCGCGGAGGAAGAGCGGCGAGCCGCGGGAGAGCCCCTCCCAGCGCAGCTCCGCGTACCGCGGCGTCACACGGTAACCCGATTGCTCCGACGCATTTCCTCGATCCGTTGTGCTCGTCTAACGTAACTAACCGAACCGAACCGGCCGGCCGGCGGCAGGCACCGGTGGACGGGGCGGTTCGAGGCGCACCTGTGGGACAAGGACGCCCGCGACGGCTCCCGGAACAAGAAAGGCAAGCAAGGTACGGGACCAAAACTTTCTGCGTTGCTTCCTTCATGGATTCCGGTTTGCGATCGCGCGCGACTGACCTCCGTGCTTGTTACTACGTGCTGCCGACGTCCTGCGATCGTACGACGGACGACGCGTGCCTGCAGTTTATCTCGGTGAGCAGAGCTCCTCCTCGCTAGCTCCACCGATCCAGCCTGACACGAAATGAAATTCAGCTGCCGTGAGGCTTTGTTTGGCTCAACCGCCTTCTCCTCGCCCGTTGCAGGTGCGTACGACGACGAGGAAGCGGCGGCGCGCGCCCACGACCTGGCGGCGCTCAAGTACTGGGGCCCCGGCACCGTCCTCAACTTCCCGGTACGCTCTTGGTCAGTTTTCAGCAAAACCCGCAGCAGCCGGGTCGAACTCTGACCATCAAACCGAGACCGTGCGTGCGTCCAACTCCAAATTAAAAATCAAATCTCTGCTGCAGCTGTGCGGCTACGACGAGGAGCTGAGGGAGATGGAGGGGCAGCCGAGGGAGGAGTACATCGGGTCGCTGCGCCGGCGGAGCAGCGGCTTCTCGCGAGGGGTGTCCAAGTACAGGGGCGTTGCCAGGTAGGTTCAGTGCATCCCTTCCCTTCCTTTCCCTCTGCAGGCGGCAAGTTTATCCTGAACATCTGATCGGAAATCCTCGGTCGATTCAGAGCTGGCGTTCCATTGATTCTGCAGGCATCATCACAACGGGAGATGGGAGGCGAGGATCGGCCGCGTGCTGGGCAACAAGTACCTCTACCTGGGCACTTTCGGTATGTCCCCTACCGTCTCATCTCTTTCACATTTTTTCGACGGCCTAGAATATATTCCTATCATGTGAGTCAGCATGGGTTATCCAGAAGACAGCCATCTGGCTGGCTAGCATCGTGTCTTTCATCTTCTGAACCGTATATAGAGGAAATATAAACATCTTTTGCTTTTGATAGAAAAAAATATATAAAACCTTTTGATATGCTCCGTCCAGCGTCCACGCATTCTGAAACTCTGCTGATTTTTAGCTGAGCACCTGAAGTCAAAAGGTACGATCATCAAGGAAGACGTGGCCGGAATATATAACCCTAATCTTTAAATCTCCGAACATGTGTGGTTTGAAGTGTGAATCTACATGGTTCACATTAATCACGAACCAGCCATTGCTTCTGGCTTATTTTTTTGGATCCTCTACGTCTACATTAATTAAACAAACAAATACGCCAATAAATAAATCAATAGAAATTATCATGAAAACATTTGACCACCAATTCAGCGAATTCGAACCATCACTGACAATAATAACAATTAAGTCTTTCTTCTAAATTATATGTTTCTGTCATTACGATGAAAATCAACCTGTATGCTCTAAACTACCCATCACTTTCATTATCAAAGTAATCCCCTATATCTGCATGTAAATTATCACTATTATTGTTGGGCAATGTTATAGTACTCCCATTGCCTACTAAGAAGTAATGAGCCATTGATTTCTTTTAAAAAAATATGAATTGGTTAAATAAATAAATATGATTTAAGAGAAGAGAAAGAGATTTGCAAATCCCTTTATCACGGAAGAAGATAAAAGTGACATAGCTCAAGCTAAGATTTCAACAAAACACATATAGGATTAATGCAAAGGAAAATTATGAATACGTGCGGTGGTAATCAAGGTTTGATTAGCTGTGGTCGTAGATTTATTTATAAATTTTGAGTACTTACGCCTCCCGGTTGTTATAAGTACTGTAACCAGAGTTTGTCAAGGAAGTACTAATTTACTGCTAAATTTAAGTACTCCTCCATAATCGTGGTGACAGCAACGCAAGAGGAGGCGGCGGTGGCGTACGACATGGCAGCTATAGAGCACCGTGGCCTTAACGCGGTCACCAACTTCGACATCAGCCACTACGTCAACCACTGGCACCGTCACTGCCACGGCCCCTCCGACGACAGCCTCGGCGGCGTGATGGACGTCGTCCCGTTCCAGCTACCAGATGACCTGCCCGAGTGCCCGGCCGCCGCCATCGGCCTCGAGGAGACCACGGGCGACGCGGAGTTCCACAACGGCGAGGGCTACCTGCAGCACCACACCAGCGAACCCTTCGGCGCGCAGCAGCAGCTTCCTGACGCGATGGGAGCGCCGGCTCATCAAATGGCGCCAAATTCGTCGGCGCTCGACATGGTGTTGCAGTCTCCCAGGTTCAAGGAGCTGATGGAGCAGGTCTCCGCGGCGGCGGCGGCGGCCTCCGCTGAGAGCAGCGGCGGCAGCATGAGCGGCAGCTCGCCGTCGCCGTCTCTGTCTTCGTTCTCGCCTTCGCCTCTGCAGCTGCCATCGCCGTCTTTGTCCTCGTTCTCGCCTTCGCCTCTGCAGCTGCCATCGCCGCCGCAGCAGCAGCGGCAGCCTGAGTTCGTCGAAGGCGGAGCACCGGCTCGGTGCAGCTTCCCGGACGACGTGCAGACGTTCTTCGATTTCGAGAACGAAAACGACATGAGCTTCGTCTACGCGGAGGTTGACACGTTCCTCTTCGGGGACCTGGGCGCGTACGCTGCGCCCATATTCCACTTCGACCTAGACGTCGTGTGATCTGGATCGGACGACTGGCGTTTAAAGACGCCGCCAGTCTTTTTTAAACGGCTTCATAATTTAATTTTTGTTCATGGTGATGAGATGACTGCTACCAAGGTTTACTTGCAAGAGGTAGGATTAGTTGAGTATTCTCGCCCCTGTTTCAAATAGCTAGAATGGGGAAATATGTTTCTCTTTTTCATTTTTTTTCCAAAAGGTCAAAGGTGTACAAGTCCAAATGAAGGAACAAGAACTAATCAACATTAATATGTAAAAATATATATGGGACATGCTATACTCAGAAAATTTTCCTTTTTACTGTCGATCCATGTAGTCTTTGACTTAAAATTGTGTGTAGAAAGGCTATTCCGATCCGACTTGATAATGTTTATCTTCAACCTCTGTCTTGGTTCCCCTTGTTTCAGAGTAAAACGACATTAGCATTTTGCAGAGTAAAACTAAACACCATGCCTTGCTCTTTTTCGTGGCTTTTAATTTTGAAGAGTAAATGAATTTACAGAGGTGTTTAGTTTGAAGAACAATCTTATCTTAAATAAGGAGTTATATCATGATTTCATTCATGAAATTTGATAGAATGGCTCCATTTTTCATATTTATACTAAGGCTGTGTTTAGTACCCCATGGAATGCAAAATGCCAACTACTTTGAAATGATGAAATACAAAATGCTAAAATTTTCATGGGTGTGTTTAGTTCCATCCAAAATGTCAAATTTATTATGAGATGGGTGAGGGCTTTTTGACTTTTTTTATCTCTTGAGGCCAAAATCCAAAATGGAGAATGGATATTTTTTGCTAAAAATTTTGTATGGTGTTTAGTTTTACTCTGCAAAATGATAGAGCAAAACCTAAAATTTTTTGAGTGAAATAGAAACTAAACATACCCTAAGAACACGAGCAGTAGATGAGTCCTGCACAGGTCGTACATAGGATTTTTATCCTTATCTCCAAGAGAACGTTGTACGTTGTGAGCGTATTAACTTCCTGGGCAGCTGGGCGTTGGCGTGTGATGAGAAACGAAGCGAGCGTTGCCGCTCGTACCGAGGAAGAGCGGCGCCGAAGCCTTTTAACGGATGATCAAACCAGGACGCTTATTAGCCCGGTTTATCAGTATAATATTTTTCTCTCATAATAAAACAGCAACAGTCAGCTTATCAGCCGTAAAAATCATCAGTCGAATAGCTCGGATAAAAAGCGGACAGACGGAGTACAACAGATTAAGGAACAAACAAAGGGCAAGCGGAAGGTGGCAGAGAACGACGAGGCATCCCAGCTAGGTGCCGGAACCATTTCTTAAAGGGTGTTTAATTCACACCTCCTAAATTTAGTCCATCTTAAATGGTTTAGTCACTTTTAATAACTCCAGAGTTGCTAGAGAGAACTAAAATCCTTGTAGTCACATTTAGTCATAGTATTTGGCAACAAAGTGACTAAATATGACTAGATTTAGGAGCTATTAGATGAACCAAACACTCCTTTACAAAACATTTTGGGAATTGATTTACAGGCAATTTACTGTACCGAGCTAGGTGCTTTTTACTTTTTTTTTAAGAATTACACAGTACAACATAGACACCTACAACACGCACGCACACTCACCCTCTATGAACACATGTACACAAGGCTACCTTTAAAGAGAACGTAATCCTCAAACCATGACAATGTTTTTTACTTTATAAATAATGTCTCCAGATTGATCTCCATGCATGCTTACATCTCCCTATATTCACTTATGGTTTGACCACTCTAATATGTACTACCTCCGTCCACAAAAGAATACAATTTTGAAAATTATGCCGGTCAAAGTATCTCAAGTTTGACAAAGTATTATAGCAAATAGTACTAGTATTTATGTCTCCAAATAAATTTATCATGAAAATATATTCTATAACTAATCTAATAGTACTTATTTATCTCATAAATATTATTACTTTTTCATATAATTTTAGTCAAAGTTTAGACTGTTTGACTCCTCGAAATAAGAGAATTGCTTCTTTTGTGGACTCCTCGAAATGTGAGAATTGCTTCTTTTGACATTATTTCAAGTGAATGTCTAACTCCTTCAGCTAGAAACTAGACATTTTCATATGGGAAAATTGGTTCTGTGAACAAAACATGGTTGCAACTTGCAACACATGATACTTTATGGTCAGGTCCATTATACTGTAGTACACGATTTTCAATTGACAACCTACTATGGCATATGAACAACTTGACACTACCATTGTTTCTATTTACCTTTTTACACGATACTACTATTGTTTTTCTTTAAGTGAAGTCAGTTCCAGGATCAAGAAGGAATTGAAGACTTTGTTCAGACCCTCTATTCAAAGTGTGCAGTCATTTTGTGCTATAACCAGAGTAATAAGCTTTAGTGACCTATGAAACCTCTGGTTTTTACAAAGTCAGACTGTAAACATATTATATCTTATGTGCAGTGACAGAGATCATCTCATTGTTTACTGAGAGAATAGATTAGAATTGCATCATCCACGTTGATTATGATATAGTGATTTATTGTTAGGGAAGCACACAGCAACTGTTTTTAGTTCTTTATTAAAGTTCGACATCTCTGCATATCCGTGAACTGCCACATAAAGAAATAGGTCAACAGCTTCCATAAATTACAAGAAGACACTTTTTATTGCTATAAAACATAATTTACATCCAGGGTAATTGGACAGACAAGTATGCATTGCATACAACCAAACCAAACATTTTATTACCATAAAACATAACTTACAACCAGGGTAATTGGGCAGACAAGTATGCATTGCATACAACCAAACCAAACAGTAGGTCCATTCCTACATCCAGAAGGCTACAGGAGAAAACGACGAGAGATGCTTTGACACTAGATAGGAGTTGGTGGTGCGGCCAATGGTTTGCAGCTCTCCCTTGTGACTGTACTTGAGGCCGAACATGGTGATATGGAGCATGCAACCATCACAGTCACCAAAGGCGTCCTCATACTCCAGTCCCTCACGCACCACACACTCCACAATGCAAAATCTGGAACCACCCATGTACGTCATAGTAGGCCCACGAGCCACCTTGTCTTTGCTCCACAACTTGTCCTTGACCATCTTCCAGTCCGGCTGCATGGCACTTGTGCTGCTGTGGGAGATGACTTGGCAGGAGCAAATGCCACCATCCTTGTGAAGCCCAACCCATGCATCCAGCTCACTGTCAAAGAAGCCTTCATGTCTGAAAGGCAACGCCCATTCCCCATGGTACCTCCACTCGCAGTGCCTGGTGTCAAAGGAGAGGGTCTGATCACCTATATGCGTTCTATGGGCAGACATAAAGATGGTGTGTCCATCCGGGTGAAGGGCGTAGGAGACAATCACTACATCCGTCTTGAATGGTGGTGGGAAAGGCACGCTTCGCCATGACCAATCCAAAGTTGGGGTTGATAGACGCAGACCCTGCTTGGCGCCGGCCGTGGACATCACCTCAAAGGAGTGCTGCCTTTCGGCAAAGAAGTATGCGAATGCATACAGCGTATCGGTGGTGGACACAAAGTTGTTAACGCCGCCGAGTAACGGATCCGGGAGGCAAGGGCCAGTGGTCAGTGCCGCCGTCTCCGTGTCGTAGATGAGGGTCCCGCGGTGCCGGTTGCTCACAGTGAGGATGTTGCTTCCAAGGGCGGCAAAGCTCATGGGACAACAAGGCACAGGTGCCACCGCCCGGATGACGGGGGGCTCCCCGAGGTGAGGGTTGGCAGCGTCGATCTTATGGATCGAGAAGCCCTTGGCCCAATCATCCAGCACCAGATAGAGATGTTTTTGCTTCTGCAACCTCTTGCCGGTCCCCTGTCCCTGGCCCCTGGCCCTGCTCCTGCCGCCGCTTGGACATCGTCCCCCCTCTGACAATTTTGTGCTCCTCCACCGAGTTATCCTGGGCCGTGTTTAGATGGCCCAATTTGGCGGCGGCGGAATCACTGTTGCTACAGTGATTCCACTGTAGCGTTTTGTTTTTATTTGGTAAAAATTGTCCAAACATTGATTAATTAGGCTCAAAACGTTCGTCTCGCAAAGTACAACAAAACTGTGCAATTAGTTTTTGATTTCATCTACATTTAGTACTCCATGCATGTGACGGCATTTTGATGTGATGGGGAATCTTCTTTTTGCATAGTGGAATTTGGGGAAATATTTGAGATCTAAACAGGGCCCTGGTAAAGATTCGATTTTTCGTTGCAATCGAGATGTCTGACAGAGCCAAATATGCCAATACATCGAGAGCAACTTAGGATGCCTTTACTTATGGAGCCTCAGCAATGCTTGTGCTAGGTAGAGGTAGGGCTCCTCCCCTCTACCTGGATGTACTCCCTCTGTCCCTGAAAGCTTTAATTTCTAGAGTTGTCTTAAGTCAAACTTTTTAAACTTTGACCGAATTTCTATGAAAAAACGCTAAGATTTATGGTACCAAACTAGTATCATTTGATTTATCATAGAATATATTTTCATAAAATACTTATTTTATGTCATAAATGTTGTTCATCTTTTCTATAAAATTAGTCAAACTTAAAAAAGTTTGATCGACACGGATTCTAGGAATTGAAGCTTTCAGGGACAGAGGGAGTAATCGAATTCCCCTTTCAAAAAGATGTAATCGAATTCGGAAATTAAACCGTCCAAGTCGGGGTCACGTATCTCCGCCGAATCCGAGTGTTCTAGTGGCCTGAGGCAGAGTTGTCACACGCCGTCAACTTGCCCTCCCTCCCTCCCTCCCTCCCTGGTGCGTGGGTGCGAAACCCTCAAGATCTTGTTTCCTTGAAGGCCAATGCCTTATTTGGGCCTTTCCTGTTGTAGCCCATCGCTGCACACCCTAAATGGACCCGAAATAAGCCCAATAAACAAAGGAAACCGACCAACCCCGCAACGGCATTCCCTTCCTCTTCTTCTTCCCGCCTCCCTCTCTCCAGGACGCTCCCCCTCCGCAACTGCTCGAAGTTTCCAATCGCGAGCGCCGCGCATGGAACGCTAAGCCCTAACCGCCCCATCGCCGTCGCAAAGGAAATGGGGGCACCCCAGGCCGCCCTGGCCTCCACCTCCGCCGCGCCCCCGGCGCAGCGGCGCCGTTCCGCTCGTCTGATCGATCCCCCGCGTCGGGACGACGATCAGGATCAGCCCCCGTGTTCCGAGACCGCCTCGACGCCATCGCAGCCCCAACGCCGCTCCACAAGCCTGATCAGGATCCGGCGGCGGGTCTCTCAACCGCCCCCACCCTCGCGCGCGTCTACGCCACCGCCAGCGGCCAAGGCGGATGCGCCTTCTTCATCCGGCCGCGCGGTAACTCCCCGCCGCTCGGTCCGAGTCCAACTCCGTGTTCGCGGCCTACCCTCGGAGTCGTCTTCCTCCACTCCAAGGAGGCGTCGCAGGTCCTCTACGGCTCCCCCGCCCACGTCGATTGGCGCGAAAGCGGAGGATTGGGGTAAGGAGAAGGCGGCGTCGGGTGCCCCCGAGGAGGAGTGCGTCCTTCCTTTTCTCCGGAAAGGCGCCCCCAGGAAGGTGCGTACATGGCTCAACGAGTCTATTCCGTATTTGCATTTCTATATTGCTTGTATGCAAGGTGAATTTTGGCCTCTTGTGGTGTTGTTGCGTCCGAATTGGCCCTGAAACAAACGCTCTATTCGACTCCTTACTGGTCTGGTGCTTTGATTTGGTCTCGGAATCCTGTATTTCGGTTTCGGGTAAATTGGGGTGTTACTTGAACTGTTGATATTATCAGGTTTGCTCGCCCAATTCTACATTCAAGCGTTGGGACTGGACGTTTTTCTTGACTTGTACTAACAATATATTCGCGCTTGATAATATCTTGCTGAGATATGAAATGAAATATCTTAGGTGACACCTCGTTTGATTTTATATGAATCAAGCAACGCATCCTGATTTCGTCCATATCCATACTTGTACTAGCGATCGCTAGTTTGCCCATTTCATCATTTGCAGGATCGTATTTTCTTTTTCTTTGTTTAGGTTTTAGTGTTTTACACGTCCTAGAATATATAGTAGTGGTAAAATATATGAAACACTTCCATGAAACTATTCAGTAATATACCTCCATTTCACTTTGAATCTATGCGGTCCTTTTGAATTCAGAGAATGCTGCTTCTTCTGTTCTGTTCTTTCATGGTAGATAAAAAAACTAGACTGTTCTTGATGAAACTAGGTCCTGGCAAACATTTTGTACCATACAGTGTGAATGTGTTGCCGTGTAATGGTGTGCATTTGCAGCTACATACTAGTTGATTTCATCTAAGCATCTATATACTTTTGTACTGAACTGTTTTGACAAGGATAAACCAAAAATTGTTGCGGGTGCATTATATACATTAGATTAGATTTATTAATGTTTCAGGAATCAAGAGTTTTGGATCTCAATGATGTTGAATTTTGAGCAATTGTAGCATTACTGTACAGTACTGATTAATTTGGGTTATCCATAAAGCATCATGTTTTCTTTTCGTGACAGATCGACCAACATTTACTGAAATTGTTCTTATTCCTGGCACCAATGTAGAGATGGTTGGCTTGTGATATAGACAATTACCAACATGGTTCATCCAGGAATTTGACAATTGCATTATTAGGTGTTTGTCTATCTATATAGAAAGGGATGAACAAACAATGGGGATAATGGCCTGATGGAAGGAAAATTTGTATCCAGTATGTAAAAGGTCAGAGGATTCTGGACAAAGGGCATCGAGTGCCATTATAGACTTATATTGTACCATCTTTATAAGTTTCCACAGTAGAGGAAGAAAATCCGTGAATTTGGATAATGAAGATATAGTGGACTTGGAGAATTAACAAAATGGTCCGACAGGATTAAATCAGCAGTGTAAGGACTAAATCTCCATATAGTAGCACCACCGCATGACAGTATATAGGAATTGGGAGTAGAATCCACTCTTTTAGCACAACTGTACTAAGGCAGCCAATTGCATTTCCTTGTAAGCTCGTTTGATTAAGATTGAGGGGACCACTATCGATGAAAGGATAAGGGAAAACACAAAGACAGTGGTAGAGTTCAAGTGTTTCCCACAGGAGGAGAGCAGAGAATTTTATTAGAAATAAGATACATGGAATTATTGGTTAACTTTTGTATATTCAGAGTACACCCAGTCACCCACATAGAATGAGAAATTAGTGTGGTTTCTATGCAGGTATGAGTGTTGGTCTATAGACTATAGACAACCTGAATAAACTGGGTTTGCATTGAACATGGCAGATTTTTCTTGGTTTTCCTAAGGATGTATACGACTTTGGAATGTTCTCTGGGCGATAATGATATGAAAGTTTGCTGAGTGTCTGATTATCTAAATGTGATAGAATTGGCAGGAGGCCGTCAGATAGCATTAGTGGTAATAATGGAAGATTGATAGAAAGAAGGTTGGTCAATGAATGATGAAAAGATGTCAAGAGTAATAAACTTGAAAGGCTTCTGGAGAAAAAATGTCTTCACAGTTCACACAGTACTGCTCTAGTGCCCTATGTATCAGATCTAATCTTGATTGGTAGAAAACGTGCTGTGATGTTCTACTCATTTACTGTAAAAATAATCTAAAAGTCTTTCCGATTTAGGTTGAGTGCCTGATTTGCTCAAAGAGTATTCTGCCTGGTGAAAGGATGCAATGTTCAGTTAATCACTGTGATGTAACTTTGCACAAGGCTTGTTCAGAAGAAACTGATGGTTGCTGCCCTCGGCACGTGAGTTGTCTGAAACCAAGCTTTAGGTCTAATATTTCCTTTCATTTCATTGATAGCCTTTCAGTTTTCACTTTTTTTATTTTACTGAGTGTAGTCAGGATATATAACTGAGTTGTGCTTTCTTCTGGTCAAACAGCAACATGTTTTGTTGACCTTATGCAGACTTTGAAAGTAGTAGTGTTGGTAGGTGCTGTGATGGAAGACACTTGCTACAGTTATCTTTACTTTTTAAAATTCAGTGGTCTTGTCCAAAAAAGATATTGTCAGGCAAACTACATTTCTGTTTTTACAGAAATTTGGCAGTGGCCATTTTTTAGGTCAGCAATATCATGACATACTAGGGGTTCCTATTTTTTTCTCGAACAGGCAGGACCTATTTGTGCATTCGATTGGTATTTTTTTGTTCTTATATAAGTGCTAGATAATTTTTCATGTAACTAACAATGGTGTATCTTCTACTTTTTAACTGCATAGATTTGTTTTTGCTGCAAAAGGAGGACATCTAGACACCGCATACAACGCACAATGCCTGTTTGTACTGAATGTTTACTAAAGAACAGGATGATTGATTCTGAAGATCTTTCAAGGAGAATGATTTGTTGGAGTATTTGGCCATCAACAAATGAGGTTGATGCCATGCTGCATCCACATTATTTTCTGCTTTGTTTTCAGTTACTCATATATTATATGTTGTTAGTATCTTCAATGCTTGTGAAATGAAAAATAAGATTGAATGGTCCACAAGGAAATTATCAAGACCTTTAGTCATTATCAGTTCATCTATTGCGTTAAAATAAATTATCAGTTCAGTTACTCCTATATGATGCATGAGAACTACATCTTAGCTCTGTGCAATACCAATAAGATTGTCAACCAGAAACCTATTAACCCTATCTGGCAGCTGAACCATAATTCCTCAAGAGAAGATACGTGTTACTACAGTAGCAGAACATGGGTTAGACAATTTTGCATTTTGTTTATTATTTTATTATTAGAGAGTTCATAATCATAAAATCACTTGTACTATTAAAATATCCGATGATGAAAGTTATTGGCTGTTGACATGATATGTCTTTAACCCATCCATGTAGTTATGTAGGTACTTGTACTAGCAAAACCATCAAATACATCAGAACTTTCAAACCTGATAGCTCATGCCACCACCACCCATCTTCTAACCAAGTCATTTTCCTTTTTTTTATCTTTTGGAAAAAAATCCTATTTTCATCAATAGGAAGGAGAGTTTCCTATCATTGCATTAAGAAGAAGATAAAAATAAATTACAAGACACCCACCATCATTGTCACACACGCGCGCGCAAACCGGAAATAAATGCGCCTTTTACATTAATAAACCACAACTTGACCTAACAAAACCACCAGTTTACCAGTTTATTATCTATTAGCAACCTCTAGGTGAGCAAGACCTTTAGTGCCTGCAAGGCTCCAGAGGTGTGCCTCTTCAATTCCTTGCATGCATCTCAGGCACTCTGAATGGCTAAGATAGTTTGCATACCTACATTTATAAGTGTTTGGCATCATACTAGCACTTTCAAAGTACTCAATATATTGGAACCTTCTTGGTGTATTATCAAGGCTGAATGCATGTTTGTTAGACCTTTCTTTTGCAGTAAGCCTTGACACTATTATTTTGTTGGTAATTTTTCTGATGTTATGATATATGCTTCTTACAGGATGTTGGCCCTACAGATGACATAAAGGTGATCGATATCTAGTATCATTTGTTACATTGTTATTGAACATATTAGAACCTTTCCAGTTTTTCCAAGTTATAATAATAACTTTGCAAGTTGGTCGCTCAGATGAGGTTGGATTGATGCACAGTCAATCAGTCATTGTGTTAGATTCTTCTATTTTTGTTTTCTTCACTGTCAATGTAAATATTATAAGAAAACTTCAAAAATGAATTTACTATGGAGATTGCATTTGTCTCTTGGCCTTTTAATATTGGATATTTACTATTTAGCAATCTGAAGGTAAATCATAAGGAAAACAAGACAACATTTGGAGTCTCTTTTCATGTTTTGATGAAGGTCGTGATTTATTTTAAATTGTTTGACTTACTGAAATTGATCAATGTACAGGAAGCCTTCCGGCGATTACCTCTCCCATACATTGACCAAGAGTTCAGTATTGAGCCTATTAATAAACAGGATCTGGAAACTGAAAGCGAACCACCTCCATATGTACATATTAAGCACAGTATCCTTTGTTAGCTGTAAACTTTAATATTTGCGACTATATATGATATCTCATATTTGTTAATTATAATTTGTAACCTTGACACAGCAGCAATTGCCATTTCCTTAATGAACGAAGATGCAATTGACGTTTCCTTAATGAACTAAGATGTTTATGTTGTCAAGAAGAAAAGTGACGGTGATGCAATTGAAGGTGGATGCATCAGCTGTGACCACGACTCAACCTGTGAAAGTAGTTGTTCCTGCAGGTATTTCTTGTGCTCACTACTCGTCCCATTTCTTGTGCTCAAGATTGTCAGTTATTTTCCATTTTTATTTCTGTAGTGTCAAGTTTTTATAGTCTAAATCTGTTTCGTAAATAAAACACATATCATTAGTGCTTGAATGGATTTCTACACTCCAATTGCTGCACTTCTTGTGCCTGCTGAGTTTTTTGTAATTTGTAGTCTACAGACTGTCGTGTTATCTTGTACGTGTTCATTGGATATAAATGCAGATATAATATTTTCTATGACATGCTGAATTTTTATACAGAAATTTAAGACTGTTATTGCAGATCTTCAATGTCCAGCTGCTCTTTGGATTGTCCTTGCTCAGTTAAGTGCTCCAACAAACCATTTCGCAGAGAGAAAAAGATAGAGATCGTTAAGGTTAGGCCTTGGTGTTCTCAAAGGGCTTGGCTTAGTGATATTCGTAGAATACTCACACTGTATTGTATTACTAAAAGTACAGTGTAAGTACTCTGCGAATATCACTAAGCCAAGCCCTTTGAGAACAAATGTCCCTTTATTTAACTACTGTTCTTGCTTAACACGAGAGTCAGTTCTCCAACAATAAAAGATCTTTTTCACTGTTTTTTGGACTGCCAAGTAACTACCTGATGGTCTAATTCTGTAGACACAGCAATGTGGATGGGGTGCTATTGCGCTGGAAACCATTGGGAAAGATGATTTTGTGATAGAGTTTGTTGGAGAAGGTACCAGGGCTCTTCAGAGTTTTTCTTTTGTTAAATATTTGATGCAGTTTATTCAGTGCTCTACTTATTTTCTGTTCCATTTGCTCGCATGGACTTAACAGTAGAACTATTTATGTGAATTTTTCTTTCACATGAGACATGTAAATTTGAATATATGGGAAGTGTAGGTGGTTGTTTAATCTGAATACTGTTTTTTCTTAAGAGGAGTACATTGTAAAAAATGGGCTCATCATTTTAGTTAACCACCAACCATATTGAAGTTCAACTTTGCCTTAAGCAGTGCTTACGGAAGCTAGTATATGTAGTATCCAATGAATTCTTTCTCTGATGCGATTTTTTGCATATTGTGACTATCTTTCAAACTTATGAATGGCTTTTTAGGATAAACTTGTATTGAGGTTCCTTCTAGAGTACCAAAACTGTCTCACATACCAAGTTTTTCTTTTATGTGGCTCCTGCAATTTGTTTGCTATTGAGTTTCTCCTGACTCCTGGGATTTCTGATGATACAATGCTGATTATTGTAATATTTTCCTTAATGTTCTACTCCATGCCTTCCAAATTATAAATCGCTTTAGCTTTTCTGGGTACACAGTTTTTGCTATGCACCTAGATATATGCTATGTCCACAATTTGGATTGGAGGTAATAAAACATTGAAAATTTCCTCATTTCCTAAGCATGATGCTATTAGAATGAAGAGTTTTCCGTATGTTATAATTAAAAAAAGCTAGGTCGTATCCACAAATGCATAATTGAAGTGGTATGCTTTAACTAGCTGGTTTATATGAAAAATAATTGTACTAATGACAAGGTTAGATTTGTGCTCAAATCAGATTTCCTTTTATATTGCACTGTTTATTCTAAAGCGCACATCATTTTTCATATTTTTACCTTTAACCTCTCCCTTCAGTTATAGATGATGCAATGTGTGAAGATAGGCTTCTGGATATGAGACAGCGCAGAGATCAGAATTTCTACATGTGTAAAGTCGGCAAGGACTTTGTAATTGATGCAACTTTCAGAGGAAATGCTTGTCGCTTTTTTAACCACAGTTGCCAACCTAACTGTCGGCTGGAGAAATGGTAACAACGTACTTTCCCATCTTTAATATGCTATGGTGGTGGCTTTGCGTTATACTGATTCAGTAATTTGTTCGGTTTTCTTTTTTTAGTTAAATAAATTGGTAGGAAGTACTATCTTTTTCTTTAAAATTTACAGCTTGATTCAAGTTTTTTTTTTGTTCCTGCCAGGCAAGTCAATGGCAAGACAAGATTAGGTGTGTTTGCTTCACAGACTATTAAAGTAGGAATGCCCTTGACTTACAACTACAGGTACTTCAAACAAACCTCAGTGTTGCCCATTTTTCTTTCAGCACCAAAATTGAGTAGCATAGTAACTAGTTTTTTCTTCTCACATGAGGGATTTCGTGCCCCTTATATTATTCGTCATGCTATTGCTCAAGTCGACGGTTCACAATGAAACTGGAACCTCAGTCAACAAATATGTAATAATTACTTAAGATAACAGAAATAGACTGTATGGCTATTAATTTCAAATATGTACAGGTATCATACGAGGGAGATCCACTGTCATTGGTAGTTTGCCTGGAACAGATATGCCTAGAGCCTGTGGTCATATTCCGGAACCTTGTCCATCTGCTGATGTAGTTTATGGATCCTTACTGCTACTCTACGGCATTTCTTGCCTTCCAATTATGCTGACTTCCAGCGAGATTTCGTATATTGCTTTTATGTATAATCGTTTTCGTGTTTTTGTAGATTCAGCACTTCTTTCGGTCCAGAGAAAGAATGTTTCTGCGGGGCTCCTAACTGTCAAGGGAAATTGTGATATGTAAAGATTGAACAAGGAAGATTTTACACACTCAGAGGTACTACATGACAGGAAGGACCAAAACATTGGAAAATAACAAGAAATGGACTATATAGTATGTAGTGAGGATTTATTGAGCAGAAACTTTCATCAGCTTGTAGAAAGAAAAAAACAGTCACGAGCGCGGCACCATTTTATCTAACATGATGTATCATGGGCACAGTAGTGTTTGGTAGCTACCACTACCATTCTTTACTGATTTATTTACGATTTAGTCAGCGTTATGTACTGTTGTTTCGGCTGTACAGGTTTTACTCTGTAAATGCTAAACACACAGCGTATTCACAGTATTATGTACTTTTGTTAGGTACTGAGGTCAGCTTAGCTGTCTTTTTCCTCAGAAAACTACTATGTATTACGTACAAGTAAAATGTGTCGTTTTGTTGGATCTAGTCTATGTATAGTGAGCCACATGTTGTAGGATCTAGAGTAATTGGCATTCACTGGGTTTGTGACTGTAACCTGGACATTTCGTGGAAACTTTGTAGTATTGGTATACTCTGTTTTTGCAATGGTTTCTTCTTGTTGGATGCTACTTGCAACGGAACTCTATGATAATACTTGAATCGTTCTGTGTTTCTGTTTGAAACAGCCCATTTTTTGTTAGTTTTGATTTTGATCCGTACTGCAGCTATCCTTGTTTCATCAGTCTTTTAGAAAGTCACCAAAGGGAAATCGAGCATCTCGTCACCTTTACAGGTCACAAAAGCAGTCAAAATGACTGCATGCCTCGCTACTTGCAACAAATCCCTACATACAATGCTTGCGCTGCAAAAGGTTGCCCTAGATCAGTGGACCGGAATACCAAAGGACTGCAATGCTGCATGTGCTTGTGTCACTGGATCAGCAGGGAGAACAGCAGCAAAAGAAAAAGAAGCCTGTGAAAAGAAGCAAAAGAGAAGCCATCCTTTTTCTTTACATCTTTTTTTCAAGGGAAAAGGACGGCTCCATCAGAAACTACACAACTGTGGTCTGAACTCTAAACCCCTAAAGCACTACCTTTAATTCCAAACTGACTCGCAACAAATCTAACACAATCCTCTCTCTCTACCTGTAATTTTTTTTTCATGCACTCCGATCCTCTGAATTTTGATTTTGATCGATGCTATCATATAAGGAAGTGGTTCTTCCCGGACGGCAAGGGTTGGGCCGCTTGCTACCTTGGTCCTGACAGCTCCATTTCCTCCACCATGTCGATGGACCGCGCTTCGTCGCTGCTGAGGCTGCTCTCGTTGTCGTGGAAGTCGTTGAAGAACACGGAGCCGTTGGAGTCGTTGCGGTGGTCGTAGCCGAGCGCGTCGACGTGACACGGTGCCCCCGCTACTGCTGCCGGCCGGTTCGTGGCCTCCCATTTCTCGGCCAGGCCGTCGCCCTCCAGCATCCGGACCACCTCGGACATCCTGGGCCGGTGCGACGGCTGGAACTGCGTGCAGAGGAGCGCCACTTGCACCACCTCGGCCACCTCGATCCTGTCGTAGTGCGGGCCCAGGTCCTGGTCCACCAGCAGGTCAAGCATCTTCTCTTGATGCACCTTCCTTACCTTTTGGGCAATCATCAAATAAAGAGTTAAGCAAATACTTCACTGGTAAGAAAGAATGTACTTATCAGCAATCTTCAGTTGTACAGCAGCATCTGGAATTCAGGTTTTGAAGCTAAGTACCCTGCACAATTAATAACAGGAGGAAGAGTGGCAGCTGGAAGGTTAATGGTGATCAGCATTCAGGCCGTATCAGATGTAGTAGCTCAGCTCAGGACCTGAGTATGCATGGTTTATTGCTAGTGTGTCAACCTTGGTACTTTCCATTTCTTCCTAGTACAGGCTACAGCGGAGGAGGGTACATACACGTAGGGGACCAAAGTTAAGACTCAGTAAGAGTTTGGTTCAGCTGGTTATTGCAATTCAGGTCGAGCTGAAACGACATCCTGTGGCCGCATCAGATTCTCAGATGCCGTCGTCCGATCCTTAGTAGGAGTACATGCTAATGAATGAATGCACATGACCGTGTCCTGCATGCTTGATGAATGAATCTTTCCTAACAGATTGCAAACCTTCTATCGAAAACGACATGGATTCAAAAGCTTTTATCAAGTTTCATAAGCATTCAGATATAATATACGTACCCAATCCAGCATGACGACGCCCTTCTGGGTGTGCAGGGCGCCGGAGGCCTTGCCGAGCTCGAGCGCGCGCTGCCCCGTGACGAGCTCCAGCAGCAGGATCCCGAAGCCGAACACGTCCGTCTTCTCCGACGACTGCCCCGTGGAGAGGTACTCGGGCGCGATGTGGCCCACGGTGCCGCGCACCGCCGTGGTGACGTGCGAGTCGCCGTGGTCCAGCAGCTTGGCCAGGCCGAAGTCCCCGACGACGGCCTCGTGGTGCTCGTCCAGCAGCACGTTGGCGGCCTTGACGTCGCGGTGGATGATCTTCGGGTCGCACTGCTCGTGCAGGTACAGCAGCCCGCGCGCCGCGCCCACCGCGATCCGCTTCCGCGTCGCCCAGTCCAGCGCCGGCCTCCCTGCATGCACATACGGGCTCATTGGTTAACTATACATTTATACATATACATATACGGTCTGCCACATGCATGGTCACGGCAAACAGCGCGCGCCGTATGATAAATGTACACCACCGTCGTGTCAACGCGTATCCTGCCCTCGGATCTACTGGGCAGCAGCAGCAGACAGCCCTGGCCTCTGCGTGTACCGTTGACATACGTACAGATACGAAGTCGACAGTACCGCCCTGTGACAGCACCATTTTTATTTACAGACGAGGTTGGACGTGCTGCGGTCGTCTGTATCTGCGGACCAGCTGCCAGGAGCGTGTGCGTACGTACTGGTAGTACTGTACATGCTTGGCCTCAAGCTACTTGTGATTAGCCTCTGCTGCGTGCCTGATAGGTAGCTGAACAATGATGCCCAAGTGGCTCCGGATTGTTTGGCACGGGACACGCGAGCTGCATGCCGGAACAGTGACCAGACGAGCGGGCGGACCGCGGACACACCACACGGGCTCGTAGTTCGAGCTACGCACATACAGGTAGCTAGGTCCCCTCCCGGAACAAAAGAAACCGACATGCCCTGTGCCCCTGTGCTGTGCTGTTCCAGAGCGCGCGGCGCCCCCCCCCCCCCCCTCTCCTGGAGTCCTGGTCCTGGACGGGACCACGACCACCACGCCTCCGGCATGGCCGAGGGCCGACCCCTTCCCCGAGGAACGAAGGAGTAGAGCATTCTATGCCTTAAACCCTGATCGACCCTGGGCCATCATATCATCGAGCACCCCCGCCACGGCAGGGCAGGTAGGCCAGTTCCCAGTTTAGGACAGACACGCGTGCGCGCGAGCAAAACGCTCGTTGCTAGTAATAATGCCAGCCGCCGCCGCGCGCAGGCGCAGGTGGGCGCGGTGGCGAGCGCCCATGCCAGGCTCGTAGGAGCGAGGGCGGCCAACAAATTACAGCGCCCAAGCCGGTCCCCGGCGGGGCGGCGTTCCGGACGCGCCGTGTCGCTCGCGGAGCCCGAGGCGGCGGCCACTGGCAGCCGCGGTGGCAGGGCTGGCCGTCTGGCCGTCCGGCCGCCACGGTCCCGGGCGTCCGGCTGCCGGGGTATTCGTGCGTGACGCCAGCCGTGGCAGCTGCTACAACACGGCGATAAATACACGCTGGCTGCTGCCACGGACGGGCAGGCACAGGCAGGAGCAGTGGGGGCCGGCCGGCAGGCAGGCCTCTCTCTGCCTCGTACCGTCTCGTGGCTCGCGTCGTGGTGGCGGTACTAGTGTACTACTCACTACTGCTGCTAGCCGAGCAGCGGCTGGTAGCCTGCTACTGGTACCCGGTACGCGCAGATACGCTTCCGGCTTGTGCTTCGTGTCGCGCCGCGCGGTGGCGGGGTGGGGGCGTGCCGCACTGCCGCTGCACCGCCGCAGTCCGCAGGGATGGCGAGCAGCGATGCCATGTCCCCCCGGCCGGGCGGCTCAGCTCAGGGATGCGGACAAATCGCGAGTGCGGTGGTGTCTGGCCTGTGGTCTCCGCCCCGCGCTCTGCGCTCCACGGTCCCCGCGCGGCCGCAGCGCCAAGTACTACAGGGGGACGCGACCACGCCTGACTGCTGGGTACTGTGTGCAGCGCGCATCCCTCCATGACTTCTGCGTGCACTTCCGCGCGCGGGGCCCGCAGGGGGAACCGGCCTGGTGGAGCCTGGGTCCCACTCCCACCGGCCACCGCGTATGTAATCTCCGTGCACGAACCTTGATGCCGGCCACGACGACTACGGTTGTACCGATCGCGACAGCGATACGTGAACAGAGAGTGAGAGGACTCAGGGTAACGGAGGAGAACGTACCTCGCAGCCGCGACGCGACGCTGCCGTTGGGCATGTAGGGGTAGACGAGGAGGCGCTCGCCGCCGTCGGCGCAGAAGCCGACGAGGCGGAGCAGGTGGCGGTGCACGGCGAGGCTGATCATCTCCACCTCCGTGCGGAACTGGGCCTCGCCCGACGCGCTGGGGTCCTTGAGCCGCTTCACGGCCACCGTGGTGCCGTCGGGGAGGCGGCCGCGGTACACGTTCCCGAACCCGCCTTTGCCCAGGATGTTCTTGGCGCTGAACCCGTCCGTGGCCGCCTGCAGCTCACGCAGACCGAACTGGCGCACGTTCCCGAGCCGCGCCACCACGCCGCCGCCGTCCTCCAGGTCGCAGCCGCCACGCTCTGCAACAGTCCAATCGCCCAGCCAGGCACGGGCGTTAGTTACGGTGGTCGTCGTTTTCCAGGAATGTTAGGTTGCTGTCAGGGACGTTGCTTGATGACGGGGACGTGGCGCTGCTGCCGGCTGCCGGCTGCCGGCTAGCTGCCGATGCGTACGTACCGTGGAGGATGCCGAGAACGGAGGAGGGGCCCCCCGTGTGCCGGCGCTTTCGCCGCCAGAGGAAGCAGGACACGGCGAAGAGCACAAGGGAGGAGGCGCCCAGGCTTGTCCCGACGCCGATGGGCAGCCGCGCCGCGCCAGCCTTTGACCTGCCCGCCGCTGCCGCCCCTGTCGTCCCTGCACCACCAGCTAAGCTACAGGTACGGCTGAGGAAGCAGAGGAAGCAGGACACGGCGCGAGCAGCAGATGCATGATGATTCAGGCCAGACCGCGCCACCAGCTAAGCTACAGGTACTCCCGTGGTGCGCACGCCGCAAGCGACGGTGCCGGGCGCCCCCATTCCGGCAGGCGGCAGCACCATGTCCCCTCGACCGCTACACGGCGAGGCAAGAGCACAGAAGCAGCGGCAGCGACGCATGCATGCCACGCCACGCACTCCGAGGAAAGCGCTAAAAGCATGGAGAACAGGAAGAGTGCTCACTGCTGCCGCCCGGAGTGGATTCCAGCGGGAAGGGTACGGTGACCGGCGGCAGCGCGGCAGCGCACTCCCCTGCGCCGGCGTTGCTCCCGCATATCATCGGGTTGCCCACGATGCTGCACGCCACGAACATTAAACAATTAATTAACACCCCTGGCATTAGATTCGATGCTACTACTACACCATCATCATACAGCTCGAGCTCTTTTTAAAAAAAGCAAAAGTGACAATGCGCATTAGGATAAGACGATCATCGATCGTGTGGCCGGACAGTAATAGGCACACTTACTTAAAAGTCCTTGTCGGGAAGAGCGGAACGGGGCCAGTGAGGTTGTTGAAGGACAAGTCCCTGGGAACAGAACAGACACCGACCAGCCGCATCGAGTCACGGATTGATGAATTCGATTTAAAGCGCAAAAGGAACCAAAGCAGCAGCAAACAGAAAAACAGTGCGGTGGTGTGGAATCGGGGGAGGAAGCCGATGGCTTCGACAAGACGCGTGCGTGCGTTGCGTACGTACAGGAAGGAGAGCTGCGGGATCTTGGCCAGCGACGCGGGGAACGGCCCGGACAAGCTGTTGTTGTTTAGCCTCCTGCGGCAAGAGCAGAAGCAGACACGACAGAGAGCAGCAGCATGAGCAGCCGGCCGAGACGACAACAACTACTCCTCCTACTTGATCATGGGGTTTTGGTTTCCTGAATCCTGAGACAAGGCGAGACTCACAGGTATCGGAGGGTGGTGATGCGGCCCAGCGTGTCCGGCACGCGGCCGGAGAAGCGGTTGTTGGAGAGGTCCAGCGTCTGCAGCCGCGGCAGCGCGCCCAGCTCCGGCGGCAGCCGCCCCGTGATGTTGTTGTTCTGCAGCAGCCTGGAACGAGTGGCAAAACGGGCAGCATCGTCGTCAACACCGGCAGCACAGCAGCAGATGGGTGATGGACGGACGGAGGGATAAATTCGAGGCTCTTGGGGATTGCTTACACTTGCTCCAGATGGGTGAGGTTGGCGATCCTCCCGGACAGAGTCCCCGACAGGCCCTGGCTCGGCACTCCCCTGAAACGCGAAACCAATGCGCCCGGCCGTGTGGTGTGGTTAGTCGTCATTAGTGGAGCTCGCCGGCCGGCCATTGCCAGGCCATTTCCAGTTTCTTCAGGAGGAGAGGTGAGCATGAGAGCTTGCTTACAGGCCGATGACGAGGTTCTGCGCGGAGCAGGTGATCATGGCCCAGCTGCAGGGGTCGACGGAGTCCTGGTCCCAGCTCCTGAGCACGCCGTGCGGGTCGACCAGCCCCTGCCTGATGGCGATCAGCGCCTGCACTGCACGCAGAGCTCGCGACGCGACGCGGCGCTCGAATCAAAAACCAGAAGGGCGATCAAATGAATGTTGCTGCACCATGGCCAGCCGCCGAACGGCGTTACCTTCGGGGTTGAGGGGCTCGGAGGCGAGGGCGACGAGCGGCGCGGAGGAGAGGAGGACGACGAGGACGGCGGCGGCGGGGAGGGAGAGGAGGCCGCTGGAACCCATCGGAAGAGCTGGCTCGGGGAAGGGGAACGTCGGAGTGATGGGTGCGAGAGGCGCCGCCCGGTGGGGAGGAGGGAGAAAGAAAAGTGAGAGCTGGCCGCTGGGCGGGCAGGGGCGGCAGCGCATAGTAGAGTGGAGTGGAGCGGAGCGGAGTGCCTTTGGCTTTGCTTTTTCTCGTGTCATGCAAGCAAAGCAGGACGGCAGGAAGGAAATGGGGGCGATGCGATGGATGCCGATGCCCCGGTGTGGTGGTCTACTGGTCTGCTGTCTGCATGCCCACTCAGCCATTGCCATGGCATCTTTGGGTGACAGTGACAGTGAGAGAGAAATGATCATGGATGGCATGGAACCTGACGGGTGGGGCCCGAGGCCGGGGTTGGGGCAGGGGCGGGGGGGCCGTTGATGAGTCCGCGGGACCCGGCGTGCAGTGGGTGCGCGATTTTGAGCAATGCCGGGCTTTCTTTTATTGCAAGTCTGAAGAGCCTGGTGGTGTTGATGATGGCAGTTTTAGCCCATGCTGATCGCTGTCAAAGTGGCATATCCGTTCAGGTTCAGTCAAGCTGGTGCCCCGTACTGCTATGCTAATTAATCTCCAAATAACAGAAAAGCTTAGATCCGATTGTCGGTTTATATATATAATATCGACTGTAGCTGCCAAGCTGGTCTCCGGGAGCCGTGCAGAGAATATCCTTCTCTGTCAAAGTGTCAAGTACAGTCTGATCTCCAAGTCCAACTAAACAAACCAAGCTGCTGCTACGTAATTCCTATTAGGCCTTGTTTAGATACCCAAATTTCACCCCAAATTCTACTATGCAAAAAGAAGATTCCCCATCACATCAAAATGTCGGCACATATATGGAATACTAAATGTAGATGAAATCAAAAACTAATTGCACAGTTTTGTTGTACTTTACGAGACGAATATTTTAAGTCTAATTAATCAATATTTGGACAATTATTACCAAATAAAAACAAAATTACTACAGTGTGACGGGACATTTACTATACAAAGTTTGGATCCCAAATGGGATCTAAACAAGGCCTAGTAATGCGATCCTTGGAGTCCAGTGAGAAAAACGCCAAGAGTCGACTACTGATTTGAAGGATTTGGATCTTAGCTGGGAGCAACCACGCTAGGTGGCCGTAGAAGACATCAGTGGAACCGAAGAACTATCATGTCATCAGCGAGTTGTTATTCAGAAGCTGTCAGTGAAGAAGTTTGAGGCCCCGTCCAATCAAAACCCGCAAGAAACTGCCGTGATTCCCACAAGACAACGACAACTACTACGCCATTTTGCTCCCTGCTCCCAAGGAATGATGCGCTGATTTCTTCCTTGTGGTAGTTCTGGTAGAGACGAAAGTGGTACTCCAAGGAGGTTCATTTTTTTTAGATAAATATTATTATCTTGTCATATAAATTTGGTCAAACTTGAGATCCTTTGACTCTCCAAGATTTTTAGAATGTTTTATAATTTGGGATGAAGGGAGTAGCTTATTTGGGCGCCGCCGGCGGGTTCAAGTCCGACGGGCGCGAGATGTGTTCGGCAACTGCGTGCGTCGGTGGCCGGGCGGGGGAGACCGTTGCCCGTATCTCCAAGGACCCGGCCGAACATGGTGAATCCGTATCTCCAAAGATTTTTTTTTTCACTTGCCAGCTCCGGCAACTGAGCCAAACCCAACCCCGAAGCCCGAACCGGTGACTCCCGTCTGAATACCATAGGATTCTACAATCCAGATTTGAAAATCCAAATTATTTAAAATCTGGATTATGGATAATAAAAATCCTACCTGTTTGGATCCTTAGATTTTGGCTATGGATTCTAGTACTTGAAAACTTTTTCTCCCAAAAATGCCCCTCAACCATTGCATCTCCAGATGTCTACACTTCTAAACAGAACTTGCACGTAGTTTTCTCACGATCACCAAATGGCCTTCCACTTCATTGAAAACACAAAATGTTTTCTCCATTATGTGTTGATGAAACGAATCTACAAAATCAAATTTCCCTACCCTACCTCATAATATTCTCGTATCTAAAAATAATAGTTGGGGTTTCAATTCCGACAAACTCATTGATAGCGGGAGTGAGCGTGATCGCCATCCCTACCACCCTAACTTCATAGCTAGAACCTACAAAATGGAATCTTCATTTCCTGCTCTACTTCTTAGTATTCTTAGATCTGAAAACAATGGTCGAGGGTTCAATTCAGTAAACCTCAGGCGGCGATCGGGGCGATGGAGTGTCAAAGAAAAAAAAAACACCACCCATAACAGGTGTGATAGGGAGGTCCCATCGCCCAAGTATCTTTTACGCGTGGATGCCTTTGTGTTTTTCGTAGTGCGAATAGAATATATGGAGCTATTGGAACATGGGTTTTTTTTCATCTTGCCCAAAACAATTAAGATTAGCAGTGGCTTTACCAAATTATTGGAGATGCCCAAAGCTATGCATGGATGCTTTGCTCCATGCAAGAGAGAAGAAAAAAAGGAGTGATTGTTGAGAAGCAAGAGAGCGATGGTAATATGGTCCTTTTATAGCACGGGTCAAAGCACTTCATTAGGCCATGGACAGAGAGACTAATAGAGTGGCATGGAATGCATAAATTTTCCGAATGGCAATTGAGGGAATTTCAATTTTTTATGCAATAAACTATTATTTTTAAATGGCACACAAGGAGTTGGTTTGAGCTTAATGATAGGCGGCCAACTTTCTAGAAAGGGCGATGTGAATATATGGGTAAAACAGGAGTGTTATATCTCATTGCAAATTATACTTTTTATATATGAAAACAATCTACATGTGAGTTTTTTTTCATATAAAAGGTAATGAATTTTCTAATTTTCATACATTATAAGTTAACCTCTAGACTCTAGTCAGCCACAAATATGTGACACACCAACAAATCCTCATTTGTAGGGTGGCAAGTCAACTAAGGTCATGTTTGGATCCATGAAGCTAATCATTAGCTCTTTTAATCTAAACATGTTTAATTAATAGTCTAAGTAATTGTTAGCTAACATCGTACAACTATCTTACTACTAGTTGGGTCAAACTAATAGTTATCTAACTAATATCATCTCTGAGTTAGCTATATTAGCAACTAATGGATCTAGATAAGACTTAAGATGGTGGACCTCATCTTCTTATCTCTTTTTGATCGGGCTACCTTACCTTGTTGCCAATGCACATTGTTTTGCGATAGTTTTATTAAATGTCCATATATTTTTATTTTAATCTTATCTAAAACTTTTAATATATTTGATTTCGATAGTCTACAAAACAAATCTATTTGCCTCTATGCAAACGTTACTTTCCTTCGGCGGTTCAGCTTGAAGTGGCCCGAGCGAGGTTGCGCAATTCCTTCTTTCAAGTTTCTTCTATACTCTGAAGTGGGCCGGCCTGCTAAACACTCTGCTCGGAGGAGGAAATACCTGTCGCTACAGCCTACTGCTGGCCAACTAAGGGCCCACCTGAAAAACCCTTGCGCCGCTGAGCTGAGTCCCCTTCCTTTCTCCCGTCGCCGCCGGGGAAGCGCCGCCGCCTCCGCCTCCGCCTTCAGTTTAGCCTCCAAGCAGGGGCGCCGCGCAGGGGAGAGAGTCACTTCCGCCGGGGGAGCGGAGATGAAGCCGGTCGTGGGGATCGTGGTGTCCAACAAGATGCAGAAGTCGGTGGTGGTTGCGGTGGACCGCCTCTTCCACCACAAGATGTACAACCGCTACGTCAAGCGCACCTCCAAGTTCATGGCGCACGACGAGGACGACTCCTGCAACATTGGCGACCGGGTCGGTAATTCTTGCTCCATCGTCGCCTCCGCCCATTCCTAGTTCTGATGCTGTATGGCTGTGAAAATTGCGATGCTTACTTCTGTTAGACTGTGTGTCAATTCGTTATTGGATCCTCCTAATTGGGAGCTACTGGGCGGCTGGGGTTTATGGATAGTGAACTATTTTTCTTAGAGCTCCATTGGGGCATCCCTGGTCCGTTAGCATTACATTCAATCAGGACCAAGTGTTAAAGAGCGTTTACAGACCAGCTAGCACTAATTTCAGGCACCCACACATAAGTTTAAGCAGTTTTACAGACAACGGTACCAAGCAAGGCCTCAGGGTTTCTACACACCTGGATACTGAAAAAGACACTGCTGAAGCCATTTCCAGCTTCTTGCACCTTGATTTCAGAAGGATGGTGGCTGCAGATCAACGATCCACTTCATATCCATCTCCCGCTGTCCATGAATTAGGCACTAGTAAGAAAAATCCTCTTCAGCCTTGTCGCCAACCCCTTGATCCTTGATAGTGAACTCTGGCCTTGTAGTTCAACTAATTGATCACGCGGAAGTTGCATTTTCACACCCCTTTGAAAATCTATGGATAAATACATCATAAGGGGGAAATGGAAACAAATTTAACGTTCTGATGATGTTCCATTTCGGATGTCTGAATAATGGCATTTCAATTGTTAGGTACCCTTAGGCCTAGATTGGTTGGAAACCACATGGTATCTATCTAGCTTGGTGTTAAAAGAGCTGAATTAGGTCTACTTAGATGTTGGATGGATGTGGTTGCTATTGTTACCGTGTATCAGTGTTCAGTGATCTCTGTACTGCAGGCTTGACTTTTTGAATGAGGTCTGACAGGAGACATCAACTCTATGGTCATCGGGGATGACACCTGATCATGTAGGTGTAATTAGTGTTCTGATATGTGCTAGACATACACCGACTGGTGCCTAATCACTGCTTAGGTGGGCTACGTGGTGCTTTGGTGCTAGGCTGGCGGCGACTAGTGGCTGACTTTTGAAAAATTAGCACGAGGGCACTAAATTGACTACTAATCTGATTATGTTAGAATATAAATACTGTCACATCGATTGCATGTTTATCCCAATCATTTGTACACTTGCTCACCTCAGAAATGTGGCGAACTGGGGATCGATTAAAACCACAAAGCAAATTTACTATTGTTTGAAGAAGTTATTAGTGCATTCAAACCTGTATATTTTTTTTGGTCTTTGGTCTCAACCTGCAGTAATCAAATATCCATGGGACTGCTCTGACCCCATAATTTTATCAGATGGAGCTTCGTTGAATGTGCAATTTTTTTTCTTGGATATTCAATAAACTAGACCCTTCATGAACGAAGATGAACTTGTCAATGCTTTTGAGGCTGGTGAGCTGAAGTTTTAAGAAGCTAGTTCTCCTTTTCTTATTGTAGGCTTCTCAATGGGCACAAGATTTGTATGAACTATGAACACACACGAACCCAGCACATGCATACCTCACACACATCTAGACTTATCAACTATACTCAGATAGAATACCACGTTCCTGGAGAGATCACCATAACCATTCAATCCCCTGGTAGGCTATGGGCGCATTGTATTCCCATTGTGGCACCACGCCGCTTTACTTATTTATTGTGTGTGTGTGTGTGTGTGTGTGTGTTGGGGGGGGGGGGGGGGGGAGGGAGCCCAGGTCTGAGTCCAACCTGTGCTTGCACACCTGCTGAGCGTCCAAACTAGAGGTAGTCCCCTCAAGCTTGCTGTTACTGGAGAAAGGAAAACCTAATGTAAACAGTACAGCTGAGGAGAAAGCTTACTTTTGACCCTCAAACTTAGATGTGTGAGACAATTTCCATGTTTTCGTTGATTGTTCCGAATGTCTAACAATTTTATGTGAGTAATGTTGTAAGTATTAATACCTGATTTGTACTTTTAATTTCCTCATTGCAAATGCTTTAATATTACTAATACCTTTTTTAACCTTTTATTCTCTATATTTATTATTCTTACCGGGTCTTATCTCTATCCTACAACTTTCTTGTGATTAAATGCTTTGTTGTTATTGTTGTTGAACTTTCTTTAATAATGAGAAATATTAATGTCATAACAATCAGTTCAAATGCCTTTTGATCTACGCACTATCTGCAAACCTAATTGACCTTAAAGCTTCTGGGTAACTGTCACTCCCGTCTGAAGATTATTCTCCGTGGATGTTTGGATAAGAATTTTTCGATTGTTTTACCATGTTTGGATGAAACGAACTCATTTCCGTTAGTGATGTTTTCAGCCATGAGACTAATGATCTCTATGCACTAGCACAGAAGCTGCGAAACAGAAATATTGGTCAGTTGAGTACGTGGATATCCATATTTGTAAAAAATGATTAATTCTCGTTTTTGTTAAAACTCAAAATCCTGGTTTTGTGGAAACCAGAGTTTTATGTATATGTAAGTTGGTTGGAGTTTCCAAACAAAGCTTTTGTGGTTAGGCTAAATCCAGTTTTGCGAAATCTGGTTTTCACTAAAATGACTGCTTTTGTACGCAATATGAGGATTGGGAATTTTTATAAGGAAATTATTTTGATCCTTGTTCTTTAATATATCGATGAGATTAACTATTTGTGTTGCATCTAAGACTCCTAGTCTCTTTATCTGCTTATTGGGGGCTAGCGTTCCTTTGTACTATGGTTCTGTTGAAGTCCATTCACAATAAATTAGTTTTCCTCTCAAAGAACACTTTTATGATGGCTGGATAATATTCTTTCAGGTTAGGCTGGATCCTTCTAGGCCCTTGAGCAGACATAAGCACTGGGTTGTTGCTGAAATTCTTCGCAGAGCTAAGGTGTATGTTCCTCCAGCTGCAACAGCGTCCAGCGAGCATGATAGCAAATCTCAACAAGCTGGTGTTGCTACCAAATGATCCATCTGAAGTTACTCAGAGCAAGATGCAAGTTATGGCTTGTTTTTCTTTCTTCTGTATGTTTGTTTCCTTGTGGAATGTGGATGCCATGTTTAGCCATGGAAGAAAAATAGCACGCAGCCACCATCTTTGCTTAATTTAGTTTGTTCTTCTGTGGTGTCTTTCGTTGAATGGTAGCCAATGAGGATATAGTTACAAGACCAATAGATCCATATTGTATTTGTTCACTTTAGATACCCACCATTGCGTTTGCATTTATGGTTGGCAGTTGTCTTTGTATTTCCCCTCTGATACTGCTGAAATGAGCAGTCGGAAAGTTCCCAAGAGTAAAATGCAAAATACATGTCAAGTTGACTGGTAGAGTCGTTATTGTAAAATAATGGGAACTTTCACGTTAGTATTTATCGAGGGTTCTGTACTTATATCTGAATTTTACCACTGCTGATATGATAAAACTGGTTGCCTTTGCCGCGCTCATATTCGTACTGTCAGGTCGGTGAACAGTTTTCTGTGTTGTTTGCTGCATACTACTCGAGTAAATTCATGGGGATTCTGCAATCAGGATTCGGAAAGTAGACCTCGATTTTATGTCGGATTGGGCTTTTGCCAAGCCGAAGTACATCTGATACTTCCGCTGCAGTCTGCAATCTGCATGTCCCAATCAACATTTCTCTGAACCAAGAACAACGTAGGTATCGTTCTTACAAAATTAAAGAATGACATACCTCATTTTCAATTCACAACTCTACCAGCTCTTAAAAGCTAGAACATAGTATAATGAACACATCCCATGTGAAAATTACATAAACATTAGTGTACGTGCCGTATTATGCATTAATATAAATGTTTATTACATCAATAGGTACTTTATAGACTGTGACAAGCACCTTATTCATCGTCCTTCTTCGCCTCTCCATTTATTTTAGTACAAGTACACACGTACACACATAATGGTAAACGCTAGCGCAAACACACAACTACAGAAGAACAAGCATCGGCACCGCATCCTCCAAGATCGCTTCACTTTCACGGCTCACTTGCCGTGCCCACTGCCAGCGTAGGAACCGGCTCGAGACCCAGCGTACGAGCCAGCGCCAGAGCCGGCGTACGAGCCGGCGTCGGAGCCCGCGTACGAGCCCGCGCCTCCGCCGTTTGAGCCCGCGTACGAGCCGGCGTTGGAGCCCGCGTTGGAGCCAGAGCCTCCGCCGTTAGAGCCAGCGTACGAGCCGGCGTTGGAGCCCGCGTACGAGCCCGCGCCGCCTCCACCGTTAGAGCCTGCGTACGAGCCAGCGTTGGAGCCCGCGTACGAGCCCGAGCCTCCTCCATTCGAGCCAGCGTACGAGCCGGCGTTGGAGCCCGCGTTCGAGCCCGAGCCTCCGCCATTCGAGCCCGCGTACGAGCCGGCGTGGGAGCCAGCGTACGAGCCTGCGCCGCCGGACCCGGACCCTGCGTTCGAGCCCGAGTTTGAGCCAGACCAGGACCCTGAGCCAGAGCCCGACCCTGAGCCGGAACCGGAGTAAGACCCAGATCCTGACCCGGAGCCAGAGCCGCCGCCGCCACCAATGCCGATGCCGATCCCTGTGCCGATACCCAGGCCGCCGCCAACGCCGACCCCTAGGCCGCCGCCGCCGCCGCCGCCGCCGCCGAGGCTGACGCCCAGGTCCTTCCGCCGCGCAATGTGGCGGCTCTCAGCAGCAGCGAGAAAGAACGCGGCCACCACCGCGGCGCCGAGGACGACGACGGCCGCCGTGTTCTTCGTGTAGGCCATTGTTTCGTGCTCGCACTGCACTGCACGCTGCGAGATCGACTTGAACCGAGGACGACGGAGGAGACGAGTCAAGTACACGCTCTGGGGTGGGGGTGCAGTCGTGCATGCAACTCTGGGCGATGGATCGATCGATGCGGAGATGGCGGGGGTTGCGGGCCGGTATTTATAGGGACGCAGGAGCGCGACACGACAACGCGGTGGCGGTGGTGCGGATAGTGGGCTGGTGGCGGCGTGGCGCGAGCTTGTGGCGGTGGCCGGCGGAGGCCTCTCTCTCAGCCTCAGCCGCTGATACTAGTGGAGCAATGCGACCGCGCAGATTGGCTGGCCTCTCGCGCGCCGCACGACGACACGTACAATGTTGGAGCTCCGATGAGGTCTCTTGTTGGTGCCAGTAAATCCATCGACTTTGGAGATTGGAGTCGTGGGAAGGTTCGAGAAAGCCAACCAAACTCGTGCCAACATATGTCCGTGCAGGGTCTGCATGATCAGCTCATTAGCTGGGTGTGTGCTTGATTGATTCACTGGCTAGTGCAAGACTGCTGGCAGCAATGGTCTCGTGCTAGTGCTCGTCATTTTCATGAGTCAACCTGGATTGGATTGGAGTTGGCAGCAGCAGTGCCTTAAGTCGTGCGCATTTGACCTTTCCATGCATATGGATAGAACCGAAGAAGTTAATTTACATGCGGCTTGGCTGGACTCCAGCTTGTTTGGTGAAGGCGCCGTACACGTATTGTGATGAACATAGCTTGGTTGTAACGAATACTGCCACAACAAAGTGCGATGTATATCGTTTTAACCAGAAATTTATTTTTCTTCTTTTTATCACATGATGCAATTAAAAAAGATCTTTGGGGCATGCACCTCCAGTTTCTGACGCTCTGTTGAAGGATATTCAATTCTCACGTGCACAATTAATTGATTTATCATGTTTAGTCTTTATGCAATCCTTTATATATTGTTGAGAAGTCTAACGTTTTCTTTCATGCATGTCCTATTTTTCATCCAAGCATGTTCTCACAGAGGCAATTACCATATGTTTTCTACATTATGTAACATTTTAACATATCTTCTCTATTTTTCCTTGGTTTTTGCTAATTTCTTTCATTTTTACTCTCTAAATATTCTGACTTTATTGACTCCTACATTAAAGTTTACATGAACTTGATATACTAATTCCCAGTCTTGTCTGTTTATATATTTTTACTCCATCTTTTGTTTTCTTACAGTACACATACTGATTTGATAAAGTACAATTCCATAATTAGCTTTCACTAGCAATCAGTGGAATTTTGCGATCCCCTTTTAATAGAGTATTTATTTGTAAATAATAATAATATATTCTAATATAAATCAATAGTCAGGTATACTTTTGAAATCGTTTTTCAAATCTTAATATTCTCTGAAAGAAAACCCAAGGAAGTGGAAATATGACCGTAGTGAACGTGAACCTCCTTTTAGTCTTTCGGTTGTAGTTGGTTGTCTGCATCTTTAGAGCGCGTGCTTCAGTTGATTGTTGACAAATAAATAGGCATGATTCGTCCACTTGTATCTGTATTTTGATTGGAAAAGAGCTAGTCCACTGTGTATTCTAGTAATTAAGTCAAACCCATATTTAATTTTTGTGGTTCATATTCATGATTCATCCGAGATGAGGGCTGACTGCTAAATGATTTTGGGAGCTTCCTTAATTTTAAGGAACTATTCTTAGCAACCTAGGATAGTATCAGTACTCTTTTTATCAGTTAATTATATTAGCACAGATGGGCCTCTGTTTTTCATCCTCTTCGTCATCTACTCAGGCCTCATGCATGCCTCAACTCGAAACATAGACTCCTAAATGAAATTTTAGGGCACCTCTAGTGTCTCAGCAATTTTGCTCTGACAAATTGTCAGTTGTGAGACATGGTTCGCTAGCTGTAATACTCGGTTCGGTTGGTGGGCCTCTGTTTTTAGATTAGAAAAATAAAGGCCTCATCTTTCTCTTATCTGTTGCTAGAGCAAACTACCGGCCTCAGGCCTCCATGCGGGGATTCCACTTGCTTCTCCCTTTTTTTATTCAGTATAGTTCGAACCATCTGCAGCATGCGAGCTGAGTAAAGATTCTGTATGCATGGTTCGAGCGCTCCAGTGCATGAATCGAACCATTTTGCCTCGACGGTTCGGTTTTGGCACACACTGTTGCTGCTCTTATAAGTAGGGGGATAAAACTCATTCATTTTGCCATCTCATGGAAATACATGCTGAATTATTCATTTACATGAATATATGTTACAGTGGGCATGCATGCTCTGGCACCTTATTCAATCCTCATACACAATCTACGACTTATTTATGATTATATCTCGTACAACGGTGCAAGTGCAAGGAATGAGTAATACACGATGACACACATGAGTAAATGACATACAGTAACAAAGCTATCTTGCTGCAACTGCAAGAAAGCTCGCGCTCACTTGCCATGTCCACTGCCAGCGTAGGAGCCGGCCTGGGACCCTGCATACGAACCTGCACCCGAGCCGCCGCCGTGCGGGCCAGCGCCGGACGCTGCATACGAGCCGGCGTCAGAGCCCGCATACGAGCCTGCGCTTCCGGCGTTAGAGCCAGCTTTCGAGCCCGCGTAGGATCCTGCGCCGCCGGCCCCGGCGTTCGAGCCGGATCCTGACTCAGCGTAGGAGCCGGCCGATGAGCCTGGGGCGCCAGACCTTGAGTCCGAGCCCGAGCTTGAGCCAGACCATGACCCGGACCCTGATCCCGACCCAGAGCCAGAGTAGGACCCGGACGCAGAGCCTGAACCAGAGCCGGCACCGTCACCGCCAGCGCCAATGCCGATCCCTGAACCGACACCCAGCCCGCCGCCCGTGCCAACGCCCAGTCCGCCGCCTGTACCAACCCCCACGCTGCCACCCGTGCCGCCACCCGTGCCGGCACCAAGGCTGCCGCCGCCGCCAAGGCCGACGCCCAGGTCTTTTCGGGCAATGTGGCGGCTCTCAGCAGCGGCGAGAAGGAACGACGCGATCACCGCGACGCTGAGGACGGCGATGGCCTTCTTCGAGTACGCCATTGTTCCGTGCGCGCGGGAGCTTGTGAGATCGAACCTTTCTTCTCGGTGGCCGCCACTGGCGAGCTTCTCTTGCGTCTACCACCTGCGTGCTCAAGCAACTCTGAACTCTTGGCGATCGATGAGCAGATGGCGAGGTTGCGAGCCAGTATTTATAGCGCTCGGGCAGACGACACGACAGCGCGGTGCGGTGAGTGGGGTAGGATCGGTGGCGCGAGCTTGTGGCGTTGGCAGGTTGGAGCTGCGGCGGGTAGTGGAGAGAATGCAACGCCACCGCGGCGGATTGCCTGACCGTCCGCGCGCCGCTCGACACGCACGGCGTTCGTCCGTTCGAGCTCCCTCCCGAGGTCGTCTTGGACTCTTGCATTGGATCACGCGGGTGGATGGTACACTATCGTCAGCAACTCAGCAATGGTGTCGTGCTAGCTAGTGCTTGTCATTTTCATTTAGCAACCTTGGATGCTTTGGATCCTTCGACTTGGCAGCAGCGGTGCCTTCAGTCGTGCCTCATGCCCCTGGCCACCCTGTGGCCAATGATGCGACTTGGCTGGGCACCTCCATGTAGGCGACGCCGCGGTACACTACATTTTTTTAAACTCCAACATTCATGGTACTTCGATTTTCAACCTTAAGCTATGAAACTAGATAATCAATGTCCTCCAACTATCAAAACCGGGCAAATTTGGTTCTCTTGCAAGTTTCAAAGATATTTTTCTATTTATAAAAAGATAAAAAAATCTAGTTTACTTCTAAAATTTTACAAATATTTTTTTAAAAAAATAGGAAATTAAGAAACTAGATAGTAGCAATTGTTTCTAAAGATATTATGTACCTTTTTTATCTATATATAGTTATTGGGAGCTGATTTATTTATGTTCATATTCTTTCATTGCTCGTAGTCATGCTCATCATTTATTTAAAATAAATAAGATAAAGATAACTCTAAATATAGCATCAACAACAGATAATGTTTTTAGAAGAAAACTAGTATTGGTTTCATTTTTTCTAATTTAAAATAAATTAATTATAACTTTTTAGGGATCAAATTAGAACTTTATTATTTTCAAAATAGAAAACAACCTTCAAAACAATCGAGAGGACTAAATTTGTTTGCTTTCAACAGTCAGCATGGCGTTCATTGCCCCGGTTTCATAGTTCAAGGTTTCGACTATTGGAGGTTGAAAAATATACTTTATTCATTATTTTATCATACTATATTTATTTTTCTTTGTTCAAAGTTTTTTCTAAATATAAGAGTACGTAATGATCTATTTAGTTCAGTTAAGTTTTTGTTTTCTAAAGATATTATGTACCTTTTTATCTATATATAGTTATTGGGAGTTGATTTATTTATGTTCATATTCCTTCATTGCTTGTAGTCATGCTTATCATTTATTTAAGAGTAAAATACACCAGCGGTCCCTGAACTATTTAGGGGTGTCATCTAGTCCCCCAAACTATCAAAATGCACATCTAGGTCCTTGAACTTTTTAGAGTGTGTCATCTAGGTCCCTAAACTTTGCGGGGGTGTATCTATGTCCCCAAACTATCATATCTAGGTCTTTGAACTTTTCAGAGTGTGTCAGCCAGGTCCCTAAACTTGGCAGAGTGTGTCATCTAGGTCTCAGACTCAGATCACCGAGTGATCCCAGATTCAGATTACTGTAGATCTGCAGTGCCGGACCCCACCCAACAGTAACGAATTCGAATGAATAGTAATAGATCCCGCGATGAATAGCGAACGTTCCCACCCATTATGAAACAGTACCAGGTCCTATGAACAGTACCCAACCCGTTATGAAACAGCATTGTGTAGTAACGGACGGGAACGACCATCGTTCATCACGGATCTGTTACTGTTTACCCAGACCCGTTACTGTTGTGTGGGGGTCTGGTATTGTAGTGATCTAAGTCTGGGAGCACTCGATGATCTGAGTCTAGGACCTAGATAACACACTCTGCCAAGTTTAGGGACCTAGATGACATACTCTGAAAAGTTTAAAGACCTATATATGCATTTGATAGTTTGGAGACCTAGATGATCCCCCGCAAAGTTTAGGGACCTAGATGATACACTCTGAAAAGTTCAAGGATCTAGATGTGTATTTTGATAGTTTGGAGACCTAGATGACACCTCTGGATAGTTTAGGAACCGCTGGTGTATTTTAATCTTTATTTAAAATAAATAAGATCAAAATAACTCTAAATATAGCATCAACAGCAGATAATGTTTTTAGAAGAAAACTGGTATTAGTTTCATATTTTTCTAATTTAAAATAAATTAATTATAATTTTTAGGCATCAAATTAGAACTTTATTATTTTAAAAATAGAAAACCACCTTCAGAACAATCGAGGGGACTAAATTTGTTTGCTTTCAACAGTCAGGATGGCGTTCATTGCCCCGGTTTCATAGTTCAAGGTTTTTTTTTGACACAAAAACTGTAGGGGAGATCCTGTAACATCCCGGCTCAGGGCTTAACAGGATTAATATGATACTCGTACAACAAGTTGCAACTTCTTTTTCGGAAGCCCATCTCGAAAGAACTTCAAAGTTAAGCGTGCTTGGCCTGGGTCGATGGGTGACCGACCGGGAAGTTCTTCCCGGGTGCGCACGAGTGAGGACAAAGTGTGCAGAAAAGACTTGTGTTGGTCTGTGAGGTCAGTCTATGTCCTAGAAAGCGGCCAGATGTAAGCGGGCCCGGCCTCGAGGAGGCGGGACGTTACAGAATGGTATCAGAGCCGACTCTCGCGGTTTCACGGGCGCGTGTGTCGCTGTTGCGCAGGCATGGTGCGCATGGCTGGTGTGGACCCAGAGTGGTCACACAGCATGGCATATGCGCTGGCACTGGACACACGGACGTGGCCAAGAGAGGACGTTCCTGGCTTGGGATTGACCGACGAGGACGTCGGTCTCTTAAGGGGGGTGAGAATGTAACATCCCGGCCCAGGGCTTAACAGAATTAATAGGATACTCGTACCAACAAGTTGCAACTTCTTTTTCGGAAGCCCATCTCGAAAGAACTCCAAAGTTAAGCGTGCTTGGCCTGGAGCGATGGGTGACCGACCGGGAAGTTCTTTCCGGATGCGCACGAGTGAGGACAAAGTGTGCAGAAAAGACTTGTGTTGGTCTGTGAGGTCAGTCTATGTCCTAGAAAACGGCCAGATGTAAGCGGGCCCGGCCTCGAGGAGGCGGGACGTTACAGATCCCCACAATGAATTCAAATTTCATTTAAAGCAAGAGGAGTACAGGGTATACATACAAGTTCAGCTAAAAGCATCTAACTGATTGCAAAAGACACTGACTTTTGAAATTAGACCACCACAAGGCTATCGTTGGATCCCGTCGAGCGAAGACCTTATCATTTCTAATTTTCCAAAGTTCCCATGCTGCAATGAATGTGGCTTCAGTGAAGAAAGGAAATGAATGTGACTTCAGTGAAGAAAGGAATGAGGTGCCTTGCCCGAGCATGCATGAATCTGTCAAGTAGCTCCAATAAATTGTCCCAGGATATATCAATTCTGGACCAGCATTGTTGTGCGAATGGGCACCCAAAAAATAGATGATGTAAAGTTTCCAAGCTTCCCGATGTGCACATGACACATGTTGTGGTACCTTGTACATTGAGGTGTCTTCGTTGAAGCATATCTTTAGATAGTTCAAGGTTTTGACCGTTGGAGGTTAAAAAATATACTTTATTCATTATTTTATCATACTATATTTATTTTTCTTTGTTCAAAGTTTTTCTAAATATAAGCGTACATAATGATCTATTTAGTTCAGTTAAGTTTTCATGCTTCCTTCTGTATTATCAAGAATCTAAATTCCAAAGTTTCTTTGACGATAAGTTATCTCCATTTCCAGGTTTGAGGATTTTTTAGCTGACTGACCATCAAACGGCTAGACATCCGTAGGATGTACGTTGTATTATCTAACATTTTATTATTTATTTCTATTAAGCTATTTTTTGAAACGAAAATAAACTATTTTTGCTAAGTTTTATTTACTCTGCCCGTTTTGTGCAGCATTTAACCTATCTGTTTTGTGGGAATAAAATTTTAATGGACCCAAGGTCCAAATCGTGCCTCATGGACCCCTAGTTTGGATAGCTTACACGTGTCCTGCAGAGGAAATCATAAGGCTGAAAACGCGACGAGCAACTGAATCTTAACCGCACGGACGTGGGTGCTGCACTGCTGCAGGCGAGTATATAATGTGAACATCACGTATATACTACGTGAACACCACACATATCTCATGAAACATAAAAAAATTAAAAATAAAAAATAAGAATTAAATCTAAACTACTTAATTAAAGTAAAATAACAAAAAGAACAAAAATCTAGAGAGAAACTAAAAAGAACAACACGTGATACTATTTGGACGACCTAAAGAATACTATTGAACATATCACATCATTGGAATACAAAATGAATAATAAAAATATATACATGAAGCATCTCATGAATACATATTTTACAAAAATAAAAGAAAATTAAAGAAAACAATATTTGAATATTCAAAACACATCATGGAATATCACATTTATATGAACATTACTTGTATATCAAGGAATTAGGAACATAACTCTTGAGTAACCTAATAAAATAAAAAATGAAAATATAAGGAAATGAAGAGAAGAATAAAATACTATCAGAAAAATAAATTAAAAAAAGAAAATAATCAAAGTAAGAAAATAAACATACCACATGAGAGAAAGGAAAAAATAATTACAAAAGAAAAAAGAAATAGATAAAATAAAATATAACAAAGGAAAAGAAAAAAATATAACCAAGATAAAAGAAGAATAAACAACCATAGAAAGACAAAAGGAAAAGAAATATTTTTTTGAAAAAATTAAAAAAGGAAAATAAATATGATATAAAGGAAAAAAAGAGAAACTCACATATGTGTGCTGGAACTGGAATGCTTCCCGCATTGAAAGGAAAAAGTCTACATTACCTCTCTCAACTTTCGTGAAAGTCCACTTTTCTTCCTCAAACTCTAAAACCGGGCAAAACATCTCTCTCAACTTTTGAAACAGTTCATCTTACCTCCCTGGCCCTGTTATAAGTGGTTTTGAAGACAATTTTATCTTTTTCTTTTTATTTATTTTGGTTGAATCTTTAAAAAATCATAGTAAATCACAGAAAAATCATAGATTGGAAAATCTAATTTTATTGGACTCCACGTGAGTAAATCTACACAGTGAACATATAATATGGTATTCTTTAGTATAAAGTTTTTGCTATGACTTTAGATCTTTGTTTTTCTGTAATTAAGTGGAATAATTCATAGCTGCGGTTTCTATGGTCTAATTATGGTGAAATTTTTATGGTGTGCTAATTATTATATGTGTCGATGTTTTACCACCGATAGCCTGCCACGGAGGTACCTGAGACAATTGTTTGAACTTTGGCGTATGCTGAACTTGACGGTTAACGCAAGAGATAGTCGATTTATACTAGTTTGGGCCCTTGTAATCGAGTAATAGCCTTTACGTTCAGTCAGCGATAGCCTTTGCGTTGGATTGATTGTTATTATCGTATTCTTGTGGTCTGTCACAGTGGTGCCCATAACCTCTCTTTATATAGGGAGAGATGTCTATGGTGCGATTACAGTCGTAGCTGAATTCTAAAGAAGGTGTTCTAATCTAATCATGGAAGGTACTTTCTATTAGGAAACCGGCTAGTTCGGCTTATTCTACTCGGAGTCGATGTTATCCGTCGCCATGCTTCCTCTGTCAGGCGGTAGGCCAAGCCGGGGCCCACTGCCAGTATTTATATTGATGAGGAACCTTGTGGGTCCCGTATCGACAAGCCCCCGAGCGTTTCATGGTTGAATTCAAAGGCCTCCTTGTTTCCTCAAGCCTTACTTAGAGAAACAAGCCTGTTCCGGGTTCTTTCGAAGAGAAACCTTGAAGTGGTCTTTCCTGAAAAATCCTTGAGTGATGTGCACTTTTTGAGCTGAGTGTAGCCCCCGAGTCTCTTGCTGTTTGAAACAAAAAGTTAAAGGGTCTTAAAAATTCTGGGTTAAAAAACTTGAAAATCTTTCTTAAGGTTATGCACCCTGCAACCCCCGAGCCTATATTCGGGTTCTTTGTGTAGAAAGAACTCAGATAGAGGGTCCTTTTGTTGTATTCTCAGGTAGTTTGTCTGTCTGTCAGATGTAGGTGGTAGGTGACCGTTGTGCGGTAAATGCAGCACAGTCACGGGTTGCACAATGTTGGAATATTCGTCTAGATATGTTGTTCGTGTGCACTGTGCCTTCACATGCGATCACTTTGCCTTTATGACTTTCTATCACTGCTCTACTCCTTTTCCTAGTGATTGTCAAGTTGAATATGTTGTTGAACTTGGTCCATGTGCACCGCTTCTAGGTCTAAAAATACCCTCCTGGCGAGCTGTTGCAAATCAGTGAGAGTCCTAGCGTTGAGCTTGAAGTCTATAGCCATGAATATGTTGGTTTGTGAAGTAGAGCAGCCCCCGGGTGTGAGTTGGAAATCTTGTATTACTTGTAGTAGATGGAAGAAGTCTTGTGATAGAGATTAGAGGTAGACTAATCTCTCAGCGGTATTGTGCTAGGTAGTCCATTCTGACAGATGGAAGAAGTCTTGTGATATGGGATATGTTCCCTCATCCAGCAGCTCCGGGTTGATCCTTCCACTCTGTCTCGTGACTGATCGGTGCAGATCAGCACCTGATCCAGCATCACATCAGACTTAGGTAGACTAATTCCTGTGAGCCTCACCTGGTCCATGTTGTCCCGCTGTGCCACTGACACCAATATTAGATGCACTGCGCCCTTCCTTTAAAGAAAACAGTGTAGCCGAGTAGAGTGTGTTCTGCCGAGTAGCAACTAGGAACACGTAGTCGTTCCAGAGCTGAGTTTTGACGGGTTCCTTGTTGCTACCTTGTTCGTCATAGTACCGAGTTCGTTGGGTCTTGTGAGATATGTAATCTTGTATATCTTGAAAATATTGGTAATAAAAAGTCTTGTTTCTTGGAGTTCTTGTCTTCTGCGTCTACCCGAGTACTTCTAAATGATCTTTGGGTTGTTTCTGAAACTTCTTTGTCTATATTGTAATTGCCGAGTTCTTTTCTGAGCGTTCCAAATTGAAACTACTCAATAGCGATTTCTGTGGACGGATAAGTTTGAAATCTACCCATTGCACTGTTTCGTGTGAAAAGGCATGTCGTTGTCTTCAGCTGCGTTAGTCAGTTACTGTGTTGGTGTAGAAATCAAACCGTTGTGTTGGTTGCCACGTCCAATGGGCCGCGTGGGCCGTGTTTTTACTGTTGTATAAAGGTCTCCCCCCTCTTCTTCTTTTCTTCACTCGCTCTTATCTTCCTGTAATCCTGCATTTGCAAACCCAAACATCACTCTCCAGAGCACCACTGTCGCCGCCGCCGTCGTTTTTCCGCCGCCACTGGTCCGCTGTGCAAGCGTCCATCGCTAGAATAGCGCCACCGTTTTATGGGCAAGAGGAAGAACTCGGGTGTATCAAGCAGTAAGAAGATCATCGAGGTTGATGAGGATCAAGTTCTTAAGGTGATCGAGAATGAGGAATTCCTCACCATGAAGGCTGCAGTATCTGTCTGGCCTGTCCCGACCACCAAGGAGGAGGATTTACAAGTGTTGGCCGATAAGGGCTGATTCAGGAGAAGGGTATTGCCAATTGGAAGGTGCCTGGTGAGCATCGGGTACCTAATCTCAATCCTGAGGAGATCATCCTTTTCCTGTCCTTCATTCATGCTGGCCTTTGCCTCCCTGCTTCCCCTTTTCTGTATCGCTTTCTTCATTATTTTGAGATTTCTTTGAACCATCTTACCCCGAATGGGGTTCTTCACCTTTCTATCTTTGTTCATTTCTATGAAGCCTTTCTTGGCATCCTTCCTTCTATCACCCTCTTTCGTTATCTTTTTCACCTGAAACCGCACCCTCGATCCGACAATACTTCTATCCTGGGTGGGTGTGGGAACCAGTTCCGTCAGAACAAGCAGAAGGAGTAATTTGAGTACACCCTGATTGATTCTGTGAGGGACTAGAGGTCTGAGTGGTTCTATATCGGCGACATATCTCCTCCTCTTGCCATGCATTCTGAAGCTAGATCGGTTGTTAATGACCGGTGGGAGAAGGCGCCATTGACAACTGAAGACCTTGAAAAGATCAAGCCCTTACTGGAGAACATCAAGGTCTTGAAGAAGAAGCGTTTGACTAGCTTTAGGATCGTTGCTAGCTACATCCACCATCGGGTTCAGCTCCTTAAGGCAAGGAAGACTTCAAGTACTCTAGTGCTGAAGACCCCTCCCGATTGGTGCCAGCAGAAGGCTTTCTAAGGATGAGGTCTTGCGACGGCTTCATAAGGTCCTCAAGGGTGTGAATTTTGTCCCGCACCAAGTTGAAGAATACGATATGCTCATCTGCCTCCCGCTGTAAGTTCTAATGTCTTGAATTGCGTTGTTTTTCTGTTTTCTTTGCAAAATGTCTTGACGCGAGTTGTGTTGATGCAGGGGTGGGGGCGGGGATTCGATGATTTGCCTCCTCTTCCTCTGAAGAACAATCCTAGAGGAGTAGGTGGTGTTGAGGAGCGAGGGGGTGTGATTGGAACTAGTGAGTCTCGTACTGCAGTTATTCTTTCTGGGGTTTCTCTTGGTGAACCTGATTTGTAGTACGTTGACTATGTACCTCGTCTTGTTCATTGAGACACCCGGTCTGCTAGTAAGAGGGAGCGAGTGGATGGCTCCTCCACCAGCACGTCTGTGCTAAAGAAGCCTCAACAGCCAAGTACTCGGCCGAGGACTCAAACCACAGGTAACATGCTCCTAGGTGAGCGTATAATTGTTTTGTCCTACTTTCCTTTTTTACTTTTTCTTCCTTATCTAAGTTCTCGATCTGTATAGATGGCACTTTGGTGGAGCTGCTCGAGGATGAGGACGAAGAGGATAGCACTGCTCTTGTCACCCGTCGGTGAGTACTTTGTATTCTGCAATAATCCATCTTCTTTTCTTTTAACCTTTCTGTCCTTCCCTTGCATTGGCCATCCGACTTCTTTTATTTTGATTCATTCGCTCTTTCAGTCGGGGGTTGGGCCAGGGCTCTGGTGGGCCCACAGTACCAATCCTACCAGCCTTGGTGCATGTGGACGCTGATATTTTGTCTGCCGCTATGCCTCCACCCAAGCCATCTGGTTGGCTCACAGGCATTGGCCTAAAGAAGAGGATTGCTAAGTAAGCTTATTTCAACTTATTCGTCTATCCTTTTGCTTTGGATATGTTTCCTTTATTGAAGAGTTTTTTGTACTTCTATAGGTCGTCATCGACACCTTCTCCTAGCCCCCGGCCGAGTCCTTCACTGCCGTTTGGTCCCCTTCCACTTGCTGGGTCTTAGGATTTGGAACGAATGGTCAGCAAGGCGATAGCAGGGGAGGCAGCGACCCAGGTTGAGTAGGCTACTATGGAGTCTGTTCGGGTTGAAGCTTCTACTGCCCTGGATATGGCTTTGGTCGTGGCGTTGACTTCTTCGCCATCTCCTTCCTTTGCTGGTCGATTTGCAAATAACCGGCATCTAGCGGATGAGGTGGTGCAGGAGTTTGATGCCACCCACCCCTGTCCAAGTTGTCCGCTACATGGGCAAACTTGTCGGCGAGAGCGGCTTCATTTGGAGAGCTGCTTCAGGTAAGTGCCTTCTCTTTTTCTCTCTCTTTCTTTTTGATTTGGTGTCCTAGCTTCTTTTTCACTTCTCTTTCTTACTTTCCTTCTTTTTCATGTAAGGCCTTCTCTCAGGATCAGTCCTGCTTCTTTAGCTTGGGTGAGGTCGAGAAGAAGCTAGTCTTTGAGGTGAATCGCCTGAAGGCCGAATTGGCCAGTAAATAAGTTGAGCTGGAAGGAGAGCGCATGAACGCCGAATTTCTGAAGAGGCCCCTCACGCCCAAGTTGTTGAGTCGGAGCAGTGAAAAGAAGAGGCCTTGGCTGCTTTGAGGGAGGCGTCCGAGAAGTCTGATGGCTTCAAGAGAGATTGTGAAGGTATCCGAGTACTTCCGCTCTTTTTCTTCTTTCCTTGTCTTTTGGTTTTCTAATTTGTTTTCGGTATTGCCAGCTCTTCAAAGGAGCAACAAGAAACTCTTGGACGATCTCGAGGCCATGAAGGCGACAGTCTAGTCTGAGTACAAATAGGCTAAAGAGGTAACTGAGCATGCCGAGGAAGAGCTTTCTCTTGCCAGGTTGATTAGGCGCGGAGCTGACTGAGATCTTGTGCAAGCTAAGACTATAGAAGATCTAACTGGCAAACTAGCAATGGCCATCGGGAACTGGAATGCTTTGTGACAATCCTTCCGCTTCGTCGCCGATCTTCTCCAAACTCTAGCGGACGATGGGAAGTCATAGGGTCAGTTTGTCTCACTGATCCCTACTTGCTTTCAGCAGTTCGTCAAGAAGTGCGTCCAAGTTTGCGCCAGGAATGTCTTGGCCCAGGTCAGAGTTCTTGCTCTGCCTGTTCCTCTGGCGAATCTTGCAGAGGATGCCGAGAGCCAAGAGTACTTGGACGCTATTGAGCAGGCAGAGCCCGAAGTTGATGAACTGGTTGGGAAGATTGCTAAGAATCTAAACATTCAAATCTCCTCTCCAGATGATAACGCTTGATTTGTAATCAACTTTTGCACTCGGGCTCCTTGTAAAAATAAGATTTCCTACTTTCTTGTACACATGAAGACTTTATATTTTTCAATGCAACTTTCTTTTGATTTTCTATGTGGATGTGTCCACCTTGTTTATTCTTCAGATGAGTCATCTGAGTAGTCAATCTTGGACTTGGCACGTATTATAGTGCCACATTAGATTCGTGACTTGGAGCCCTTTGAATCTGATAGGGCGAGCGTAGGGTTAGTAGCCTTTTTACTTAGTAGCCTTTTTCTTTCATCCGAGTTGATCGTCTCAGGATAGGACAAGTGTATATGTACTCTCATCTAGGTCGAATAATCCTGAGATAGGGTGAGTGTTGGCTTAGTAGCCTTCTTACTCTTATCTAGGTTGAATATCCTGGGATAGGGCGAGTGTTCTTTTACTCTCATCTAGGTTGAATAACCTAGGATAGGGCGAGTGTTCTTTTACTCTCATCTAGGTTGAATAATCTAGGATAGGGTGAGTGTTTATTTACTCTCATCCGAGTTGAATAACTCGAGATAGGGTGATTGTTTATTTACTCTCATCCAAGTTGAATAACTCGGGATAGGGCGAGTGTGTATTACTCTCATCCAGGTTGAATAACTTAGGATATGTCAAGTGTTGGCTTAGTAGCCTTCTTACTCTTATCCAAGTTGAATAACTTGGGATGGGTCAAGTGTATTTGTACTCTCATCCAGGTTGAATAACCTAAGATAGGTTGAGTGTATATGTACTCTCATCCAAGTAAAATAACCTAGGATAGGGCGAGCATAGCCCTTGTAGCCTGTTTGCTCTCATTCATGTTGTGAAAACAACTCGGGATAATTAGGTTCTGTGAGACAAGTGTTGGTGATGAGCATTATCTTTATTAAATTGATCATGAACCTTGATTACATAACATCTTTGAGAAAAATCTGTCTTGTGCCTTTAGGCGTAGAATCTTCGCAACTGGCTGATGTGCCACGAGTTTCTGACTGGTACACCGTCTTCAGTCATCAACTCGTATGATCCTGGCCCGGTGACCTTGGCGATGATAAAAGGTCCTTTCCACGGGCTGAGTAATTTGTGATGTCCACGTGATTTCTAAATTCGACGAAGTACCAAATCTTTGACTTGGACGGTGTGAGGTTGGGTGTTTTTGTCATAGTAGCGTCTCAAACCTTGGAGATAACGAGCAGATTGTAGAGTAGCATTGACTCTAACTTCTTCTATGCTGTCTAGCTCTAGTCTTTGGGTGTGTTCGGCTTCTTCATCATACTGCTATATCTTCAGTGAGGTCCAGATCAAGTCCACTGGCAGTACCGCTTCTGATCCGTATACTAGGAAGAAAGGTGAGTACCCGGTAGCTCTACTTACTTGAGTCCGTAGCCTCCACACTACTTTGGGCAATTCTTCAATCCACTTGGAGCCGTAGTCTTCTAGTTCTTCATACAATTTGAGCTTCAATCCGGCTAATATGAGACCGTTAGCTCTTTCCACCTGTCCGTTAGCTTCGGGGTGGGCCACTGATGTGTAATCGATGCTGATACCGCAGTCTTGTGCACAACTTCTAAATTCAATAGCTGTGAAAGAAGAGCCCAAATTCGTGATGATTCGTTTAGGCATGCCGAAACGATGCATAATGTCTTGGATAAACTCGACTACCTTGGTTGCGCTGTCGTTGGGTACCAACAAAACAGGGTACCCCATTTTCACCGCAAAACCAACCACCAAGACAAATATTACGACCCACGACCCATCACAGCCGGCCCAGGCCTTACTCTACTCAAAACCAAAGCCAAAGGGCAAGCGCTCGAGCCCCCAGCGCTCCTCCACTTCGTCTGACCCCTCCCCGTCTCGTCTGACCCTCGTGACGTCATCTAGCTGCCCGAGCCCTGTGACGTCATCAAGGCACTCGACCCCTTTACACAGCTACTACTTCGCTCGACCCCCTACTGTAACACACTGCCATGGGCACGCATGGGCCCCTACCTTTTCCTACTAAGGAATAGGAGCTCACTGCGTCATGAAAGATTGCCTAGGAACTTGTAACACTTGATTCATGATTCGGTCAAGGCTTCCACGGTTCTTTCTCACCCCCCACGGCAGTAACAGGGAGAAGCTACGCTATGCCACACCCTACCATGTCCACCTCAACGAGACGGGGAGCAACGGTCGTCCAGGCCCCCCACCTTTTCGCAGGTGCAGCTTTAGAGCCACGGAATCTTCTTCATCATGAAACCGTGTCAGGGTATGGCCTCGCCGCGTCAACTGTGATACGTCTACAGCCGCGGCATGCCACCACCACCACCACGACTGTGCGAATGCATGAACTGAGAGGAAAGCTAGAAATAGGGAGTACCTTAGGGCATTTTCTTTCTATTTTTGTACATCTAGATACTATAACCCGACCCCTCCCTTTGCATACTATAAAAGGGGAGGGAGGGTGAAAGGATCAAGATGCCTAAGAGGGGGGGTGAATTGGGCTTTTCTAAAAATTAATTGTAAGAATCAAATCCTATAAGCCAAAGTTCACCCCTAGTGTCTACTTGTGTTCCTTGTGATTCTACCGGTAAAAGTTTTGCACCCTAAGTTCCAATCCTAGTCTAGCATGGCAATTCTAGGAAAGTAAACCAAGCAATGAAAGTAATGCGTGAAAGTAAATGCTTGAAAGTAAGGGCAAGGAACACGGCGATGTTTTCCCAAGGTATCGGAGAGTCACCACTCCCCACTAGTCCTCGTTGGAGCACCCGTGCAAGGGTGTAGCTCCCCCTTGATCCACACAAGGATCAAGTGCTCTCTACGGGCTGATTCTTCGACACTCCGTCGCGGTGAATCGTCCAAAACCGCTCACAAGATGAGTTGGGTCATCCACAAGCTCCACCGGATGATCACCAAACTCCCAATCACCACCAAGCCGTCTAGGTGATGGCGATCACCAAGAGTAACAAGCTAGAACTCTCACTTGACCACAACGAGCCTAATGAGAAGATGGATGCACACTTGCTACTCCCTAGTCACTAGTGAGGGACTCTCAAGCTTTGATTCTCAAATCACTACCCTCACTAGAGCTCTTGAACTCCCTTGCACTTCAAAGGTGTTTCTCAGCTGAACAAATGAGCAAGAGCCCTCTAAAAGAGGTAGAGGGGATGTATTTATACACCCCACAGTCAAATCCAACCGTTACCTACCAACTCAGCAAAATACGCGTTGACCGGACGCGCCGGTCGAAGTGACCGGACGTGCCGGTCGATTGTAACGGTCGAAAGTCTGAAACACTAGCTGAGTGACCGGACACGCCGATTAGGGGTGACCGGACACGTCCGATCGTGCAGGGAGCTTACTGTACTTTGACCTGATGCGCGACCGCGTCCGATTAGTGATGACCGGATGCGTCCGATCGTTAGAGTACCTTATTGGAACGTGACCGGACGCGCTGATCACTTCCCAGTCGCGTCTGATTAGGTGATTTTCTTTCTGTGACACGTGTCAACCTGAACACCGCGTCCGGTCAAGCCAGAGACCGTGTCCGGTCAAGGAAAAACACCTCTAACGACTCCGAAACGCGACACAACTTGAACCAAGTTGCTTCCAACTGAACTTTAAGCTATTCTTGAGCTACCTAGTGCTAAGTTTGATAAGTGTGCACCACACCTAAACAAAAGACTCACCTAGGTCAAGCTACTCGCTCATGCCCCCCTTTATAGTACGGCCAAAGGAAAAAAACAAAGATCCTAACGACTATTCCGAATGTAACTCAACACCTTGACATCCAGAACTAACCGTAATCTTGACGTCAATCCTTTGAAAACCGAAACGATTTCCATCGAGGGGCATGAATACCATAGTGCCCAAAGCAGTTATCAACCCCATGACCTAACTTACCGAAGTTTCTGCAAAACACACGTTAGTCATGGTAATAATGCGTTGTCATCAATTGCCGAAACCAACTCTCGGGGCCTAGATGCTTTCAATCTCCCCCTTTTTGGTGATTGATGACAACACTTAGATTTAGAAGATAAGAGTTGAGGTTTTCGAACATGCTTGGTTCACATAAGCAAAAAGCAATAAGCACAAGGGGTTAGGAATTGCTTATGTGCCCCAAGCCAACAGGGTGTACTCATAAGATAAAACATGAAGCGTTAGTACACAAAAAACATAGCTTATATGAAATTGGAGTAAGGCACGGAAGCACAACCTTATGAGCTAGAACCAATTAAGTGACACGATATAAAATAGTGACAAGATAGACCACAAAAGACTCAAAGTATCTCACAAGCACACATGTCACAAAATGCAAGTACGGGAATGTAAACATGATGCATGAATGTAGCACACAAAGAAAAATGAAAACCCTCTATCAAAACTCCCCATAAATCTACTCTCTCCCCCCCTTTGGCATCAACCGCCAAAAACTAATCTAAGGATCCGACGGGGGAACAAAAGCAGTCGTGTCGGGTGCCGAGGAGCACGGAGTGATCACGAACTATGAAGTATCCTCCTCGGACTCTGAGCTGCCAGGCTGACCCTTTGAAGAAGCACGTGGCTGTGAAGCGGTCTGGGTCTGAACAACAGGAGCAGGTACTGAAGAAGAAGTAGCAACAATCGGAGCAGCCTCTGTCACCTGAGCCTGAAGCGAGCCAACTGCTGGAGGATCTGTTGAGGCAACGGATGATGGTACAATCTCTGTGGTGCTAGTCCCTATCACTGGAGGAGCCACTGTCGCTGAAGCAGACAACCCTAAAGAAGTCACAAGAGTGGTGTGCGAGGGCGTCGGCTAACCAGTCAACTCGCTGTAGGAGGCACTCAAGTCAGCGAAAGGAGTGCCTGTCAGAAGGTGAGGGCGAGGCCGGTCTGAAGGAGTGAACCCTGTCTGTAAAGGAGTGTAGCTCGAGGACTGGAAGGTCTGGGGAACCTGCTGCTGTGGAGAGGTGAACTGGAAGCTCGGTTGTCCCTGACTCTGAGGTCCACTGGACTGTAGTGCTGGAGTCAGAACAGACGTAGGAGGAAGAACCCCAACTGTAACCAAGTGACGCAGGAGCTCAAGGTACTGCTGCTGGTTTGCTGCCTGCTGTCGCTGCATCTCGAACTGCTGACGTTGGAGCTCAAGCTGCTGCCTCTGGAACTCGTCCTGATGAGCCTGTATCTGAGCAAATGCAGCTGCTGTGTCCTGAGCCTGACGCTGCATCTGTATCTCCTGCCTCTCCTGTGCCTGGGTCAGCCTCTCAAGTATAGCCACCATGGCTGGGTCTGAGCGGAAGGCTGAGCCTGAACCACCAGCCTCATGGTCGTGAGACCGAGGAGAGCGGTACCGGGGAATGGCTGGTAGTCCTCATATGTACTATCAGTAGCATCATCCTCAACTAGATCAGCAAGCTGAGCATCTAAGTCTGCCGCTCTGCCTCAGCGAGACCCTGAACGGTCTCGTCCTGCTCAGCTGCTGTCTCGGGAACCTTTGGTTTCTCCCGCTGTCCTGGCATGGGTGCCTGCTCTCTGGTAACAGAAGCCCACAACTGACGAATGTCATACTCTGGAAAAGCAGTAGTAGCATCTGATATCTCAGCTCTAATCTCTAGAGGCAGCTCATATGCAGATCTGATGATGAAGCATATCCAATGTGCATAGGGCAGCTGACGATGACCCTTGAAACCCTCTGCCAAGGTATCCTCCATCTCACACAGCATAAGATCCCAGATGTCGAACGGTGTCTGTGAGAGGAGGTGATGCACCGCCCATAGCTGCATACGGGTCAATCCCTCTCTGTACCCCAGCCTCAGAAGAAGTGTGCGTCTGACAATAGCATCCATGAATCTAGCGAGGGGTGTCAAGCTAGCAGGTGTACGTCTGGACCCCTCGCCAAAAGGCTCACGAAAGCAAGGTTGGATCAAATCAGTAGGAGGCACTGTACCGCCATGAGGGCGTCTCAGTGGAGCAGTCCAACCAAAGCACAACTGGTGTATCTTCGTTTCTGAAGCTGGGAGTCTGAGAATCTCCCGTACCCTGGTGCTGTAGAGTCTGCGGTCACGGCCTCGGAATGCAAAGTGAATGAACTCATGTGCCGGGTCAATCCAAAGTGAAGAATAGAACTCCCTGACCCAAGTGCCGCAGTAGGCTCTCATCCGTCCAAGAAAATCTGACAAGCCAGGAAGAAAGGACAGGTGCGGACGAAGCTGCTCACCAACCATCTCAACTAGAGCCTCAAGTCAACAGACCCTCTGAGGTCTAAAAGCAATCCCACTGTCAACGTATGCTCTGTAGAAGTCCTCGTGCAGAGGTGTGTAGAAGCCCTCTGACGCTCGGGGGTCCCGCTGAGGTGGGAACCACCGACCAACCTCAACAAACCTCAGGGCCTGCACCTGGCATGCTGTAGCTCCCCTCAAGTCAAAGTGCTCAACTGGGGGTGTCCTCGAGCCCTGGGAGGTGGACGTCCTCCACGACGCTGGCCCTCTGGCCTAGGAGTCACCTGAGCTCACGTACGTCCTGAGCGACGACGCGGTGGAGTCTGAACTGGCTGCTCCTCTGTCTCCTCTGGATCCTCTGTGGGCGGATCAACAGGCATATCCTCTGTCCCCTCGGTGGCCTCAGTACCGAGCTGTCGACCTTTAAGGTAAAAGCGATGCTCGCCAATGTGAATCCCACTACTCCTGCCACCCCTCTCTGCCATCTCGGCTGCATCAGCAACTGCCTGAGCAATCTCTGCCTCTGTAAGTGTTCTCTTCCTCTTCTTAGCCATGGTCTTCTTGCGCTTACCACGCGCAACCTCTGTCAGTCTGGGAGGACTCTCGTCCCCATCACTAGGTGCACCCCCAGCATTCTTGCAGCGAACCATACTATCAAACTGTTGAGAAACCCTAAAAGATGGTGAACTGACACTCAAGAGGCTTGGCCTCAATCCGTATCCACAGGCTTGGCCTCGGATTCAAATCTGATCAACTGTCACCCACACACCGACAGAACTCGCTGAAAAGATAGAATAGATGGATCTACTATAAGCAACATATATTATCTAATAGATAAGAGATCCTAAAGGTAGCAAGCATATGAGATAAGATATGAATAGAATAGCGATGGCTACCTCCAATCGGTGAGAACCCGGTGAAGGGATGAGATGACCTTGACTCGCGAGAGTTCCCCGAAAGCGTCGGATGAGCACTGATTTGCCGAGACAAGCGATAGTGAGTTAGAATTTCAACAAAAAGATTACGACAAACCCTAAGTAGAAGATCAAGGTAACGCAAAAGAACCTCGCGGAGAAGACGTCACGCGGAGAAACCTCGACGACGAACGGCCGAACCGAAGTCACGTGAGACCTAGGGTTAGGGCAAAACGGAAACTTCACGGGGAGAGCTTCGGTGGTGGCGCGCGATGGGGAAGAACACGGCTGCTGAGGTGGCTGGCGTGGTGGTGAGGGATACGATGGCGGCGTGGTGGTGAGGGACTCGCTCATGCCCCCCTTTATAGTACGGCCAAAGGAAAAAACGAAGATCCTAACGACTATTCCGAATGTAACTCAACACCTTGACATCCGGAACTAACCATAATCTTGACGCCAATCCTTTGAAAACCGAAACGATTTTCATCAAGGGGCATGAATACCATAATGCCCAAAGCAGTTATCAACCCCATGACCTAACTTACCGAAGTTTCTACAAAAACACACGTTAGTCATGGTAATAATGCGTTGTCATCAATTGCCGAAACCAACTCTCGGGGCCTAGATGCTTTCAGAGGGACCCTTGACAAGACACGTGAGACAACGCCCAGAAACAGCAATGTACTAAGCATACACTCAAACACTCAAACACACCCACACAACGAGACCTGGGAGCTATCCCTCTCTCAGCCAGCTTGTATCCCCCTACTACAAGCATTTCGGTGCAAAGCAACACGAGCAGCAGTGAGCACTGGAAGTAGGGACATTCAGCCCGAGCCAGTATAAACCTCTGACGCGTCTCTAGACACCCCCTACCTAGCGTTTATAAGGGGGGAGGGCTGTAACACCCCGGTGTTACGCAGGCATTTAGCATTGCAAATCATATGCATGATGCATCATTTGCATTTATAATCACATGTGAAGTAGAGTGCATTTTGAGTTGAAATATTTCTGTGAAGCGTGAATGTTGCATACACTTGTTTAGAATTATTTCACCTTAATTATGCTTGCTAAGGCTACTAAAACATGGGTGCCTATAATTGTAAATCATCTAGAATTAGTTAGCATAAATTTTGGAGCAACTTTGGTATTCAAAGTTTTGTCAAATTGGCTTTTAAATTTTTTATTGAAAAATGGTTAAAAACCCTCCCTATTTAGCTTTTATTCTCCAATTCAAAATCTGTTGGGAATTCTGAGTTGGTCCCTTAATAAAAGTTGTAGAGGATTAAATTCTAAGCAACTTTCATTTTTGGGCCATTTTTAGAAAAAGTTATTTTCTTGCTCAAAATGGGATTTGAAAACTGTTATTTGAAATTTGTTTGAAAATAGAAAATTGGAAAATCAGTTTCTCACCAGAGTGGGCCGGCGCCTCGCTTCTGGCCCGCTCGCGCAAGCTAGCCCGACCCAGCTCTCGCGCGCGCCTGCAGTCGCTCACCCGCGTGCCGCTAGCTCGGCCCAGCCCACGCCGCGCGCCCCTCTTCCTTCTCCCGCTCGCGCGCGCTCGCTAGCCGACCGCGGCAGACCGCGCTCGTCGCATGGCGTCCATGCACCGTAGAACTCGCCGCGTGGCACCTCTGACTCGCCTTAACCCCCACCCGGTCGTGCACTGCCTCCGCCTCCATCTCCTTTGTCCCCTGCCTTCCTCCTCGCTCACGCACTCGCTCTCTACGGTAGCAGCAAGCTGAGCGGGAGTGCTCGCCACCGCACGCTGTCGCCCGACCCGCCGGCGTCTAGCTCCGCCACCGCAGCACCCATCCTCGATTGCTTCTACCTCCAGCTCCGCCTGGACCTCCTCCATCCCGTGTGCACGCTTTCGCCCTCTTTTACACCACGGTAAGGCCAGGGCAACTTTTTTCTTGGCACGGCGGCGCCATGGCCACCGAGCTCGGGCCTCCATGGAGGGAGCTCTATTCCCTTCCTTCCCTCCAATTTTCCATGATTTTGCGTTCGCCTTGACTCCGCGGACCTCGCGCACGCCGAACCTCCCTTCGCCATGGCCGGGACAGGCGTACCGTCAGTGAACCGCGCCACCGTCCCGCCATGCACGCCGTCAAGCTCACCCGGGAGCTTCTACGGTGCCCTAGGCTAGCGCGTGGAGTTCGCCTCTCCGCGAGGAAGCCGCTGCTGGTGACCTCACCGCCGGCGAGCTCACCGACGGCGAGATCCGCGCAGTCAGCGCCTCCCCCCGCCTCTGTGTGGCTGACGTGTGGGGTCCGGTTGCCCCCCGGGCCCACCTGTCTGTCTCCTCTCACGCGCGTGTGTACGCTGTACCGGGTGCACTTAGCAGTTGCAGTCGAGTTGTTTTAAAATGATTTTGAAAATGAATTCCAAAAAAGATATAAATGCTTTGGAAATTCATAACTTGTTCATTTTGGCTCCAAAAACTATGAAACAAATTTTGGTAGACTTCTTAGGACCAGATCTATGAAGTAAAAATATTGCATGTCAAGTTTGAAATACTTTTTTGTAGAGTTTTTATTTAATCATTGAAATTGTTGTTTTTTTGATAAATATATAATAAATCATAGAAAGCTCAGAAAAATATGGTTCCAGTTTTGTTAATCTTCTTGTGTAATGTACTTTCTAGGAAAAATATGTGCCATGCATGTTCTGTGGAAAAATTATGATGTGTAGTTCCAGTGCTTTTATTTGATGGTTTTTGTTATTTTTGATAGAGAGCAAAAATTGTATAAAACATGTATATGATAATTTTTATATAGTGATTGTTTACTGTGTAGAATATAGGAAAAATGCTAAATCTGTTGTTTAATACTTTTCATAGTACAAAGTATTTTTATGCTCATTTTTAGGCCCTAGATTGTTATTTTTGTGTAGGCAGTTCTATTACTCCAAATGTAATGAAATTTTTGTGGCCTCCTAGATTAGATGATAGTAAGCCATTGTAATTTTCTCAGATTTTTCTATGCTGCCAAAAGAAGTGTTGCCATTCAAACATAGTTTCAACTAGGGTTTAATTAACCTTGTTAATGCATGATTAGTTAATAAGATTTGCTTTGGTGTATCTTTGAAGCATCTTAGATTGCTGTGGTGATTTGTCATGGTAGAAGAGTGATTGTAGTAGTAGTATACTAGTACATGTTCTTGGATGATGTGGACTACCTTGTAGAAGAGTTGTATTCCTACTTTATACAATAAAGTAAACCTATTCATCTACATCCCATTCATCATGATCATTACATGTCATCTCTACAATGCACCTAGGCATGAGCACTTATACATTTGCATCATACAGGATTGCAGGAGCCGGAAGAGCAGCCCGAGGTACAAGAGCAGGAGGTGCCCGAAGCCGACGAGGAGGTCGGTGAGGATCTTCCAGAGTGCCCCAACCATCGCCCGAGTTCTTTTGAAAGAGGCAAGCCCCAGAGCATTTCTCTCCCGGTTTGCAAATATTTTATTAATGCTTTACCTTAATTGATGCATTACGTTTAGGAGTTGTTTGCAACCGTTGCTGCATTATACTCCCTCTATCCCAAATTATAAGACGTTTGACTTTTTTGACACCAAGTTTGACCACTCGTCTTATTCAAAAAAATTGTGCAAAATATCAATTTTTTATCGTAGCTTGGTATATTAATAAAAGTTCTTTAAGAATGACTTAAATTTGACTATATTTGTACAAATTTTTTGAATAAGACGAGTGGTCAAACTTGGGGTAAAAAAAGTCAAACGTCTTATAATTTGGGATGGAGGGAGTACCTTGTTTACCTTTGTTCTACCTTATCCTTGTTACCCTGGTATTCACAGTCAAGAAATGCTTAGCTTGCTTAGACCGGTAGAAGTCGGGTGATTTCCTGTCACCTGCGAGCTATAGGTGGTTACCTGGATCTGCTTGGATAAGTATGTCATCTTAGGATAACTAAGTGTTAATTTGAAATTGAGACCGGACGGAGATTTACAGGGTTTCGGACTGTAGTGTTTTCCGTCTGTGTCGATTAAGGACCGACCGTTGTTGGGCCTCGAGTCATGTTGAACGCATGCCTTACATTTAGCTGGCCGAATAATGTACCATTCGACCGCGAAGCTAGGAGATTATTCGGGCCGAGTGGATTGCCCGCAGCGCACTGTACCAGAGCAGGTGTGGTAGGACACGGGGGTGTGATGATAAGGCCAAAGAGCAGTCGGGCGGCCCCCGGGTACATGTGGTTCCTGGCAAACTCGAGACTTTACCTGGATAGTTGACTCGGTGACCAATATCTCACTTTAGCGGGTGAGTGAGGTTTGTGTGAGGAATAAATTACCAGCTGGTTAATAATCGATTCGAATCGCCATCGTTCACTGGATAGTGAACACTTGACTTGAGTTACTTCATCGTAGTAATATTGATGGAACACTTGGACAGTTATATGAAATATGACATGATGGAAGTTGTTAATGATCATTGGTTATCCTTACTTGTTTAATCACATGTTTACTCTAGTACAGGTGTAAATGTAGTTGATAGGTTAATAAAGATTAACTTGATATAAAAGCTTCTGGAAAAGGTTCTTTAAATGCTAAAAATGCCCTTTTGCAAATGAGTCAGCTACCCCACTAGAAAGCCTTTCATAATCCTTGGTGTCATTTTGTTTTCGGTTATATCGGGTAAGTCTAGCTGAGTACGGGTAAGTCTAGCTGAGTACCTTCTCGTACTCAGGGCTTTGTTCCCACTTGTTGCAGATGGGCAGATGTATTACGGCTACTGTATCAACTGCCTCTATCCTGCGATGGGTGAATCTTAGGACCATGGGCAGTGGTCGTTCCCTACATCTCATCTAATGCTTTTGTTGGAGATGATCATCAGGTGGCACTTTATTTCGAACTCTGTGTGAGTGTGTGTGTGGATTGAACTAAATGCTTCCGCTACTTTTTATTTGAACTTGGTTTGTAATAACTACGTTTAAACTCTGATGTATCCGTGATGTGAACTTTTATGTAATTTGTGATGGTGACCGCTAAACTTATTACGATCTTGGCTGGTATGTAAGTTGGTTTGAAATCCGTCATGATTTCACGGATTACCGGGTTATACGGGCTTAAGTTTGCTAAATCGTCTGCTCGGTGGATGATTTTCTTACTTAATTTTGTATAATTGGTCGGTTCCGTTACATACACTATCCCTCTAAGGCCTCGGGGGCTACACCCGGCGGGTGCGCTCGCGCGCACCTACCCGAAAATCCTCGAGAACACGAAACAAATCGCTCGCTCATCTCTAAGCCTATGGAAGAATAAAAGTTATTCCTCCAAAGGCTTGGGGGATACTGTCTGGTACCAGCAAAACAGGGTACCCCGTTTTCACCGTAAAACCACCCACCAAGATAAATATTACAGCCCACGACCCATCACAGCCGACCCAGGCCTTACTCCGCTCAAAACTAAAGCCAAAGGACAAGCGCCCGAGCCCCCTAGTGCTCCTCTGCTTCGTCCGACCCCTCTCCGTCTTGTCCAACCCCCGTGACGTCATCCAGGCGCTTGAGCCCTGTGATGTCATCAAGGCGCTCGACCCCTTTCCACAGCTACTGCTTCGCTCAACCCTCCTACTGTAACACACTGCCACAGGCACGCACGGGCCCCTACCTTTTTATGCTAAGGAACAGGAGCTCGTCGCATCATGCAAGATTGCCTAGGAACTTGTAACACCTGATTCATGATCCAGTCAAGGCTTCCACGGTTCTTTCTCACCCCCCATGATAGTAACAGGGAGAAGCTACGCTACGCCACACCCTACCATGTCCACCTTAACGGGACGGGGAGCAATAGCCATCTAGGCCCCCCACCTTTTCGCTGACACAGCTTTAGGGCCACGAAATCTTCTTCATCATGACACCGCGTCAAGGTATGGCCTCGCCACGTCAACTATGATACGTCTACAGCCGCGGCATGCCACCACCACAATGACGACTGTGCGAATACACGAACTGAGAGGAAAGCTAGGAATAGGGAGCACCTTATGGCCTTTTCTTTCTATTTTCATACATCCAGATATTGTAACCCGACCTCTCCTTTTCTTTCTATTTTTGTACATCCAGATACTATAACCCAACCTCTCCCTTTGCATACAAAAAATTGGAGGGAGGGACCCTCGATAAGACACGTGAGACAACGCCCAGCAACGGCAATGTACTAAGCATATACTCGAACACACCCACACAACTAGACCTAGGAGCTATTCCTCTCTCGGCCAGGTTGTATCCCCCCTACTACAAGCACTTTGGTACAAAGCAACACGAGCAACAATGAGTACTGGAAGTAGGGACGCTCAGCCCAAACCAGTATGAACCTTGTGTCCACCTTGCACACCATCGGAGGCTCTGACGCGTAGCATCATTCACTTGTCCCGTCTCTAGACACCCCTCGTTCTAGAACGCCGATAGCTATACTTGACAAGTGGTTTATACTCGATCTATTTGGTGAACTTATCAATGGCCACAAAAATGTACTCGAAACCACCCTTGGCTTCCTTGAGGGGCCCTACCTGATCCAGCCCCCAGCATGAGAATGGCCAAGCAAGCAGGATGCATATAAGATTGTGTGCTGGAACATGAGCCTGTCTTGCAAACATTTGGCGGCCTTTGTACTTTCTGATGAGTTCTTTCGCGTCTTTTAATACAGTCGGCCAATAGAACCCGAAACAAAAAGCTTTGCCTACTAGAGTTCTAGAGGCAGCATGGTTACCACAACATCCTGAGTGGATTTCCCCTAGAATTTCTTTGCCCTCATCGCTTGTTCTTGTTTGGGGTATTTGCTTGCGTAGGCCTACATCGCTCGTTCTCGTTTGCGGTATTGTTTTGGGACCTCGCACGCGGGATTGCTTCTCATCGGCAACCCACTCGAGTCCTACCCGGATGATTTTCGGGCACCCCCTTCGCCGCCACTGTCACCGATCCACGTGCTCCAGCCTCCTGCACCGCCCTATCCCGTTGGCTCGAGCGATCTAGGCCGTCCGTCCACCCACGTCCCCATCTGACCCATCCCTTCTCGCTCTCCTCGGTTCTCGCACACCCACACTCTCCTACAGACACAACCGAAATTGATTCCGCACCGCATCTGGGCAAGGGCTCATCTTTCTCGCCTCCGTCGTCGCACCCTGCGCCATTAGCATGGCCACCGAGGAAGCCACCAAGCCATCCCCGATCCTACCCTACTCCGAGGTGAGACCCCGCTATCCGGTTGTCGTCCGCGTCTTCCTGCGTTGTTTCTTTCTTGTTTTCTCTCTCTCTTGTTCCTGTGCTATTTTTGGCAGGGGATTCATTCAGCTCGGATGTAGCTGGATTATGGGTGCTACCGCTCTCGATGCGTGTTCCTTGGTGGTTACTTTTGTTTCTGTTCGACCAAAAATTAAAAAAAGGATTTTGGGGGGGTTGTGGTTGTTGCGATGCAAAATGGAGTGAGCTAATGGGCGGTGTGGCGTGTTTGTTGTGCGTTCCTGCTGCAGATGATCCTGGTGGTGATGAGGGTGTAAGCGACAAGAACGGGTCAAAAGGGTCGACCATCTCCAAGTACATCAAGGGGAAGTACGACAAGCTACCCCCGCGCACCTGGCGGGCATGAAGGCAACCAGCGAGCTCATCTTTGTCAAGAACAACTACTTCCATGCAGACGCCACCGACGCACCGCCGAAGCACAGGCGTGGGCACCCGCCCAAGGCGCCGAACCCGCTGGAGGCCGCTGTGAAGCAGGCCATTGTAGGGATGCCCAAGGTCCATGACCGCCTGCCCAAGCAGGCCAAGACCAAGGACGGCGCGTCCCCAGCCCCCGCCCCCGCCCCCGCTCCTACAGACGACGGCTCCACCCCCATCAAGCACGGCCGTGGCAAGCCCCCCAAGGTACGCCCCGTAGTGCCTAGCGAGACGGCCGCGGCTTGATGCCGCTGCTGCTTGTGGTGGGTTAGGACGTCCTGCCATGAGGAGGACATGTTGGTTGGTTGGTTAGGGCATAGCAACTCATCGTCCCATTGCCATGTTAATGTTGGTAGGCTTGTGTGATCTAATTTATCTCTGCTATGTCTCTTTTTTGTGCATTTCAGAAACCTGAGTACCCAACAGAGATGTTCCATGGTGCGAAAATTCTAGAGTGTTGGAAATTCCAGCACAGCAAACCTGAGTACCTAACAAAGATGTTCCATGGTGTGGCAGTAGATGGATCCTCCTCATGTATCCCTGGACAAGCTCACTTTGTTGAAGATGCAGATGGGGATGAGGAAGGTGAAGATGCAGATCGAGATGGCTTTGACAATAATCCAATGAGCACCAGCAGCCGCAAGAGGGGGAGTAGCAGTACAGATACAGCAACAAGTCCAACCAAGAAAAGCAAGGCACCTTTGCTCAACAAGGCCATACAAGAGTTACAATCTTATATAAAAGAGTTACAATCTGATATAAAAGATGCAAATCAAAACTTGCATCAATTTAGAAGCAACAAGGCCATCAAAGAAAAGCAAGAAAAGGAAGAGGTGGATCAACAAATAGACAAATGCTTGAGAATGGCTATGGAGTGTGGGGTGACTGAAGAATCAGAAGAGTACTTCATGGCTACTATGTTGTTTGAGAAAGAATACAACCAAAAAATCTTTTGTTTTTCAACACGACTGAAGGAAGGTTTATGTGGTTGAAGAGATGGTGCCAGCGTAGCCGTGGGTGAAGCTGTAAAGTGATTGGATGTACTAGCTTAAGTGAATGTTAGTTGAACCTTTGAATTTGTTTATGTGTGATGAACCTATCGAGTGTTTGTTGAACCTTGGAATTTGTTAATGTGTGATGAACGTATGGAGTGTTTGTTGTCTAAACTTATGTGTGATGAACCTTTATCTTGATGATTCTGTTTTCATATGTGTGCTCAGGTGAATGCTGCTGCTGCAGCAGTAGATGATGATGACGATGCCGCTGCAATAGATAATGTTGTTGCTGCTGCTGCAATAGAAGAGTATTACTTGAGGTGTCAGAAGAGGAGGTGAAGAATTGCTATTATTGCTGGCATGGTTGGTATGTATCACTTTGACACATACATGAACAAATCAGAGCATAGAGTACCTACAGAATCTAGATATGAATGGGTCATGAAAACACTACTAAATAGGACTTGTTGCTACAACATATTTAGGATGAACATAGATGTATTCGATAAGCTTCATATTTGCTTCTGGAGTCATATGGATTGAAGTCCACTCGTAGGATGTCATCGGTGGAGGCTTTAGCGCTGTTTTTATGGATACGTGGATCCCATCGGTCTATTAGACAAGCTGAAAATCTGTTTGTGAGATCAATCGAGACATGTAGTAGGAAGTTTGAGAAAATACTGGCTAGTGTGTCCAAGCTTGCAGTTGATATCATTAGGCTAGTAGATCCTGAATTTAGGATTGTGCATCAAAGGTTACAATCTCCTAGTTTTCTCTGTACTTTGATAATTGCATTGGAACAATAGATGTGACACATGTACCTATCGTGGTGCCAACTAACAAGGTAGTACAACATATGGGAAAACATGGATACACCACTGAGAATGTGATGGCCATATGTGATTTCGATATGAGATTTACTTTTGTCGTGGCGGGATGGCCTGACTCTGTTCATGATATGAGGGTGTTCAAGTATGCACTTGACAAGTACGGCGACAAGTTTCCACATCCACCTCAAGGTATTGGCATGTTCTATTGCCTCTTCTTTCACATAGTTGCAATCCTTTCCATGTAACTATCAAAAAAATTTGAATGTGTAGGGAAGTTTTATCTTGTCAACTCGGGGTACCTAAACCGACCAGGTTATCTTGCACCGTACAAGGGTACAAAGTATCATGTCCCGGAGTTTCAACAAGGCCCAATGCCAAGAGGAAAAAAGGAGCTCTTTAATTATGCACATTCTTCACTTTGAAATGTCATCGAGTGGTCTTTTGGAGTTTTGAAGATTAAGTGGAGGATTTTGTTAAATTTACCGAGTTATCCGATGCCAAAGCAAAACCAAATAATTATCGCATGCATAACACTTCATAATTTCATTAGAGAGAGTGCTCTGGCGGATGAGGACTTTGACTTGTGTGATCATGATGAAAACTATGTTCCATTGTCCGAAGCATCTTCTTCTCAAGGAAATAGAGCTAATACACGTCATGGGGATGAAGTTCAAAATATGAATCAATTTCGAGATTGGATAGCCGATGTTTTGTTTAGTAGGTCATAGTTGTGAAAGGTGAAATGGTTTGTCATAATAAAGATTTGTGTAATGTACGAACCTTATTTGTGAGTGTGAACATTTTTGTAAAGGAGCAGCGCGACAATGCAGAGCAGGCGGGGCAGCGTGTGGAAGCAGAGCAGGGAAGCATGGTCAGCAGCGCGCCAAAGCTCCCAGCGCCAGCAGCAAGGATTTTGTGTATTTAATAGGGACATTTTGATCTGTATTCGTCACTTTTTATTGCTACTAGGCAGGCCCCGCGCTTCGCGCGGGTAGGACTATTGAAAACGGGCTGAGCTGTTCATACCGGGTCAAAGTAATGTTTACGTGGCTGGCACTGTTCATGTGGAGGTAATGTTCACCGGGATCCGGCACTGTGCCTTACCGGACGGGACTGTTCATGGAGATTGTTACTGCAGCTAACTCTGTAGTTACTGTAGCTAGCTCACCGCGTTTAAAGGTTTTATAGATTTGTCTTTGTATCCCAATAGTTAGGGACTAAACAGGCCATATGTTTTCCTCGCTGCATGTCAGATCCACTCAACAATCCTGACGCATCAGCTGACATCCGCCGTATCCTTCCTCCTGTTTGTAAAAAGTTCAATATGGATGTCCCTCCGTATCGGATTTAGAAGTCGTTTAGAACAGTGACACGGTCTCCAAAACACAACTTTGACCTCTTATTTTTATACAAAATATTTATGGAAAAGTGATATATGTATACTTTTATGAAAGTATTTTTTAAGACAAATCTATTCATATAATTTTTATATTTGCAAACTCAACGACTTAAAAGTTATTAATAATTTATATTCTCAATGTTTGATCCAAACCTTATCCAAAACATCTTCTAAATCTGATACGGAGGGGTACGCTATAATCCCTTTTCAGCTTTGAGGGTTCGGTCCACTCTGACTTCAAATGGGCTGGCAAGGCAAGAGCAAGTCCACCATGCAACGTAATTTCAGATCCACAAATCCAATCCACATTGAATGTCCGCCAAATCGGCTAGGGCCTTGTTTAGATTCCAGAATTCACCCCAAATTTCACTATGCAAAAAGAAGATTCCCCATCACATCAAAATGTCGGCACATATATGGAGTACTAAATGTAGATGAAATCAAAAACTAATTTCACAGTTTTATTGTACTTTGCGAGACGAACATTTTGAGCCTAATTAATCAAAATTTAGACAATTATTACCAAAAAAACAAAAGTGATACGGTGCTCGGGGGTGGCACTGTGCAAATTCGGCCACCCCCGAGTTGGTGATCTAAACAAGGCCCAGGTAATATGCCTCTGTACACACGGCTGCTGTCGTCTCGTCTGTTGTAAAATTCTGTTACGGCTACACGCACCTGCTCCCTCTGTCCCTATTTAAATGTCGTTTCCGGTTTTCATGTCACAAGTTTGACTCAATTTATAGAAAATACGTGCAACATTTTTATCTTCAAATAAATTTATCAAAAAACTAGATTCAAAGATCTATTAAATGAGCCCTTATTTATTTGTTTTGGTGATGGATGAGGTCACAAGGGACATACAAGGTGATATCCCTTGGTGTATGCTCTTTGCTGATGATGTGGTGCTAGTTGATGACAGTAGGACAGGGGTTAATAGGAAGTTAGAACTATGGAGGCACACGTTAGAGTCGAAAGGGTTCAGACTTAGTAGGACCAAGACCGAGTACATGAGGTGTGATTTCAGTGCGACTAGGCATGAGGAGGGAGACGTTAGCCTCGATGGGCAAGTGGTGGCCAAGAAGGATACTTTTCGGTATTTAGGATCGATGCTACAAAAGGATGGTGACATTGATGAAGATGTTAGGCATAGAATTTCAGCCGGCTGGTTGAAATAGCGTCAAGCTTCTGGCGTCCTCTATGACAAAAGGGTGCCCCAGAAGTTGAAAGGTAAGTTCTATAGGACGGCGATTCGTCCGGCAATGTTATACGGTGCTGAGTGTTGGCCTACAAAAAAGCGACATGTCCAGCAATTGAGTGTAGCAGAGATGCGTATGTTGCGTTGGTGTTGTGGGCACACAAGGAGGGATAGAGTCCGGAATGACGATATTCGGGATAGGGTTGGGGTGGCACCAATTGAGGAGAAGTTGATGCAACATCGGTTGAGATGGTTTGGACATGTTCAACGGAGGTCTCCTGAGGCGCCGGTGCGTAGTGGGGTTCTAAAGCGGGCCGATAATATAAAGAGCGGTAGAGGTCGACCTAAACTAATTTGGGACGAGTCCGTTAAGAGAGACCTTAAGGAGTGGAATATCTCTAAGGATTTAGCTATGGACAGGAGCGCTTGGAGACTGACAATCAACGTGCTTGAACCGTGATCTCGTTCTGTCTTGTGCCATTTATGTTTACTTATATGTCTCCTGTTTATCGTCTCTTTTGGGTTTCATCTCTAGTCTACCTCAACTTGCTTGGGACAAAAGGCTATGTTATTGGTGTTGTAATATATATTTTGTTAAAGTTGTTTTTCGGAAAATGAAAACGACGAATATTTAAGGACGGAGGGAGTAGGCGATTGGCCTGTGCAGCTGTGCTGTGGTGTAGAGAGAGGAGGAAGCATGCACGGCAGTGCAGAGTTTGACTAGTTGAGAGTTGACACGGCCACGGGTTACCTCTGAAGCTCTCTCGCCTCTCCGTCCGCTGACCGAGACCACCTGACATCCTCCAGCCCTCCAGCCTCCAGCAGTGACGCGTGGCGAACAGTCATCCCGCTCATCGTTCTCCAATTATGAGGGGATCATCCTGTGGGCTGTGGTGTGCATCGACGTCACGTCGCGTTGAAAGAAGCAGTCAGGCTGGGCGACTAGTCGGACGCCAGTGGAGCAACGAGCAAGCCACAGAGAAGTGTGAGGTGTCCCTACTTCCAACGAACTGGTTGGCACAGCCGTCCGGATTGCGCGTGGCCCTCACCTTGCCGAATGCCGCGGCGCTTCCCCTGCGCCATGCAACTCGTCGTAGCCCCCGCAACGGCAAACGGACCACACGGTTTCCGCAGCTCCCAACGAAGCAGTAAACCCCAGGAACTTTCGCAAACCCGTGCGGCGGCAAAATCAGCTGCCACCTCCTTTACCGGCTACGGCACCACCACCCTACAAATACGCCCCCGGCCCGCACTCCCAAACCACCGGATAGACCACGACTCCACGACACCCTGTTCCCCGCACCGCAACGCTGCACCAGTGCCAGCCACCAGCAGTCGAGCACGACCCGACGCCGGCTGGGCCGCCATGGCGATCCGGATGAGCAACAACGTGATCCGCGCGCTGACCCTGGTGACGCTGCTGCTCTCGGTGCCCATCATCGTCTCGGGCGTCTGGCTGCGGTCGCGCGCCGACGGCACCGAGTGCGACCACTTCCTGTCCACCCCGGCCATCGCGCTGGGGACGGCGCTCATGGCCGTCTCCCTCTTGGGCCTCGCCGGCGCCTGCTGCCGCGCCACCTGGCTGCTGTGGCTCTACCTCCTCGCCATGCTCGTGTTCATCGTCGCGCTGCTCTGCTTCACCGTCTTCGCCTTCGTCGTCACCGACAAAGGCGCCGGGGAGGCCGTGTCGGGGGCCGGGTACAGGGAGTACCGCCTCGGGGACTACTCCGCCTGGCTGCGGCGCCACGTCGAGGGCCGCAGGAACTGGGCCAGGATCCGGAGCTGCCTCGCCGACGCGCACGTCTGCAGGCGCCTGGAGGAGGAGGAGAGCAAGGACGCGAACGCGACGAGTCTGGCGCGGCTCGGCCTGTCCCCGGTCGAGTCCGGGTGCTGCAAGCCGCCCGCGAGCTGCAACTTCACGTACGCCGGCGGCACGGAGTGGACCAAGACGAAGGCGGCGGCAGGGGCAGGCTCCGCGTCGTCCGCCGACCCGGACTGCGGCGCGTGGAGCAACGACGAGGACGACCTCTGCTTCGGGTGCCAGTCGTGCAAGGCCGGCGTGGTGGACGCGCTCAAGCGGGACTGGAAGCGGGCCGCCATTGTTAACGTCGTCATCCTCGCCTTCGTCGTCGTCGTTTTCTCCGTCGGCTGCTGCGCCTTCAGGAACAGCCGCCGGGACAACTACGCCTACCACAGCGGCCGCGGATGGAAACGAGGCGGTGACGCTTAATCTAACTTCTAGATTAGCATATAGAGATGAGTAGATGACTAATTTGCTAGTTGCTGGCTGCTGCTGTAGGTTCCCTACGATCTGCGTTAGTTCAGTTTACCATTATCAGCTTGTATTGTATATATTAGCCTGAGTTCGTATCACTTGGTTGTCTGTATCAACAGAGATTCAATTGTACGTCTGGGATTTCTTAATTCCATTTCCCCTTTGTTCATGCATAGTACATTTACCTTCCTTGCCGTATAGTGCTGCCTGTTCCAATTTTATGCCTCCTTTTTACTGATGCTTGTAGTTCTCAGTTATAAAATCAGTCGTAATGGTACTGATAATGAAGTGGCTAAAAGAACTTATCTTGCCACCATGATGAACATCCATCATTTACAGAATCCTTTTACCGTAAGCTAGAGATTGTCAATTTATCTTCGACAGGATCTTTCTACCGTATGCTACAAATTGCCATTTGAGATTGGCAGCCTTTTCTATGTAAGAACAGCACAACAAATTCTTGATACCCCGTGTAGCCAGATTGCAGCTGAGCAAATTGCAATAGGCACTTCAGTCATCAATCTCTTCAACTAAATTTTCTTTCACGCTGATTGAACGCACCACAAAACATGACAAAGGGGCAGAACCAGCATTTCGTTAACAATAGTACACTGATAGAATGCATACAAGTTCCGAATATTTATGTATCACAATAGAGACCGATGGTAAACAAGTCAAAGACATACGAGTTTAACACAAGTTGCACATAGTACCCATGGTGGCTAATCTTATTATGGTCCTTCGAAAGCAAACACCATTGGAAACACTGAAGCTATGCACCAGTCCCTCAATCTTCGTCTCTCTCAGGAGGGAGGCCACAAGGAAGCAGCATTTTCTGTATAAAGAAACAGTCGATCGATAAATTTATATTGTGTTATCTCGTTAATGTAAGTGTATGCTACAAAATGGTCAAATATGCATATGAAGCCCGTGAACCATGGATATGGAGAAATATCAATAATCTTCTGGTGCACAAGTATGGGGCATGTGAACAATGAAGCCCGTGAACTGTGAACCATGGCAATATTCAGATGCCGCTAAAACTTATGGCTTGAAAAAAAATTGGACAGCAATCCACTGATGGAAGGTTAGATGCCAAGTTCACACTCATGTATGGGGTTCATTATCATCGTGCATACTCCAGTTCTGTTTTCAGATACAGCGTTGCATGCCCCTGTTGATTTCACACTTAGCTGAACCACATTAGTTGCATCTCCATTTATTTTCTCAATACATATTCATTTGCAATAGAGATTGCACAAAAGGGTCGTGGACTCATTTGCTTCAATGGATACACTGCTTATAATCACTACTAAAGGAGCTGGCTTCAGCGGTTGATTTATTTGGTTAGGATCGACTATAGGTGCTGCTATCATCTAGTAGGGCTTGGGCAGTTGATTTAGAACCTATCCTAGCTACAGCGCACATTAAAACACATATGCAGTTGCCTGGCTATCTTCCGAAAACCAAATAATTTGATTTGAGTACATCATTAACAAGTGCTGTGAATAGTCAATTGTATCTTGTATGTACTATGTAACTAATAGAGCATCTATCTAACCAAGAGATGTCTGTTCTATTCACTAAGGGTTCTTTGACAAGCATCAAGTACACATCCGATCCCTTTGAAAAAGTGATTCAAAATGTCTATTTCATAGCACAGAAGATTTCCACTAATTATGCATCATTTACATAAATAAGCTATGTCCATTAAATTGTAAGGTTTGTCAATTTACCAAATACACCGGCTGCATAATTGTAAATGGTTGGCATATGGAAAGACAACTGACTGCAATTTAATTCTATTTTATTACAGTTTACACACAGAAATATATGTAGATGGCCAAGTTATTACTCCCACCATCCAAAAATATAAGGCGTATTTTGTTTCATTAGGACAAGCCTTTGACCAAGAATTACTCTTACTACATAATGTTTGTGACACAAAATTGATGCTATAAAATTTTGCATCAGATAAGTGGCATACTCATAGCCTTGTCCTCACCAAACAGAATACATTTTACATTTTGGATAGAGAGCTTTATAATAATAGTCTACTAGGCAGTGCTACCTAGTGTGTAGTACTAAGGACGGAAAGAAAATAGTACAGCAGTAAACAATTATATCAATTCTGCTTTCTACCCAATCATCTCACTTTCTTGCAGGGAGAAAGGAAGGTCCTAGTTTTTTGGGTAGCATCATATTGTTTCTGACAGACTCATTGTTTTTTCAGTATAGATTTATAGAATCCTTAACCAGAAGAACTGTTAAGAGAACTGGTGGCACTTAGGCATTTCCAATGGAACATAGTAACTGCACTTAGATACTCTCACATGGCAGGCTACGAAAAAACCAGCAATGATGCTAAGTACAGAAACCCTCATCTTGTACTAGCCATAATTTTACTACAATATTTATGTTCTAGAATTGTTCTATAAATTTGAGCTATAACTTAGAAGAAGAGTGGAGGCAAGTTGCCTTACATACCTGCATGAAATTGTAACGTTCTCTTCCGATCGATTCATTCTCAGCGATGGCAAAATATGCTAGCATTGGATAGTGCCCAATATAAGAGGCATAGCTGTCTCTCTGGATGTTTACAGCCCATTCACTGTAAATAAGGAAAACATTAAGTGGTAATGTCTTGCAATTTCGAAACCTCTTTTGTTACAAAAATAACAGGGTACTTACAATCTGGACAAATCAGCATGCCCTGTACCAACATATTTGGCTTGAAGATGCTCAAGCTGAGAGTTTATGTTGAATCTATCGCTAGCCTTTCAAATGATAAATTGTGTTAGACTACTCAAAATGTCAGAAAACCTTAGCTATTGAACGAACACTGAAAACTAAGATCCAGTTGAGCCAAAGTGAGCATAAAGAGAAAAGGGTAGAAGTAGAAAACATCAGAAGCTCCACAAGACCAGGTAACACCCACCACACTTCTTAAAATCTGCCAGGCAGAGAAATGAACTACAATATCTAAAATGCAAAGTGTGTACATGAGTGAACTTTAACAAATAAACAACAAATTCATGCTCTTACAGAAGGTATATCAGGTCCCTATTACACCAGGGTTATGTGAAATGACCCATACAACTACAATCCTCCACAAAACTCATTGGGGAAAAAAAATATACGCACTCCAATAAGGATATATTACAAAATTAACATCCCAAAGCATTACTATAAGCCCAATAAATAACAGCAGCATGTAGAACAAGCCCTAGTGGCTAATGCTTTGGTTATGATAAAAAGGAATAGCGATTCTACCACCAAACACTGAACCACACGTCCAATCCGCCCTACACTTAATTTATCAGACAAAAAGAGATTGAGTTCATTGTATTTCAGGCCTCTATCTAAGAGTTTCATAATTTCAAAACAGGACAGGAAAAGCATGGAAGAACAGTCCCATTTTTAACCAAATGAAAATTTCTAGGACCACAGCATATAGAATACAGATTACAGATCACAATCTGTTGTTTTAGGTGTCCTAACTGCAGAAGAAACCAAACGACTGCCTGTCTGCATCAGCCGCGCGCAACCAATCAAGAGAGATAATCCAGGGAATACCAACCTGCATGATGGCGTGCTCTGGTTTGGCACCTCAAGCGAATGCTGGCAACTCCGGATTCAGAAGCGTGCCTAGAAGCAGTGGAGGACATGGGTGTATACCCGATAATTTTACAAAAATAAAGTTAGAAAGCATGTACATACATCTGTTAATAGATCCGATCCGAAAAAAAAACAGTTTAAGTTAGGGTTTGGGTGCTCGGTTTCGCACAGCAAGAAGGGAGAGAAGGGGTGGAGTACCTGGAGGTGCTCGTCGCCGGCGAAGGGTCCGAAGAAGACCTGGCGAAGGGTATGATGGAGACCTGCGCACCTGGCGTAAGGCGGCGGCGGCGGCGGCGGTCGCCCAGGCGTCGCCGACTGCCGAGAGAGCGAGAGAGAAGACAACGGGCGGGGCGAGAACACAAGGCAACTCTGTAGCCAGGCAAGGGTGAAGGGCCACAAATATAAGAGCAACTCCAACGGTTTTGTATTTTTTATTTGACAAAAGATAAAGGTTGTCAACTCTCAAATTAATATGGGGAGGAGAAAAAAGTTATCTCTAATGGTTTGGCAAAATTGACTTGCTAAAATCAAAAAAGAAACCCAGCGGCGTGGGAGCGAAGAGCGTACGCGAGAGTAGTGCGTGAGACGGAATGTCAAGCCGATCGCGAGCTTGCATATATGTCAATCCATCCCAGGATTTTGCCAAGTTAACAAAAATGCAAAGCCCATTTGCCAAACCGTTGGATAGAAGTTTTGTAGACTTTTTTGCAAAAACAGAAATGCAAAGCCCATTTACAAAACTGTCGGAGTTGCTCTAAGATCAGCCCAGGCCCAGGAAGGGCCTCAGCTATAGCGGGCTACGCGCAGGCCCAAATCACCGCGATACCCACCCGTCCCACCGGTTTTTTTTTACACGTCCCACCGGTTGGAAGCTGTCACACGCAGTGACCTCTGTCGTTCCTCTCCGAGCTCACGTGGAGTGCTGGCGGCGGCGGCGGCTGCTGGTGCTGTGACCGGCGAGCGGCGGGAGCAAGACCGGTGAGGGGCGGCGGGAGTGCGTGCAGCAGCGTTGCTGCTGCTGCTGCAAGGGTCGGCGGTCGTTCAGCCAAATCAGCAGCCATCCAGCAGTATTTTTCTCTCACAATAAACCAGTGAACAGTACTTTCAGCCACAATAAACTAGCGAAACGAACAAGCTGGTATTTGGCAACGATTGGTACCAAATGAATTATTACTATGACAGGCAAGATTTTGGAGTATTTACAGCATTTCCAACTAGAATGCCTTCATTTCAGCAATTCACCATTTGGTCATTCTCTATTTGGGCTGTGTTCAGATCCGAAATTTTTGGAAGAAAAATTCATGTAGCACTTTCGTTGTTATTTGATAAAATTTATCCAACCATGGACTAACTAGCCTTAAAAGATTCGCCTCGACATTTACAGACAAACTATGCAATTAGTTATTTTTTTACCTATATTTAATGCTCCATACATGTGTCCCAAGATTTGATGTGATGGGTGGAAGAGGAAATATTTTGGGAAGTAAACAGGGCCTTGATCAAAAGTCGAGGTAGTGACCGCAGACGTATCTAATACAGCTTCTGTACAAACTGAAGATGTGCACAATGGCATGTTTTAAAAGTGGCGTAGTTAATGGAGATGTAGGTTATGTTCACATCATGTTGTATATACGTGTATGCCTAAAAAAATTCTTTTTATATTCATCAATTGCATGCATTCCTGCTGATCTTCGATGGATCTGGATAACATGAGCTTCTTTCCTCAAAGGTAACTGTAAGAATCTCCTGCAAAACGTAACTTTCGGTGACGTTACTGAACTAGAAACAAAACAAAGTAATTAGTGCAGATAGAACCATGTTCTAAGTAAGCAAGGAAGAGTGAGAAAGGAACCTCACACGCTATTGATTCGGAATTATCTTGAGAAGCTCGATGTCAAACAGGAGAGTTTTATCTATTAAGCCTTGATTACGTAGAACAAAATCAAGAGCTCTTTGTCCCTGGAAGACAAATGAAAAATGCTCGACGTGGTTTAGACATTAACAACTGACAGGGATAACCTGAAAAAATTTGTACATGCTTACCGAGAATGTCGTTGGTTTCGGACCCAACTTGTTGTAGTCATTATCTGGGTATCCAAGATCAGGTGGTACAATGATCCTGAAGTGTATGAGCTCTTCAATAGTACATTTGCAAGTTGCGATAGTAAACTTATTTACAGAGCTTTGTCTTGGAAAAATTAGAAGATACTTTACCTCCTAACACCTCCTGGAGCCATGCCTGATATAGCCTCCTCAAAAGCTGGTATGACCTACATTATCGAAACTGCTATTTGTGAGAAAGATACAGATGTAACGTTTTCTACAGAGCTCTAGAAGCTGCAAAAACGCCAACTGTCAGTTTGTTAATTGTCATGCAAAAATGTTTTTTTTTGCCAATATTGTCAAAAAGGAGTCCCAAAGCATGGTGTATGGACATGGCAAAGCACTGGACAATAGGAGACTAACAAGGACTCGTGGAGATCAGTACTTCATAAACTAGAAAAATCACCTGTCCTGATCCAACCTTGAACTTGAAGAAGTCTTTGTCACCACCCTGCAATTTATAATTTCAGAATGATACATCAGTCAATTTGAAGATATAATTCAGAGGAAAAGAATATGTGCATGCATGCACCCGTTGCCCTACACTATTTATTCACAGTGCATTGATATGTGTGCCCTACACTATTTATTCACACTTCACAGTGATTTAAATGCATGCAAGCACCATCAGAAAAATAATTAGAATCAAGACATAGTGTGAAACACATCCTTGTGCACTATGCTGATTAATATAAGGGTGCATGTGATGTGCTCCAATGCAAAAAATCATGTCCATTCATATTAAAACAAATATCTATAACACACTTCTTCTGACAATCCTAGTTAGTTCAGTAAATCACATGATTGTTCAAACTTGTATGAATGCTAAATACTCATCCTTCAGTCAAGTACAGTGGCAACTGATACCTCAAACGAACCTCCTTTAGTCTTGTTTCGAGCTTCAAAGATACGACCATAGTACCCAATTGTATAGCCATCCCAATCAACCTTGAAGAGTAAAGAAATTCAAACCCTCATCAGGGTTGACACTTGGCAAAATGTTACAAATAACAACAAAGATAATAGAGAAGGATACATGTACATGTACAAATACAAAATAAGCTACATTTACATTCATATGTAATGGTTGTAACTCACAACAACAGTCTCCCCCATTTTTGGAGAAGGGCCATCACCAACCCGCAAGTCCTGTATTTTGCCATGAATATAATCATGCAACGTTTGGTCATTTGACCATCATGCCGAAAAATAGAAACCAATGGATGGTGACAAAGGCACCTTGTACTGGAGGCCTGATTCCGTTTCAGTGTAATCTGGATACCGCATTTTTGTCTTTCCATAATCTTTTCCACGAAGTGCAGGCACTGAAATTTCAATGATTGGGTAAGATCCGGTTACCAATTCTTTAGATTGCTTGTTTGCTTTCTGGCTCGAACAATAGATGGTTATATCAACAAGCTTCAATTAGTAGTGCTTAGAAAATTGGCTATATATACGGTATATCACCTCTCATTATGTCTCAAGCTAGAACATGTTTTTGACATACAAAGATACTGTTGCAAGACATGTACCCACATCCTTGCAGCTCGGGAGTCCGACAACTGACAATGTTTTTTTGGAAACATGTGCGTGCACATTTTTCAGGAACTGGTCAAAAGACATTTGAGGTAAAAGTGAAGCAGTCCCAGGGGATCCCTACAAAGCCAGAAGTGTGCCGAACGAGTTCCAAGTTTCTGGGATAACGATAGCAATTTGAGGAGATGCCCAAGGGCCAAAAGTGAGTATAAGTATATATCCAAAAAAGAAGTTCATGACATTTAACTTCCAGGTCCACTGTGAGTAAGCTTGGAATCCAATTAAGTCACAGAACCAGTCAAGCCCTCATAGGACGGAGTCAAAACTTCTAAAGGCCTATTAGCCATGGCACCAGCACCGGCAAGCAGGTCCCCTTTACATATAGCTAGAGGCATGCTAGATACAGATGTAAAGCAATGGCCGTAGAGGTGAGGCAAAAATGCTTAGGAGTATGCTTAGCCATATGTGTTACAAACACAAAATTTCTCAACAGATACTAACTGGATCATGTCCATGAGAAATGCCATAAAAAAAGTATTACTGATTCATGGTTAGTTTATCACTTTATCTTAGACTATCATAAGGTTCTCTTCCACACTGTGATTATTAGCAGACTAGATGGCTTTCTCTGCATTCCAAAAAAGATAGGATAATTGGCAAATTACATTGAGCATCCTTTTTAGTGAACTCGACCAGAAGACCACAGGACGAGCACAGCACATCTTTACTTAGAAATCTATAGCAAATATGCTCCATTAAAAGGTTTTAGCACACAGTTCTTTGATGAAGTGTGAACATATTAATTGTCAACATGCAAGATTCATCTTTATGTCAATGAGAAAGTTCAGAACTTAAGGTGCACACAGACGACAACCTAAATGGTTCAAGTATATGCGAACCAATTGAAGAGAACAAATCTATATTAGAAGAAGCTACAAAAGACTCACTATCAGCAAATTCAGCTTTTGCTGTTCCCTTGACAAAAGTGTACTGAAAGGAGCCAATGGCCATACTAATCCCAGGGACCAACAGCAGTTTCCTTCTGTCCGTCACACAACCTGTACACAAGTAGTTCAGGATGATCCCAGTGTAATCCAAGAATAAGAATAGCATTTAGTTTTCCTTTTCTTTTAGAAGGAACGGCAAGAGATTTGCCACAAGTTTTATTAGATGATAGAAAAACAAAAACAAAAACAGAGAACAGAACAGTATGCCAAGTCCCTAGAACACAGCTTACAAACACAACTCTAAAAAAACCCAGAAGAAGAAAAGGAAAAAAGGAATTTGGGCAAGAGACCCTGGCCTACTAGCGACTAAAAACTCAACTCCAAGAATAAAAAATAACAAGACAGCTAGACCGCTAACTTGAGTCTCGATTTGGGTGCATGGCCAAATGAAACTGTTGGATGTCATCTTTGCATAGCAGCTGATTTGCACTCATCCGCAAAGTTTGTTTGCAAGAGATGTTTTCCAGTTACTTATGTTCATCTAGCTCATATGCATAGCACCCCCACCCCAATACAGATTGTTAAACAACATATAGAATGATCCTCCATGAGAATTCTATCTTCGAAACATTTACAGAAACCGCATTCCCCTGATACATTGTAACAGCTGGCTTAACATCTTTCATGGATGATCACTGTTATGAATAGCGCTCCCAAGTCAAAACATCTATTATTACTCAATTAGTTGGTAACTGAAGCCGCGTTGCAAAAATCCTGAAGTGGTGGTGTTACCAATGAGATTACAACGAGGCAATCGCCTCAAAAAACCTGATGAGAACTAAAAAAAAATCTTAAGTGAGGTAGTAGCAAAGAGGTACAGGACAGGAAACTAAGTTGTTCCAATTGCCGGAACCTAATGGTAGGCATACGAGCAGTGTCTCGAAAAGAAAAATAACAGCAACATTATTGCCGAACATGACAAGGTTAACAGCACGACTGACCTGGAACGCTCGGCGCCCCGAGATTGGCGAGAAGCATCATCCTCTGCCCAAGTCAGAAGGGAAATTAGTGCTCCAGTACGCATAAAGCAAAGCAGCAGGAATTATTACAGTAAGGACACCCACAATTTTTTTAAAAAAAAACCGAAGTTAGTAAACATAATGCATGTTACGACTGTAATTAGATCATATCCTAACACAAATAGCTTAAGCTAGGGTTTCGATGCTCCGTTTCGCACAACAGCAAGGACAGAGAAGGGGTGGGCGGACCTTGTGGTGCTCGTCGCCAGCAAAGGGTCCGAGGGAGACCTGCGCACCTGGAATAGGGCGGCGTCAGTCGCCCCCTAGTCGTCGCTGCAGGGATAAAGGCGCACGCGGGGGAACGGGGGATGAAATGGGCAAATGGCAGGCTGCAGGGATAAAAGGTTTTTTTTTTTCTTCCCGATATTGTTTGATTGAGAGCTAACCACACTAGCCGCGCGGTGGGATAAAGGCATGAGTCGCAGTCGCAGACCGGGCCCCACGCTCGCTCTTCACTTCGCCTTCCGCAACGGCCACCACCACCACGCGTCGCCGTCGAGCTGCTAGAAAGTATCCGAAACGCGCCACGTCGACCTCCTCCGCCGCCACCTCTTCCTTCTCCGCTTCGAGAAGCTGCTCTCTCACGAGACACGACGACTGACCGACCCGATCGGCAGGGGCATCAAACCACCAAAAGCTCTGAGAGACGAAACCCCGAGGCGGAGGACCGAGGACCCGATGGAAAAGAAGGATCTGCTCGCCGTCCGGAAGAAGCTGCCTGCGGCGGCGGCAAAGCGGAGGCGCAAGGTGGTGACGCCCGCTAAGGCCGGCGGCGCCGGGGCGCTCGCGAAGGTGATCGCTGCATACCTCGCGTCCGACTCCTACATGTACGCTCCGCTGGTCTCCGCTCCGCCTGCGCACCCACCGCCGCCTCCGGCGGCCGCGGTGGCGCCTCCTATTTCCGCTCCTGGTTGGTTAAGTCCTCAATTCTCCGTGCGCTCAATTTCCCTTCAGCTGTAATTAGTACCGAGCAAATTGCAGTTGCTAATTTGCTATAACCCCTGGTTAATTTAACTTCACTGAGTTCATGGTTCTGCCCGGCTGCTTCCTAGAGTTTCCTCAACCTTGGTCGCACTATTGTTTCAAAATGTAGCCCCGCATGCGCTAGCTAGTCCTGGTACTTGCTCTGTTCGCTGATCCTGGCAGCTCGCCAAGGATCGTTGTTGTTTGTTTGATGCTACTTCTTCTCAATGAAATACGCGTGAAGTCATGTTTTAGAAAAAGTTAATTTAACTTCACTGTGGTAGCCCATGTTAAAAACTCTTACAAAGATTCAGCCATTTTGCCTGCGGCAAGGGTAATGATTAACAGTCTGTTTTGGGGAGCAGCATGATTTGTGGAAGGTGTCATTTGCAGTGACGAAGCTTGCTCCTAGGCAACAAGGCTAACCTTTTGAAGGCAACAATCGTGTCTTCCACAGAAAGTCTTGTGCGCCAGTTGCTAAGTTTGAGGTCAGCATTGAGGTGGCTGAGCAATGGATTGCAGCAGGATACAGAAGTCTAGCGTCGCTGGCGGAAATTTCCGTTGCTGCACGTTGACAGGGGTATTTCGTGATCACCTCTGTTAAAGTAACTAGGCTATTTTTAGATTAAAACCAGAATATAAATAATGTAAAACAGATGAACTAGATCAAGTAGGTGTAACATAATAGCATGACAGATCAACATATTAGATAGTATGAACGACAAGATTAGATCACGAGAATTATACCTGCCGACTGTAGCTGTAGTCATTGGTGATGCAGATGGTGGTGATGATGGAACGAGGTCAATGTCGAAGTCGTCGATGTTGAAGTCGTCGTCTTTCCGTTGCTGCACGTTGACAGGGGTATTTCGTGATCACCTCTGTTAAGTAACTAGGCTATTTTTAGATTAAAACCAGAATATAAATAATGTAAAACAGATGAACTAGATCAAGTAGGTGTAACATAATAGTATGACAGATCAACATATTAGATAGTAAGAACGACAAGATTAGATCACGAGAATTATACCTGCCGACTGTAGCTGTAGTCATTGGTGATGCAGATGGTGGTGATGATGGAACGAGGTCGATGTCGAAGTCGTCGATGTTGAAGTCGTCGTCGAAGTCGTCAATGAGAGGTGGAGGAAGAGCTCGACGCAGTTGACGATGAATACGCCGGGACGTAGCGTCGCCTGACTTGGATGGAAGACGACCCGTTATGAAAGTTGGGAGCAGTCACGCGGATAGCGCTTCCCAAAAACCTTATTCGCCTTTTCCCGGTGCAGGATCGCAAAGACGAGGGTTCTAGAGGCCTGCTCGTCCGATCGCTGGTGCACGCAAGCGATCGGACTGGAGTAGCTACGACGGCAGCGCAACAGCAAGAAGACGCAAAAACTCTAGGTCAATTAGATACGTTTTGGCATGGCTACTAGGTTACTTATATAGTCCTGTCCAACCGACCTCGTGTCGTGATCACGATCTAAGTCGTTTTATGACTCTTAATTTGTAACCGTTTAGAACTCTGCAATTTGAAAGCCAAGAAACCAAAAACTAAAACTACAAAAGGAGACTGTGCTCCCGCAAGACGAGGAGCCGGATTTCGGCGGACCATTCACGCAGGTGTCGCACGCCCGCGCCCCGCCCCGCCCGGCGAGGCGAGCGAGCGCGCGCGCGCGTGTGGGCTTCTCTTTCTCCTCTTCACACTAGACTTGAGGAAGTGGAGAGGACTTTCATATTTAAGTATGGCTACCTCCACTTCAACAAGCACGGTGATACTAAAGAGTTCTCACATTCCTTCTTGCTCACATGAATGGGCCTTTGAGATTTATTAGGAATTTTACAATTGGTTATTGGGTCAAGCCCATATAAATTTCAACAATCCCCCACCAGATCTCAAATACCCATTTAGAGATTTGTCTGTTCTCGCTATTGTTTGATATACCAGTGTTTCGGTAGAGACTATGAAGTTGAACTTTCGTCTAGAACTTCAAGCTACATTTATCCACAACTTAAACAATGGACTACGCCTTGAATTGTAGGTTTTGTACGAATGAGCTTTACTCAAAGCCAAACTAGTACTTGGGTTGTCGTAGCCTTACTCCGTGGGTGGAGCATATACGTCGTACTCCTTGGTCTTTTCATGAGCTTACTAGAGATCACCCAAATCTCATAGACTGCGACGTTTTTCAGTCGGACTCATATAGATATGTTCTTTCAAGAATGCTCTACAGGACAACACCTTCGCTTGTTAAAGTCAATAGAACATATTAAGGTATTAGCCAACCTACCCTACAGTGCCTCAACGCTTCGAGAGTATTGCATCTTTATATAGAGAGGGTTATAATCATACTCTCCTCAGTTTGTCAATAGTTTGTTTTTCCCAGATCCTTAGTCACGGGATCTCCGATAAAAAAGGTTGGGTTACTACTACTGTAAACTCACATGGGTCTTATACGCATCTTCCTTGATGCGATTTCTATCACATTCCGTGATAGCCCTTTTATAAAGGGATATGCCAGGTTTTTGTCTATTTGTATATAAGACACAGTTATTACTCCGGAGTTTCTTAACTTTCTGACAGACTTGAAACGTCTTTTAATGTGTCTTGTTGACTTCACATTATCCTTAGCACTATTCATTTTAGTGATCACTGTTTGATTATCACAGTTCATAAGAATAGCCGATATTGGTTTTTCAACCACCGGCAAGTCAGGCAAGAGCTCACGCAGCCACTCTGTCTCTGCAGAAGTTGTATCTAAAGCAGTAAGTTCTGCTTCCATGGTTGATTTAGTCAAAATAGTTTGTTTACAAGACCTCCATGACATTGCGTTACCTTCAAGAGTAAAAACATACCCACTAGTGGCGTAGATTTAATCAATATCAGAAATCCAGTTCACATCATTGTATCCCTCTAGCACAACTGGGTGCTCAGAATAGTGAATTCCAAAACTCATAGTACCTTTGAGATAACGCAAGACCCTTTCAAGTGCATGACAATGATCATTACCCTGGTTAGACATGTACCTACTCAACTTGCACATGGCAAAAGAGATATCTGGTCTGGTTGCGCTAGCTAGATACATGAGTGAACCAATTATCTAAGAATATCTTAATTGATCTCTAGCAATCTTCTTATTCTTTCTCAATATCACACTAGGATCATAAGGTGTTGGAGAAGGCTTGGTATCCATAAAGCCAAACCAGCTCAATACCTTCTCAACATAGTAAGATTATGATAAGGTAATCCCACTATCTTTCTTAATCAGCTTCATGTTTAGAATTACATCAGCTTCTTCTAGATCTTTCATGTCAAAACTCTTTAACAAAAAAGACTTGACCTCATTAATAATATCAATGTTTGTTCCAAAGATTAGAATATCATCAACATATAAACATAATATAACAAATTGGCTCCCACCATGTCGATAATATACACACCTATCAGCCTCATTAATAGCAAATCTCGTACCAGTTAAAGTAGTGTCAAACTTCTCATGCCATTGTTTAGGTGCTTGTTTCAAACCATACAAAGACTTCAGTAACTTACATACCTTTTGCTCTTCATCTTTTACTACAAACCCATCAGGCTGATCCATATAAATCTCCTCATCTAACTCTCCATTAAGAAAAACTATCTTCACGTCCATTTGATGAACGAGAAGACCATATGAGGCAGCCAGAGAAAGTAGCACTCGAATAGTGGTCATTCTAGCAACAGGTGAATAAGTATCAAAGAAATCCTTGCTTTCCTTCTGGGTATAACCCTTAGCCACAAGCCGAGTCTTGTACTTGTCAATAGTACCATCATGCCTAAGCTTTTTCTTGAACACCCACTTACATCCGATTGGTTTACCATCAAAAGGTAGCTTAGATAACTCCCAAGTTCCATTAGAAAGAATCGAGTCCATCTCGCTATGAACAGCTTCTTTCCAATCATCTGCATCTGGAGATGCATATACCTCTGTAATAGAGGTAGGAGTATCGTCCACAAGATACATAATGAAAATCGTCACCAAAGGATTTTGCAATCCTTCGTCTCTTGTTCCTCGTAGGAACTTCATTGTTATTCTCCTCAAGGACTTCTTTAGGTGGTTGCTCAAATGACTCAACAGGAGACTCAATAGGTATAGTAAAATCAGGAGCTATCTCAGAGAAAAATCTAGCATTGCTACACATATTTTTCATAGGAAATATATCTTCAAAAAATATAGCATCACTAGATTCAAAAATTGTATCCACATGCATATCAGGAACTTTAGATTTTACTACTAAAAATTTATAGGCAATACTATGGTGAGCATAGCCTAGAAAGACACAATCCACAGTTTTCGGTCCAAGCTTACACTTTTTAGAAATTGGAATATTGACTTTCGTCAAACATCCCCACGTGCGCAAGTATGAAAGTTATGGTTTTCTTTCAACCTAATTCTCATATGGAGTTGTCTCTTTATTTCTGTTTGAAATTCTATCCAGGACATGACTCGCAGTCAATAAAGCTTTCCCCCACCATGTCTTAGATAGATCAGCAGTGTCTAACATGGTGTTCACCAAGTCAGTCAGCGTCCGGTTTTTTCTCTCGGCAATCCCGTTTGATTCGAGCGAATAGGGAGCGGCATGAATAATACCATGTTCCGCACAGAACTCATCAAATAATATAGGAAAATATTCACCACCACGATCTGACCTTAGATGTTTAATTTTTCTTTCTAGTTGATTTTCAACTTCAGCCTTATAGATTTTAAAGTAGTCTAGCATTTCATCTTTAGTTTTCAGTAAGTAAACATAGCAAAATCTAGTTGCGTCATCAATTAAAGTCATGAAATATCTCTTTCCACCTTTTGTCAACACACCATTCATCTCGCTGTCACACTCCAATTAAAGGACAATATAGAGTGCATACATTTTATGTACGCCCCAGGAATAGTCGCACACATAAGCCGATAAATTAACAGAAGTATCATCACTGTGTACATACATCACGATATTACATCACGTAGCTCTTAACATAACAAGTGGAAAAGTAAATAACAACTCTCAAACAAAGTCTCTGCTCCACAGGGAAGGCCGACTAGTTGACCTAAACCTAATAATGTTCAGGAAAATCCTCATAGAAGCTGTCATCTGTTACCCATCTGGGATTTTTATCCAAAAACAAAATAATAACAAGTGTGAGTACACTCGTACTCCGCAAGTATAGTATGAGGATTCATGAGGCTCAAAAGGATAGACACGGTTGACTGCAGTTAGCACTTTTAGTAGATCAACGTTTTATTATTACTTATCATCAAGTTATGCATAAGTGCCCATTTAACCCACATGATCACCTACTAGAATTAAGGAGAGAAATTGATCATCATTATAATCTCATCATCATCGTCATAAGTCAACCACTTGTCAAGTAACTATTTATTCTGTGAGTTTTCCGGGCCGCTCGTGACCGTGAGCACAGTTGTTATAACAGTTTTAACACTCTGCAGAGGTTGTGCATCTTTACCCATGAGTCGTGTTACCCATATGCCTGGGCCCGTTGACCCCCCTAACACTCCCAAGGTGAGCAGACAGTGTACACTATGAAGCCTTCCATAGGCCTCTTCTAACAAGTTAGGGCCGTGAGGTTTCCTCGGCAGGCAGATATAGAGAACCCCCTTTTGATGGCATAATTCTCGCAGGCTATACACATCAGAACAGAGACAGTTCTATACCCAAAGTGGCAAGCCCCTCTTGCGCCCTTTCGGGTAACCTCTAACAAACTAGAAAAGATCCTATTACTGAGCTAAAGTCAGAGCCATATAACTCTCACGGGTGCACTGTATGTCCCAGCTTTTGCCCTACAGATAAGTCCTTACGGAGGGTTTAGGGCAACATGATCAACATCATTTGCACCTTCACCCTATAGTTCCACTGTTACCATCATGTTTATCTGTTGGTTCCATTAGTCATAGTGTAGATCATGTTTAGTTAGAGCAATAGCATTCTATCCATGTGCAATAAAATCCATAGGGATCAAGGTACAAGTCATCAAAGACTAGGATGTCCTTATAGTTGAGCAATATTAGACACATGCATAATGAGTAGATTATATAATGAATAGGACATCAAGGTAGGCCCATGCTATACTTGCCTTGGTTCACGTACTGCTGCTGGTCCTGCTGCTCCTCGTACGTGTTCGGGTTCCCGAAGTACTCCTCACCGTCTGAACTCGAACGACACGAAGTACAACACACATTCCAGAATAGACATACAAGCAAAACATGACTATAATTAGAATAGTACACCAACAATAAATAAAATTGTATAAAATGTTTACCAAAATCATCTACGTTTCGCTACGATCACAACGACGCGAAATGCACGAAAAATGGAGCTACAACGCATAAGTTACGAGCTATAAAAGGTTCCAAAAGCTAGCTATTAAACTACACTTAATCGAGAAACTCAAAAGCTTTTAATAGGTCTAATAGTAGCACTAATGCGTAGATTATGAAATTACGAACCTAACGCAAGTTGAATGGGTCAAATCGGAGTTAAAATGACGATTTTATAAGCAAAATAGTGCAGTGGCATTTCTGTAAATACTGTAAAGTTTAAATGAATTGAAATAAATAAAAGAAAATCCGTATTTTGAATCGGCCGAGGACTGCGGGCATAATTATGGGAAAAGGCAGGGTCTCTTTAACAAAAAGACCCTCGAAGGGGTATTGGTGATCTTGAGCCACATGATTTAAAATGAACGACTCGGATTTGATGGAGGGGAGGAGGGGCGGCGCAGCTCACCGGAGAAGACGAGCCCGCGGCGGTGCTCCATGGCCGGCGGTGTGCGGCTCGCCGGAGTAGGCGGCTAGGGCGCTACGGGTCTCATCTCACCAAGCCGAGAGCACCGGAAGAGAGCGGGGGTGAAGGCGAATTCGTCTCGGGGCAAAACAAGGCCGGAGGACATGGCTAGCGCGGTGGTCGCCATGGACGGCGGCGAGAGGCTTGCCGGTGCTCGTAGAAACAGCCCTAGAGGCCACCATCCGACACGGGAGGTGGATGGGGAGAAAGAGGGGAGCAGGGCGAAGCTCACCGAGCGGTAAAACGAAGACGAGGGCGGCTCGGAGACGACGGCGACGCGGAGGGACAGATGGCTCTCCGGCGACTTGCGGTGTTGCGGATTGCGGCTCTAGCGAGCGGAAATGGAGCGGGGAGGGCAGCAAGGGGAGGCGCTGAAGGGGTCCGGCTCTCTTTTGAAGGCTGGGCGCGGGGCGCGGAGACGCTCCCACACACGGAGATCGTGGGCGCGGGTGGCTCGGAGGTTGCTCAAGATTGAGCGAGAGAGCTGAGGAGACGGTTGGGGAAGAAGGGGGCGCTGACAGGCGGGACCGGTGGTCAGCGGCAGAGGGGGAAGGGGTGCGGCAGCGGTTTGCCCAACCGCCGAACTGGGCCGGCCCAGGAAGAGGAAGGGGAAGAAGGTGCGCGCGCGGGCCGGCTCGGCGGGAACGGCAGCAGGCCGACTGGGCCGCTTGGGCCGGAAGGAGGGAGGGGGAAGGAAAAAGAAGTTTTCTTTTTCTAATTTGATTTTCCAAATCCAATTTCAAATGTTTTTGAATCTCTTTTGAACTTTGGATCAAAACCAATCAATACAATAAATAAAATGTGGCAGCATGAGTGCATCAACGTGTAGCTAACCTTATGATTGATTTTATTTTCATAAAAATTTATTATTTCCTACATTTGAATGCACACTTAAATACATAAATAAATCAATTTTCACTATTTTGAAACAATGTAAATTTTAGGGTGTTACACTCGTAAAGATCAGAATGTATGAGTTCTAGAGGTGCCAAGTTTCTCTCCTCCGCTGCCTTATGAGGCTTTCGAGGTTGCGTAGATTACACACAACTATAGCACTTAGAACCTTTGGCAATAGTGAAATCTGGAATTAAACTCAAGCTAGATAAACGTGACATCAAAACAAAGTTCACATGACATAAACGAGAATGCCAAACACTCAAACTATCATTAATTGTGCCATAAATATGATTCACTAACTTATTACAAAAATCTGCCAAAGATAAGCGAAACAAGCCTCCGTAATCATATTCTTTATCAATAAATTGTCCATGCTTAGACATAACTACTTTATTAGACTCTAACACTACCTTAGACTCATCTCTCAAAAGAAGGGAGACACTAACAAGGTTCTTACGAATAGTAGGGACATGCTGCACGTTCTTCAGCTGCACGATCTTTCCCGAAGTAAACTTCAGATCTATTGTGCCAACACCACGAACAGAAGCATATGATCCATTTCCCATCAGGACGGAGGAACCTTGGAGCTTCTAGTAAGAATAAAACAAAGAGATGTCAGCACACACGTGAATATTAGCACATGTACCAACCCATCAACTTAGAGATTGAAACACTGAAAGTATAGTAGAAAAATTACCATACCCGTCATCAGCACTGCTAGTAGTCACGAGGTTGACTTTCTTTTTCTCTTTCTTGTCCGCTCGCTCCGGACAATCTTTAGCAAAATGACCAAGCTTTCCACACGTGAAGCAAGGTTGAAAGCAGTATTTTGTTTAGCATTGAAAGCAGGTTGCTTAGGCTTTCCCTTGTTCTTGCCATGGTTTCTCTAGACGAAGTGGGCGTTAGCTTTTTCCTCGTTTCCCTTCTCAATGTTGTCTTTAGCCCGAGTTTTCTTCTCAATATCAAGAGATGCTATCAGGTTTTCAACTGATATTTTATGTCTCTTGTGTTTGAGACTCGTGGCGAAATTTCTCCATGAAGAAGGTAATTTAGCAATAATGCATCCAGCCACAAACTTATCGGGTAAGACACATTTAAGGAGTTCAAGTTCCTTAGCCAGACACTGAATCACATGAGCTTGCTCGACTACTGATTTGTTAGCAATCATCTTGTAGTCATTAAAACTCTCCATAGTATACAGCTCTTTGCCTGCATCTGAAGCATCATAGGTAGCATTCAGATGATCCTACAAAGCCTTTGCGTCTTTTATGTGCACAATCGAATCAAACAGGTGATCTGAAAGCACAATACGCACAGCTCCCACAAAGATTTTACTTGCTTTCTGAAATTTTCTCATATCTTTATCAGATATATTTTCCTCAGGCAAGCCATCTTTGACCCAGAAAACTTTCATGGCAGTAAGTCAATCCGTGACTTTGACAGACCACCTCTTAAAATGCGCACCAGAAAACTTTTCCGGCCTCATCGTGTCAACAAAACTAGCCATAAATAATTCTGGAAATGGCTTATAATAAGGTTTTTGGATTGTTAAGTAATTAGGCAATTTTTATATTAAAACCAGAATATAAATCATGTAAAACAGATGAACTAGATCAAGTATGTGTAGCATACTAGCATGACAGATCAACATATTGGATAGTATGAACGACAAGATTAGATCACGAGAATTATACCTGCCGACTGTAGCTGTAGTCATTGGTGATGCAGATGGTGGTGGTGATGGAACGAGATCGATGTCAAAGTCGTCGATGTTGAAGTCGTCGTCGAAGTCGTCAATGAGAAGTGGAGGAAGAGTTCGACGTAGATGACGACGAATACGCCGGGATGTAGCGCCGCCTGACTTGGATGGAAGACAACCCGTTGTGAAAGTTGGGAGCAGTCGCGCGGATAGCGCTTCCCAAAAACCTTATTCGCCTTCTTCCGGTGCAGGATCGCAAAGACGAGGGTTCCGGAGACCTGCTCATCCGGTCGTTGGTGCACACAAGCGATCGAACTGGAGTAGCTACGACGGCAACGCAACAACGAGAAGACGCAAAAACTCTAGGTCAATTAGATATGTTTTGACGTGGCCGCTAAGTTGCTTATATAGTCTTGTCTAACCGACCTCGTGTTGCGATCACAATCTAAGTCGTTTTAGGACTCTTAGTTTGTAACCGTTTAGAACTCTGCAACTTGAAGGCTAAGAAACCAAAAACTAAAACTGCGAAAGGAGACCGCGCTCCCGCAAAGCGAGGAGCTGGATTTCGGCGGACCATTCATGCAGATGCCGCGCGCCCGCGCCCTTCGCCCCGCTCGGCGAGGCGAGGCGAGCGCACGCATGTGGGCTTCTCTTTCTCCTCTTCACGCTAGACTTGAGAAAGTGGAGAGGACTTCCATATTTAAGTATGGCTATCTCCACTTCAACAAGTAAGGTGGTACTAAAGAGTTCTCACATTTCCCCTTCTCACATGAATGAGCCTTTGAGATTTATTAGGAATTTTACAATTGGTTATTGGGCCAAGCCCATATAAATTCCAACAACCTCTAGCAGTTCACGGTCGCCAATCAGTGTCATGTATAACAACTTTTTTTTTGTAAGCTTGCTGGGCTTGACAAGCCGTGGCTTGCTTTCCTGTAATTAGTAAACTCTCCTCCTCTTAATGAATATGTACTTAGGCATGGTCGTTAAAAAAACCTTTGATGGTTACTAATCCAAATGACGGAAACTAATGGAGTTTACACAAGTTCTGGGGGGCCATAACCCTTATTGACCTGTGAGAATTTCAACCACTGGTCATTTAGGCAGCCTTTATGTTAGGAAGTATGTGGTACGTCATACATGGTAGTGCTCGAACATAATTACAGAAGTAGTTTAAGATGAAGATGCAAAACCAAACAGCAATGGTTAGGGAAGATGTAAACTATTGAAGTTTTAGTTGATGTCCTGAACTCTCTCTTGTTCTACTCGATTAATGCTGATTGGAATTGTCTTACGAAAAACGAAATTATTGATGTGGATATGGCTCGGTACACACAAATGTGCAAGGGGGGATACATCTGCTGCATTTCCAGAACGAGGCCATCTAGGTGTACATACCCATGATTGCGTTCATGGAGTGCCTCTTGGTTGAGGACAAGATTGTTAAAAGAGTAAAATTCAGAAATCAATTTGTTTTTTATGGTCATAGTTGCATAAAACAAATGTATCTTGGCGAGTTGGAACCAATCCCAAGTTCAACGGATCAGTGTGGCATGTTTAGTAAGGCAGCATAAGTTATGCACTCTTCAAAGCCTTGAGCGTAATATTAGACATTGCCTACATATTGGATCTGTAGCTTACAGGAGTTTGTCTTTATGTGCACATAAGTCAAATTTTCTTAATTATGTAAAGTGTTGACATTACTATGTGTTTCCATTCAAATTGTGCAGAGAAAGAAGTCACACTGGTGCAAAAATACAGAGCCTCTTTGCAAGCTACATTCACTGCCTACTAGAAATATTTGTGGACGTGTTCTTGGAGCTGTTCGGAGCTGTGTGCTTCTAGCATGACCTTTAAGAGCTACAATAGTTGTTTCTATGCTCTGTTATGTTAATGACTAGCTACTGTGGCGTAGCAGTCTACCTTCTTCTGGAGTTCTCATGTGATAGCTCAACATTTTAATATGGATTGTTTAGTTAAGTAGCTTTATCTTGTGGTATATGTACACTAATGCATCCAAACTTCTCATATTCCCAGTCTATCCTGTCTATTTTTCTTAAGGGTTCGATTAGGAGGGATTGAGCGCTCCCCAGACTGATATCCTGTTGCCATTCGGTGTAGCTTGTTGATTCTCCTTTGTTTCTCCGCTGCTGAATTGTGATGTTGTTAGTTTGTTACAGTTGGTGTTTATTATTGTGCTGTCCATCCCATCATACTTGATTTGTTTGTCTTCCTTTTCTAATGTGAATCAAACTGGCATAGAGATGAGCATTTTGGAAAACATGAATACAATAGATCCCTTTTCTCTGAGTCTTGGATTGCATGTGTTAATCTGTCATGTTGTTCTTGTTTTAGTCCCTTCCCTTTCTGTATGCTGTGCTTTCTGTTTTCTCCTTCAGACTTCTCAGGAATATTGATTCTAGTGTGTCCACTAAGGTATCCTTTGATGATCTTGAAACATCTTTCTAGTGGCTATTGATAGCATAGAATAGAAAAGGTCTTGGGCCACTTTCATTATTGCTCTTCGATGTAACTTTTGTTTGGGTTTAATAAGGTTAGTTGCGTGGAATGATGAGCTCGTGGGGGCACGGGCAAGCGTGGACAATCATGAGATCTCATCTGATTTAAGCATGGTTGAATATGACCACTTCTTATGTCAGGCCTTATCAGAGAAGTACATCTCCATGGCCATGCATGAGATTTTTGTGGTGCTAAATGTGGGGATAAATGATATTTAATCAGTGGTCCGGAACAGCATGAGAAATCCATACGGAAGGAAGGAAGGTGGCTTATCTGAATTAGTTGGAACAGAAGCACAGGACCAGCCACATGTGTGCACATGGCTTAGAGACCCACATCTGCACGGACTTCCAACTGGATTTGGCTATGCACTGTAGCTGCAAACAAAACTTAATTTGCTTATGTTAAATCTGATTAAAAGATTGTTTGTGCTTTTTTTTTTTGCGGGTTTTCCTCAAATTAATAGTGCAGTTGTATGGTTTTTGGGCCCAGTTCAGCTTATAAACCAGGTCAATTCTTTCTTCTTAAGTGAACTGTAGGAGCTCCCTGCCTTTTTCAAAGGTTCTTCGAAAAAAGGGTGTTGTCTGTGCACAGAAAATGAGGTTTTTATGGTGAGGAACTAGTTCCAGTGCTGTGTCTGCGTTTTGAATTTGAGCGTCTGATTTTTGTAGGTTTCTGGTTTGCTGAGAGAGTGAGAGGTAGAGCTTTCAAATTTCTTATCTCGAATCATGTTGGCTCTGTTCGGCAGGCTGTTTTTTTTGGCTTATAAGCCGGCTGTGGCTGATTTGCTGTGAGAGAAAAACACTGTTCTACGACTGATAAGCCGTGCTGATAAGCTCAGCCGAACAGGGGGTTATGTTCACCTTTGCTGTGGAGTTTTATGAGTGTACCTTTTCTGTGCAGTAGCACCCACATTAGAAGCTCAGTGAGAGAATAAATGGAGATACTTGATCTGATTGCGCCGAAATCGAAGTATTAGCCTTTCCTTCTGCAGGACATGGATAAGGACTGGTTGGTCTAACGGCTTAAGACTCGGGTATAGTCTTTGCTTTCTTCCGGAGGGCCTGCCCTTTTGTGGTTGTGGTAAAAGATGCTGATCATGTGAAGGAAGGTGCTGATGCTGGATATATATGTTGATGGTTCCAGGTGTGTTCTACTCGACCATAGTTAAATGCTCAATGTATGTCTTAATTAATTCTTAGAAGTTAGAACATAAACTCCTATAGAGGAGTTCCTTGATAATTATTGCACTGATATTTTCTGCTAGATTCTGTCTGGATGATAAAATTGCATTATAAAGTTGCTTCTGCAAATGCAATCCCGGCCCTTCTGCATGTGAAGGAGATGCACTGAAGACCCACATCACCCTTAGTCTATAAAATAAGTTCCATCATTTTTTCCTCTTTTTCGTCTTCAAAGGTAATGAAACATGGGGAAGTCATACACACCATCTTCAATTTTTTTCCCTTCTATCTCTTGAGGGCCATTCTTAGCATCTTATCAGACCATATGCACCATGCATCATATCTATTGTTTGATGATTGTCTATTGCTTTGAGAGGACATCATTTGTCTTAGGTTCTTAAAAGTCTACTAAACAACATTAGACAGATGGAGACTTGTTATCTTCATGCATCTCTGGTTGTTGCAACTTGATTTTGCATCACAGAACCTCATGATGCGTTTATTGAAGCGGTCATGACTTCATGCTTGTCCAGGCCACCTCAAGTTACATACATTCTGGATTAAGTAATATTTGTTGGTTTTCTTAGCATGAATTTTGTTTGTCCAAGAGTCAGGCAGAAAAATTCGACCTTGTACCCTGACTGCTATTCTGCGCTGCGCTTATTCCGATCAGTGCTCCAGGTAATGCTTCCTAGTCATTTAGCGTGCCATTTTTTTATTTGACCTTGCATTAGTGTATTGCATGTGCCATTCTACTTTTCACAAAGATAATTCATGTAGTGTCCTAGTTCCAGCCTTGTCCTGTTTAATATGTTGATGTTGTAACATGTGTATTACTATTATTTTGGTAATCTATGTGTTTCTGTTTTTTTGTTGTCTCTGGTTCAGTGGACTACAGCCTTGCCATCCCTGGCTCTTATATGTATGCCTAATCCACCATTGTTTCAGTCACCCTAATCTAAGCGTCTTTTCATTGTGCATGGCTGTCTCGTTACGAGCTAATGCCAAGCACATGCTACATGGGCTGCGACTTGCCTATGGTGGATAGTCCAAATCATAGCATCGCAGAGACACATGCTCACATGGATGGGCTCCAGGTACTGCAATAAAGCCACGCAACCCCTTGGAGCTGTATCATTAAGGTAAAGGTGTCTTTGACGCCACTATATTATGATGGCCATATCATTGTACGTGCACTAGTCTGTGCGTTGATCGCTGATTACCTTAATACTTTCTGAGATACTTTTAATTTTCGACAAGATTGGTTAGCGAGCTCGGAAAAGTTAGGAGCAATGTGATTGTCGTCCATGCTTTAGTTCAGCTTGGCTGCATCTTTAGGCAACTGCACGACTGATGCCACCATGCATTCTTGCTAATAAATTCGTTAGTCTGGAGCAGAGTTGATTTGCAGCCACAGACTATTTTCCGATGGTTTTAAATTGTGGAGTCAAGGTCCTAACCAGCTGACTGCTGTACAGTACAGGTGGATCAAGGCCTCGTTTAGATGCACCCAAAAGTTAGAATTTTTTCACTCTCTCCATTACATCAATTTTTAGCCGCTTGCATAGAGTATTAAATGTAGGTAAAAAAAATAACTAATTACACAGTTTAGTTGGAAATCACGAGATGAATCTTTTGAGCCTAGTTGGTCCACAATTGGTCAATATTTGTCAAATAAGACGAAATTGATACTATTCATCGGGTTGAAATTTTTTACAATCTAAACGTGGGGCTTGTTTAGATGCCATCCAAATTCTAAATTTTTTCACTCTCTCCATCACATCAATTTTTAACCGCTTGCATGGAGTATAAAATGTAGGTAAAAAATAATTAATTACACAGTTTAGTTGGAAATCACGAGATGAATCTTTTGAGTCTAGTTGGTCCACGATTGGATAATATTTGTCAAATAAGACGAAAGTGGTACTATTCATCGGGTTCATTTTTTTTGCAATCTAAACAAGCCCGTGGCCCAAGGTGTGAGAGTACTAAAATCCTAATATCCACAGAACACCTAACCTGACATAGTAATCTAGTGCCACGCGCATTCTTTAAAAAAAAAAACCTAGTTCCAAGCCTGGGAAACCACCGAGTAGACATGGCTGCGTTGGCAGCCTGCAGGCTGTAGCTGAAATGCCATGGCAGTAGCCCGTAGCTGGCCTGGCTGTGAACAATAATCCCAAGGCGAATATCCCACATGGCTGTGCTGTAAAATACAGAATCTTACTGTCACCCTCAGGCCTCGTTTAGATGGAAGAATTGGGGAGAAAAACACTGTATCAGAATTCCTGTAGCATTTCGTTTGTATTTGGTAAAAATTATCCAAATTTTGACTAACTAGGCTTAAAATGTTCGTCTCGCAAAGTACAACAAAACTATGCAATTAGTTTTTGATTTCATCAATATTTAGTACTCCATGCATTTGCCGACATTTTGATGTGACGGGGAATCTTCTTTTTGCATAGTGAAATTTGGGGAGAGAATTGGGGAACTAAACAAGGGGTCAGCTTAGCACGCGCTGTTGCAGTGTTTTTTCCTTCAGCGTGACAGTGTCCCGACATAGCCCTGTTGGCTTGAGGTACTTTTCAATCACAGAATAGTGTTTTTCTCTCACGGGGCTATGTCACCCACCAAGAGACAACTGCTAGATTCAAATTAATGGTAACCGTTCTAAGGGCTGTGTATCTCTGCTGCCTGAAGTTGAAAGGTAGCATTATGTTCAGGTCGTTTAAGAATCAATGTGCCTGCTAGAAAAGGAAGATTGATCTCACTATGGAGTTTCTGCATGTTCCTTCTGCATGCATCTAACATTGCTTAAGCCTGGACATGACAGTGTAAAACAGACCAGAAGCCTTTCAATTCAATGCTAATTGGCATGTTAATACGTATGTGTCTCCCTGTTTGGTACACTAATTCTTGTTTTGTAGGATTGTTTTCACCCAAAAGGATAAATCCGCGATAGGGTGGCAAGAGAGAACAGAGAAGGGGACAACGCTCCCTAATGATGTGGAGCAAAAGGCCAGAGAGCAGTCTTGCATGCACATGCCCTTCTTGGACACTTCCTCTGGTATCCTAGCTGCCATCTATCTGGTCAGCAGTACATTTACACATGAATTAAATCCCCGCACGTACTATGTGCTCTATCTTCATCATAGCATCCTTTTCAAGTAGGATGATTGTAGATCACCAGTTGATGTGACGTGTTAGCATATATTCTCCTTGGGTAAAAAGGATCAAATCCCACAATATCAACCGAGACTGTCTGTCTATCTACCTGAAGAAATGGACTTGACAGAGAGAACTTCCCTTTCAGTAGCGACACCCCATTTGACGCTCTTGCTTGGGGGCTTAAAACTATAATAATTCAGCATTTAAAATAGTATTTCATCTTATGTTCTTATCCACAGGGCGACCTTCTAATGCAGCAAAGTTTGAGAATCTTCACTCGCATGATATGGTCTGCCCAGGCAAGTGAATTTCTTGTGCTACTTGTGCTTGCCTCACAATCTGAACAAGGTCCTGCAGTGTGAGTATCCTACTTTAATCCTGACTTGATCAACTGATTGATTAATTAGTACATGGGCTGAAAGGAGGATTGTTCCTCAAATATTTTTGTCATCGTCTTTATTTGTTGTGGAGAGGTTCAAGTGTCTGATTGGTAGGTACACACAAGCACACGTTGTTCTAATGAGTAGTTCAATCAGTATTCAGTAGTGACTATTATTCATAATACGACAGACATTCCCATCCAAATGATCCTGTATCTGTAGGGATCATCACACAATGTTTTTTGGTAGTTAACTAGTTATTTGCTAGATGATTGTGGTTCCATGTGTCTTTGCATATAGTCTTATAGGTCATGCCAAGTCCCATGCCAATAACAGGAGGCAAGGAGCTGAAGAGCTAGGAAAAAATCCATAGTACACACTGACACATACAAAGAAATGGAACACTCGAACCATGCATGCCGAGCTCTTACTTCCAGCCTATTGACAACCACCAGTGAAAACATTTCTCTTGCAATCAGCTGGAGCAACGGGCTGGCTTTTCCAGCCAGATTTAACTACTAGACACACTTCCATATGTGACCAACCAATCGCATAGGGGAGGCACAATTATGCTACTACTTTGGTGGGTGGTAGGGAGGAGTTGAACAGAGATGCCCATGGCAAGAAATGCAGCTAGGTTCTCTCTCCCCTCTTACATGTGCAATGGTGACTGGCATGCAAATGATCGATTGATTGTATCAGAGCTTGCTACACACCGTAGATGTCAGAGAGCCTCCGGAGGATGGCCACCTTCAGCTCTAGCGCGCAGATGTACTCAGCAGTTTGCCGGAGAACCACATCTACATCAGCCTTGCGGCGAGCACCCACTGGCACAATCTTCTTGAGCTCCCGGAGCCGCCTCAGCACCATGAGCTGGAACGGCTGCCTTCTCCTTAGTGACACCATCCCTTTGCTAATTTTGGTTCTTTTTCCTAGTGTCGCCATGGACTCTCTCTCCCTCTCTCTCTAGTTTTAGCAAGTGTTGAGCTGTATTAGGCTTGTGGTGTGTGGTGCAGGGGTGTAGTGACAGGGGGTGCATATTTATAGGGTGAGAACCTGAGAGGAGGCGTGTGATTTCACTTGGCCATGTGGGAGAGAACTAGGTTCTAAGCTGTAGACTGAGCTGTAAGAAGGTATACTTGGAGCTATCACTGACCATCAGTTTTTCTGAACTTGCCCATATCTTATGACTGTGTGCAACTATTATTGGCTAGGAGTAGGGTGGCTCCCTGCTTATAGTTTAATCCAAAGAGGAAAACCTATAAGGACCTCCCAGTGCTAGTCAAATGTAGCATGGTATAGGTTTCTGCCTCTCTTGACACAGTTAAAATATTGCTCTTGTTTTTGTTCTCCGTATCATCAATCGTGTCAGCAAGTTAGCCATTCTGACCTGGGCAAGATATTTAGCCAGATTTCGGTGGTGATAGGTCGACGACAAAATGCAAACAAAGAAAGGTTCGTTCAAGAAAGATTGTATTTTGTTTCTGATTAGCTGTATGTTCTGAATAGGCACTGACAGTGGTTTGCATCTTCTCTTCAGATGCTGCTGCAACTCCAAACAGGGCATGGAAGTGTACTACTCTGTCCTAATCTATCTGTCGGTCTTTGGTTTTCGTGTCACAAGTTAGACTCGATTTGTAGAAAATACGTGTAACATTTGTATCTCCAAACAAATTTATTAAAAAACTAGATTCAAAGATTTTTTCAATGATACCAATTATATATCATAAATATTAATATTTTTTAATATATATTTTGTCAAAGTTGTTTTTCGGAAAGCAAAAGCAATATATATTTATATTTTAGGATGGAGGGAGTATCACTCAGCACGCTTGCGATCGCTCTGGAAGCAGCTGCTGGCCTTTTGAAGGGTGAACAGTGGCATGGCTGGCTGGGGGCAAGGGCATGCAGCTGTTGAGGCTAGAGGACAGCTCGAGAAATTGGGTAATAATTGTTTGACGTCTCCACGTCTCGTGCACTTGTTTCTTCCTTGCCATGGGGTTCTGTCCTCTCGTGTGGTCTATCTCAATCCAACCTGATGCCGAAATGGCCACTGCACAAATAGCTGCACAGCATTCTGAGAGCTAACCACTTCACATGATTGCTGATCGTCTCAACCACATAAGGCCCCGTTTAGTTTGGGTGTGTTAAAATTTAACTTCCATCACATCAATGTTCCCTCAAATGCATGGAGTACTAAATGTAGACTAATTATATGCATGTTGGCATAGATTAGGAGTAATTTACGGGACGAATCTATTAAGCCTAATTAGTCTAAGATTGAAAATTTTTTGTTAAATAAGACGAAAGTGCTACAGTGTTTATTAAACTTTTACTCCTCCAACCAAACATCCCAAAAGGTCATATAATAGTTCTAATCTCTGGTTTTATCAGCAATAAGTGCGCCAACTAAGTAACATTTAGCTTGTCGGAGAAAACAACGTTTAGCTGCAACTCTGCTTGGGGTTTAAAGTGGCTTTTCAAAGTGGTTTGGTTTGTACATATAACTCAGCTAATTTTAGGAAGAGTAATTGCATTTTCCAAGATATATAACAGCTTTGATTGCCTTGAATGAATAAGGACTATCGGACCAGCCCATATAGGTAGCACTGTAGATGTGTAACTCTAGGGTGCAAACAAATATTTTGTAGCTAAATGTTAGCAGCCCGTTCTTTATATATAGACCAGGGCCTTGTTTAGTTACCCTCAAAATTCCAAGTTTTTTCACTCTCTCTCCATCACATCAATTTTTAGTCGCTTACATGGAGTATTAAATATAGGTAAAAAAATAACTAATTACATAGTTTAGTTGGAAATCACGAGATGAATCTTTTGAGCCTAGTTGGTCCACGATTGGACAATATTTATCAAATAAGACGAAAATAGTACTATTTATCGGGTTGAATTTTTTTCAATCTAAACAAAGCCCAGCTTAGGTGCCTGCAATGGTTATCTGGCGCAAAACACTATTGGTCTGGTTTAGTTCCCAATTTTTACCCCTAAATTCCACTATATAAAAAGAAGATTCTTATCACATCAAAATGTCGGTACATGTATGGAGTACTAAATATAGATAAAATTAAAAACTAATTACACAGTTTTGTTGTACTTTGCGAGACGAACATTTTAAGCCTAATTAGTCAAAGTTTAAATAATTTTTACCAAATACAAATAAAATACTACAATACACATTTATTACACACTGTTCCAACTCGAGTGCTCCGAATCTGGAACTAAACACGGCCATTGTCCAAATCATCATCATCGGATGATTATCCGTGCCGGCACTCATTGGGAGGCTCCATGTGATTTTTGTCAAGTTGTGGCACAAATGTTGCTAGAAGCAGCAGTAGTAGTTGTGGCATCCCATACCCATGGCTATGTTTTCACTCTGCCTGAGCAAGTGCCCAAGCAGCAGTAGCCTGCACGCACACACATGGCCAGCTTGGGCCTGAGTTCAATATTCAAATTAAATAGTAGAATAGTACTAGAGCCACTCACTGTTATGAGAGCGACCATAATGTATATGGACTAAGGGCATATTTGGTTTGCAGGAGTTAAAGTTTAACTCCTATCACATCAATATTTCTTTAAATGCATGGAGTACTAAATATGACTAATTGTATGCATGTCGGCACATATTAGAAGTAATTTACGAGACGAATCTATTAAGCCTAATTAGTCTCAGATTGGAAACTTTTTGTCAAATAAGACGAAAATGCTACAGTGTTTATTAAACTTTAACTCCTCCAACCAAACACCCCCTAAGTAGTCCATATGGACACATTTTATGTCAGTGAACTATAGTTATGGTTGTCTCTACAATGTTTTAACAACAAGTAGTCAATAAGATGGGTTCCATATGAGATAAAAAATTATTTCTCTTTACAATCCTGTGCAAAACCAAGAAAGATGGAGGGATGAATGAGAAAAAATAATATTTTTTATTCCTTATGAGTAGTCCATAAACTTATAGGTACCTTTTGCTATGGGCTACCCTATGAACTAGTCTCACAATGTTTCAGCTATCTGATAGCAAATATTTTACGGTAAACATTGTGGTCGCTCTGACGATGCCTTCTTTCTGATTATTCTTGAGACAATAGTATAGAAAGACTGGAGAAAACTGTTCAGTGCCGGATCTAATTTGGTTTATATTAATCGATTAATGAAACCATGGTGCTATACGGCGATACATTGATCTGGCCAGGAGATCTCGTTAGCCCTTCAGATGAAGCTGCGCTTTTCCTGGGCGCGAAGTGGCAGGCCTAGACAGTCGTTCTGGTCTTGCCGTTTTGGTCGAAAAACTTTCTTATGTAATTGCTTCTAAGTGAATCCAGTAGCTAGGTGGTGTGGTGTGCGTTGTATCGCGAAAGCTTCTCGCTTGCGTGATCGTGCACGTTTGTAACGAGAACTATCTTCCCCTTAATGAAAAACGGGTGAATGGCCCCGATCCTGAAAAAAAAAGCTGCGCGTGCTGCTTGTCAGTATTAAGTGTTCAGGAAGAAAGCAACATTTGTGATCTACGGATATGTTTATGCACCTCAGTTTCTCTTGCACCTTCATCAGGATTCAGGATGGCATTTTTTTTTTTCCTGCACCTCAGCTCGTTCAGAGTACAGACGATTAATTCAGCTCTGTTTCAGACTTTCAGTTAGCAGGAAAACAGCGATCCAAATCAGCTACTGGGGAGTTATGCAAGTAGCAGTGGGTTTTCAAGAGATGCTTTTGCAGAAACAGGAGAGAGAGGCCGACATCGATCTCGTTGTCTCAACTCTTCAGAAATCAAGTTACAGGTTACAGCAAGCACGGGGCATATGGGCGGATTCCATTCACCACCAGTCTGATGAATGAGTTACAGGTTTCAGATATCATCTTCTGCAAGATCTGTCGCATCCATGGTACGTATGTTCTGCAACCTGTCTGATGAATGAGTTCTTTGGGTCTGTTTAGTTTCTAAAATTTTGCAAAATTTTTCAAGATTTTCCGTCACATCGAATCTTTGATGCAGGTACGAAGCATTAAATATAGATAAAAAAATAAAAACTAATTACACAGTTTAGACGAAATTCACAAGACGAATCTTTTAAGCCTAATTTGACCATGATTGGACACTAATTACTAAATAACGACAAAAGTATTACAATACCGCTTTCCAAAAAAATTTGCGAACTAAACAGGCCCAAATTGGTTGTCTCATCTGAAACGTGGCATTTCTCTTTTGGAGTTGTGGGCGTGACAATGTACGTACATGGAATTTGACAAGTCAAAAATGCTAATAATGACGATTAAACATCACCGCTTTATTAGGAGATGACGATGGTTCTGCACTGTGTCCATACTCGCATGCCGACAGATATTTCCTTTCTCCCTCCCCCGTTCCTCCTCTTCTTTCGTTTGTACGTTTCGTACTAAATTTAATCTGTATCCGTATTTGCCTTAAGGGCATTGTTTAAATTCAGGTATAAAGTTTTAGGGTATCATATCAGCTATCACATCGGGGTGTCACATGGGAGTATTCGGATAGTAATAATAAAATAAATTATAGAAGTCATCAGTACTCGCGAGACGAATTTATTAAGTCTAATTAATCAATCATTAGCATATGTTACTGTAGCATCATATTGTCAAATTAAGGACTAATTAGGCTTAAAAGATTCTTCTCACAAATTAAATGTAATTAGTTAGTTTTTAAGTCTATATTTATCTAAACATCTGATGGGATAGGGACCGGAAAAAACTAAACAAGCCCTAAGTATTTGTACTTTCGCCTTGCAGCAGACTGTGCAGATCAATTGACAGCCCATTTTAATTTCAGTTGAGGCCTTGTTTAGATTCCAAAATTCACCCCTAAATTCCACTATGCAAAAAGAAGATTCCCCATCACATCAAAATGTCGGCATATATATGAAGTATTAAATGTAGATGAAATCAAAAACTAATTGCACAGTTTTGTTGTACTTTGCGAGACGAACATTTTAAGCCTAATTAATCAAAATTTGGACAATTATTACCACTACAAACAAAAAGTGCTACAGTGTCGGGGGTGGCACTGTACCAAATCGGCCACCCCCGACTCTGGTAACTAAACGAGGCGTGAGTTCAGAAATCCTCAGTGGATCCATCCCCGGCGTCGGCACCCTGGCATATGACCGGGGGTAGCAGGGATCTGGAGTTCTCGATATGGCATGCGGGGCAGCACTGTGGTGCGGTCACTCCAGCCGTCCACTCGCAATTTGGACAGACAGTGCCACGATGCTCTTGACAGAGCCGCGCCCAGGCCGAATCTTTTCAAATTTGTGTGATGATCGCTAGCTGGCTACCCCTGTCCGGCGTGTAGCCTGTAGCAGCCTGCAGTAGCCCCGGCCAAAACGGCTCTCAAAAACTAGATTGCGCCTCGTTTAATTCCCCGAATCGGGGTGGCAAACTTTGCACAGTGCCACCCCGAACACTGTAGCACTTTTGTTTTTTAGTAATAATTGTTCAAATCTTGATTAATTAGGCTTAAAATGTTCGCCTCGCAGAGTACAACAAAACTGTGCAATTAGTTTTTGATTTCATCTACATTTAGTACTCTATGCATATGCCGACATTTTTATGTGATGGAGAATCTTCTTTTTGCATAGTGGAATTTGAGAGTGAAATCTGGAATCTAAACAAGGCCTTGGTTACCTACCCACAGCCACATACAGGCCGGCCACAGGAGATAAAGAACTGCGTGAGCAAATCTCAAGTGCTGATGATCACTGTCGCAGTGGGCTAGCTAGAAAACAGGATGTACGGTATGTGTGCTCTAGCATTGAACAGGATCAGAGCACGGTTTGGGTTTTTTTTTTCCCGGTTACCCAATGGCTTACGCTGGCGTTCTGTTTTACCCGGTCTGTAAGCTTCACGTGTGCTAACGCAGACAACACGAGACATATATTTATTTATATTTATATATTTATATATGCATATGTATGCCCCAGTCCCCAGGTGATGGCATGATTGATCGAGTGGAACCAAGAGTGAATAAGGAGGTGTTTAGTTCCCTTCAAAATTCCAAATTTTTACACTCTTTCCGTCACATCAATCTTTAGACGTATGCATGGAGCACTTAATGTAAGTAAAAGAAATAACTAATTACACAGTTTTGTTATAAATCACGAGACGAATCTTTTGAGCCTAATTAGTCCATGATTGGACACTAATTGTCAAATACAAACGAAAATGCTACAGTATCAAAATTCCAAATATTTTGTATCTAAATACCCCCTAAATTCGAGCAATCGATCGGTCAGGACTCAGGGTACGTACGTACGTCGCCCTGTACCGCCCGCATGCACAAGGCGCCATACGCGTGCCGACGTGGTTTCGGCCTCGCGGGGGACGGCGGGAGCGAATGCGACGACGACAGCGGGCCGGGAGCACGTCAACGGACCTATCGCGGCCGGGCCGAGCGAGGCCCCAGCAGGGGCGGGGGCGGGGGCGGGGGCGGCAGGGCCTGCTGGCTGCTGCTGCCACTGCCCGCGCACAGAGCGCCGGGCCAGCTGGGAAGCAGCCAAGAGCGCGCACACACACACTCGCCACGCCAGCTTGTCCTCACGTAACGCCACTGGCTCGCTCGCGCAGTCGCGCTCCCTGCCCGCGTCACACGTGGCATCGGGATCCGGACGCTCGCGGACCTACGCTGCCCGATCGGACGGTCCGCGATAGATCGAGCGCGTGTTGTCTGCTTGCTTGCTCGCGTTCTGATCGAGGCCCCGTACGTCCCGTGCACGCACCTGATCAGTCCTGAACGGATCAGGGTGTTCTTCCATCGATTGGTGCAAAGCTCTTGGTGTTGGTGTTCATGGGTCATGGCGGGAGGTGTCGCGACGCGGTGGAGGGGCCGGACGGAGGCGGTGGGCGGTGCGGTGGGCATGCGACTGGGCACGCATGCATGCATGCCGCGGCCGGCCGGGCGCGCAGGCATGTGGCTGGGCAGGGGCAGGGCAGGGCGCATGTGCGCGTCGCCGTCGCCCGCGAGCGTGGACAGCGTTGAACCCCATGCACGTGCACCCGCGCAGTGCGGACTCGGCGGGGCAGTCCCCACTCCCCACACCCTCTGCCTGTGATGTGAGCTCCCTGTCTCTGAATGGGATGGTGTGAGAGGGATGGATGGATGGCATGGGTGACGGACAGACGGAGAGCTGGCCTGGACTGAAGAGCTGAGCCCTGGTGACTGGTGAGCCCGGTCTACATGACACTGACACTGCATGTATCTGTACGTATGCTCTTGAGTCTTCTTCTTGGACACAACGACACGAGCAAGCTGTGTGAGAGAGATAGCCTGTCAGACTGATGGTAGAGATGTTAATGGTGACTAGCACTGCTGGGAGAAATGAAACACATGTTACTATCACTGGGACAGAGATAATATTGCACATATCGGTCATGAAAATGAGTGTCGTATTTCGGTCTTGTGTGATGTACTGTACTCATAACTTTGACCACCATTACTCCCGATAACCATCCAGTATTCGTTTGATGTTTTGAAGACTAGTACATGCTGGTTCATGCATGCATCTGCACCTGCCGGGAGCGGGGGCAAGCAGCCCAAGGTTCCATGCATGCATGGACCAGCCGGACGCCACGGGGTCAGAAAGCTCTGCGGGCTGCCATGTCTGTTCACTTCAGGCCAGCGTGACCGCACGGGAGCGTTCAGGCCTTCAGCTTCGATCAGAAAGCTCGACGAACGGGGAGCTCTACTCTCTCTCTCTCGGAGTCGATCGGAGGCAAAGATTTTCTTCATGGAAACAGTACGTGCACAGAGGCACGGGGCGAAAAAGATGGAAGCAATGCGATCGCGAATCCACCGGTGACATGACGTGCTGTGAGAACCCTGCAACCGTGCGCACACATAGCCTGGAGAGAGAGACTGAGACCATGCATGGGATCCACAGAGGGAAACACGGCATGACCCGGCACTTAAAAGCTAGCTAATCATGGTGTTATGGAGCAACAGTGTTCATGAGGGCGACACGCAAAAGGATGGGATAAGTATCGTGATAATAAGCCCTAGATTCTACATAGACCAATATGCTGAATTCTTCAATCTGATAGATCCTGCAGCGGTGTAGCCTGGCTCTGAATTCTGATGAGACTCGTATGCAGCATGATCCAGACATCAACATCTACGTGCAGTTCTGTTAAGCTGTAGGAAGCTTGGCGAACAACAGTAAGAGTGAAGTTGATCCTACGGCGGCAAGCTTGTGGTTGCAGTTTGTAAGCGCGGCACACTCCACCAGCGCGCACTGTACAAGCTCTACATCCCGGAATATACTAGAATTTTCAGATGGGGAAACCAACCTTTCATTCGTGACATAGACAGAGCATTATAGAGTGATTCTCTTTGATAGATGATGTCTTCCCTTGAGTTTCCAGAACAAATGCCTCTGCTCTTAAATTCAGACATCAGAATTCAGAGTTAGGTAATGCACACGAGCAAGAGTGCTTTGTCAGTGAAGAAGTAGCTTTGTTACGTACTCGTACTTAAATATTGGTTGGTTGAACAGTCTGGCAGAAATATATAGGTGTGATGAGAATATATATACTGAAGGCATGTAACTGTTAATTTTTTACACTAAACACATGCTTATTAGCTGCCTGCCTACTCTGTCGACACTGCGCCTCATGCTATTGCAGCTGACTTGCCAATACATTTGGCCTTTCTGAGCGAACAGCTCCATCAATGATTGGCCAGTGAGTAGTCATGTAATGTGCGAACAGCTCCATCCATGATCATAGCCGTGGACTTTCAGTGCCTGATCAAACACCAAAAGCATTGTTCTGTCGGCTTCACAAACAAAGAAGAAAAAAAATAGGATAGATCTCTGTCTTCAGCTTAGAGCTGTCACGCACATTCATCCAATTTAACCCGAGGACGCGAACAAGACGACAGATGATTAAAAGCTAGATCGCATGGTCCGGTTGATTGTGAGAAGGATAATGCATGCATGCATGCAACTGAAGAAACAGATGGTTACACACCAACTCTGCCGTAAGGCAGAAGGAAAGTGCAGTCTTCAGCAGTGCAAGCTAGGCCTTGTTTAGATGCACCCTAAAAGTTAGAATTTTTTCACTCTCTCTCAATTACATCAATTTTTAGCCGCTTGCATGGAGTATTAAATGTAGATAAAAAAATAACTAATTACACAGTTTAGTTGGAAATCACGAGATGAATCTTTTGAGCTTAGTTGGTCCACGATTGAACAATATTTGTCAAATAAGACGAAAGTGGAACTATTCATCGGGTTCAAAAAATTTGCAAACTAAACCCCTAGTTGCAATGCAGGTGACACCATTATGATTTTTCAGCATGCCTTGCAACTACTCCCTCCATTCCAAATTATAAGGCATTCCAAGAATTTTGGAGAGTCAAAGCATCTTAAGTTTGACTAAAATTATAGAGAAAATTACAAAAATTTATAACATCAAATAGGTATACTATGAAGATATAATTAATGAAGAATCTAATGATACTTAATTGGTGTCATAAATATTATTATCTTATTATATAAATTTGGTCAAACTTGAGATCCTTTGACTCTCCAAGATTCTTGGAATGCCTTATAATTTGGGATGGAGGGAGTAAAGTAAAAGGCATTTTTTCTTATTACCCCAAGCATCATGTAATATCCTTAATAATGTACAATAGTGGTACTAATTTGCTAATACTTTCATCAATTTCACGTTTCATTTATTTTTCTAGTTTAGTAGTAGTAATAGTCCTTTTTCCGGTTTGATTTGATATTATCCTAGTTTATCTGCTCAGATACTCTTCCTAGCTAGACCTTTCTGTAATATCTAGTCTTATAGTTAAGAGAGCAAGGGGAAATTATGTCTCACATAATTCCAATATCTACTCTTATAGTGTGCAGTTCGCTGAAAGGAGAAAGAAGAGAGAATTTTTATTTTAATGAATGGGGAACAGGTCAATGTTGACAGCCTAGAATTGGCCCATTCCATGCGAGTTATTTTCATACGGGGCCCAAATATTGTCATAAGGCTCCACTGGAGCAATTTGAACCACAGCCGTGTTCGGCCTTTTGAAACTTAAAAAGCCACGGCCTGACTCGGAAAAGAAAGGAAAACAGCCCGCAAATCCGGCGACCCCGACCTGGGCTAGCCCAGGAGGCTTTATCAGAGGAGCCGATGAGAGGAGGTGGCCTGGGCCCATGTGTTTTCCTTTATGATTTTGCTGCTTTAAAAATGAGAACTTGTACGTAGAGTGTCGAGAAACTCCATGTGGTGTCAATCAGACCCCCATTTCTAATTTAAGAGCTCCCTCTATTATTGAGGGTCTATTTTCTTTACATCTACTTCTACGTAAGCCCTTAAATCAGGGTCCTCAAAACTATTTCAGTAGACACTGGCATATGAGACGCACTCATTATTCGGTCACATCCCCTGTTGTTACAATTGATTGGCCTATGGCCACACGGGAGGGGAGGGGAGGAACACCGCGACATCGGCATGGGTAGCTAGGGGAGCTGCGCCATGTCGATCAAGGGGTGAAAACGCACCATCGTTCCAATCGACTAAACTGTGGCCACATGAGAGAGGGGGAGCATCGGGCTAGGCGCTGGTGAGGTGATCAGTGCCAGGCCAAACGGTTTCACCGTGGTAGGGGAATAGGACGGTCTCATGGGAGAGAGTCTGGAACGAAAAAAAAGACAAACAGAATAAGTTCTAAATCATGCGGAAGTATTTTCACGAAGAAATATAGGGAGCTCACTATGGGGGCGTTTGGTTGCCCGCATGAGCCTCAACCAGGTCCACCGGGTGCAGGCTTCAAGTGATTGGTTGCCTGGTATATGGGTTGGGTCAGGTTGCTCCCGTGCAAAAGTTGAGACTCGGTTCGTGTCGAAATAATTGGCGTTCCTCGCGATGTAGGTTTGCATGGTGCAGACAAGCGCGATTTTTTTTAATTTTTAGCCCAAATTTAAAACAAATTTTAAATTTAACCCGGATTTGATTTTTTTTAAACTAACCCGTTTGGCCCCGCCACCATGCATGGCGGGGCAATTGCACTGAACCCCGCCATGCATGGTGGCTGCGTGCAGGTGCCACGTGGCAGCACAGCCGTGGACGTGGAAAGGCATACCCCGCCATGATGCGTGGCGGGGTATGCCTAACCCGCCACCCATCATGGCGGGGTATACCCCGCCCCCCATCATGGAGGGGTACGGCCGACATAAACGGCCACGCCCCGTCCGCTCGGTCTTATTTGGCCGCGCCCCACCTGAGAGCCAGCGCCGCCACCGCCGCTGTCGTTGCCACCGCCGGCCGCCCCCCGCCGCCGCGCCCCCGGCCGCCGACCGTCGCACCCCGCCCTGGTCCCCGCCGCACCCCGGCCCGGCCCCGGCACGCCGCCGCCCGGCCAACCTCGCCGCGCCGCCGCCCGTCGCACCCCGTCCCGGCCCCGGTTTACGGTAATTTTTTTATTTTTTTGTTACTTAAATCGTTAGGTAGTTAGTTAGTTAACGATTATTTGTAGTTAGTTAGTTAATATTAGTTATTAGTTAATCGGATGTTAGTTAGTTAATATTAGTTATTAGGTAACGATTATTAGTTATTAGTTAATTTAGTTAGTAAGTTAGTTAGGTGGTAGGTAAGTAAGGTTAGTGAGTTAGTTAGTTAATATTAGTTATTAGGTAACGATTATTAGTTATTAGTTAATTTAGTTAGTAAGTTAGTTAGTTACGTGGTAGTTAAGTAAGGTTAGTTAGTTAGTTATGTAGTAATTAGTACTACCATATTGGTCAGTTGATAATCGGATGTCAAATCGTTTTGTACATGAATTACGGTGTAAGAGTTTTTTACGGAGGAAGTGTTAGGAGAGAGGATTGCCAGTTTGAGGATATGTATGAAGAATTGGAATGGTTTGATGGCACCACTAGTTTCAGCGATCTATGTGACCGTTTGAGTTTGAAGTTTGGCGAGGCTTTCACACTAAAGGGTAGGTTTGATGTTGGAAAGAATAGGGCATACTATGTGATGATGGACTTGTGCAACCAAGCAGAGTGGTCCCGATACAATAGGGTCATCCAAGGTTCGAATGTCGGCATGGCTGAGTTGGTGCTGGAGAATGTTGAGAATGAGGAGCCGTCCTTCGACAGTGGTACTCAAGGAGATTGTGGTGTGCAGATGCAACAAACTATGGAGAGTATGGACTTGGATAGTAATTGGACGCAGGAGCGGGTTCATTCTCCTCCAGTTGGTCATATAAGCAATGATTTTGATGTAGACGAGTTCGACAGGAGGAGGAGGAGGAGGCGGCAAAGGAGGAAATGATTGGTGATGATGTTAGCACTGATTCTAACGATTTAGGAAATGAGGAAGGAGGTCCACATGCCATGCGAGCACCAGTTCAAGTCATGCCCTCTGGAGGTGCACCTGCCATGTGTACACCAATTCGTGGCATGCCCTCAGGAGTACCGCTTGAGGTACTTCATGGCATGCAGACTCATGGCACATTAGCCACCGGTTATCCAGATGATGGAGTGGAATATGAAGGATGGAGCAGGGTTAGGGAGGCACAACAATACGTTGCACCACCCTCTTATACATCGACAGAGCTTACACAGCTGAGGGAGGATGGCTTGCCCTTTACCGGTATGCCAAATTATAAGGATGTCAGCATGTCGCATATGGCAGTTTGTGACACGGGTTTATAGATGTGTAAGGAATCATTGTACAACCATAAAAAATTAATACTGAGGAAGGGAATGCTTTTCAATACGATGTCTGATATGAAGTTGTTCCTTCAGGACTATGCTGTGTATCATCATAGGCCTTACACGGTTCGACATTCTGACAAGGAGGTAAAATTTCACATAGTATGTAAGGCTGGATTCCCGTGCTCGTGGAAGTTGAATGCACGAAAGAGGCGGAGTGATGGTAAGTGGAAGGTAACTTCAGTGGAACAGCCGCATAGATGCCAGATTAATGAGGGAAAATGGTACCATCCCCAGTTGACGGCTCGGTACCTTGCCCGTCGTATATTGGGTCTTGTAGATAAGGACAACGACGTATTGGTGTCTTTCTTGCAGGAGACCATAGTCACTTTTGTTGGGTATGAGGTCACGTATGGAAAGGCTTGGCGATCAAAGCAAATTGGCCTGGCAATTCGCTGGGGTAGCTGGGAGGAAGCCTATAACAGGGTTCCACGCATTTTGTGTGCGATGGAACACTTCAACCCTGGCATGAGATCGTTCATATACACAGGAGGATTGTATCTTCAGAACCCGTTGAGGCATATTATGTACCGTGTGTTCTGCCAATTATGTACCGTGTGTATCGTTCATATACACAGGAGGGTTGAACCTTTGTCACGTAACTCTTGCAATTGATCCTTAAGTTCTGCCAATTCATCGGGTGACATTCTGTAAGCTCTCCGGGATATTAGGGCAGTACCCGGTTTTAACTCAATCACAAACTCTACATCTCTGTCCGGTGGCAGACCTGGTAGATCATCTAGAAACACATCTGGAAATTCACAGACTACCGGTATATCACAAATCTCCTGTACTAAAGTTGCACATAATCTTTCAACTGTTCTCTTTAGGATAGGAAGTTGGATAAGAAGATGAGATTTATTATCTGGTAGGTTCAACCTTATAGTTCTGTGCAGTGCATCTATAAGGGCTCCTCGTTGGTACATCCAATTCATACCCAGGATTACATCTATATCCTGTTTCTGTAATATTATCATTGAGGTAGGGAATATATGCCCACCTAACTCTATAGGTACGTCACGTACCATCTCCTTAGTACATAGTCGTCCCCCGGGCGACTGAATAAAGAAATCTTCTTGCGTTCCCATAATTGGAATGTCATGCTTAACAACAAAGGTGCGATTTATGAATGTATGCGATGCACCTGAATCAAATAACAGTACTGCTGGATGATTAGCAACAGGGAACATACCCATCATAATAGGTTCTCCCTCTGGAATTGCACTTGCTTGAGTGTAGAATACACATTCGGTCTTCTTCTTCTCACCCTTACCCTTCTGCACATTCAGATTGTTATTCTTGCTCTGAGGTTGTTGCTGTTGTGGTACGGGAGCTCTGGGATAATTAGGATTGTACTGCCTTGGATACGGGCAGTCCTTGGAGAAGTGGCCTGGCTTTCCACAATTGTAGCAGGGAAAGTTATGGGTGGCTGGAGTCTGGTTTCGAATACCAGGGGCATTCGGCTGTTGTGGATATTGCAGGATTGCGGCAGGACGGAAAAACGTCTGCGGCTGAGCTTGGTATTGCGGTGGACGATAAGTTGGGCGGAAATGGTTCTGAGGGTGATAAACAAACTTCTGGCGCTTCTTAATGCCGCCAGACAGGCTAGAAAACATTGGCTTCTTTTTCTTCGACTCTTTGTGCAGTCAGGACTGAAAGCATCTAGGCCCCAAGGTTTGGTTTCGGCAATTGATGACGACGCTTTATTACCATGACTAACGTGTGTTTTGCAGAAACTTCGGTAAGTTAGGTCATGGAGGTTATAACTGCTTTGGGCACCATGGTATTCATGTCCCTTGATGGAAATCGTTTCGGTTTTCAAAAGAGTGACGTCAAGATTAAGGACGGTTAGTTCCGGATGTCGAGGTGTTGAGATACATTCGGAGTAGTCGTTAGGATCTTCGTTTTTCTCTTTTGGCCATACTATAAAGGGGGGCATGAACGGGTAGCTTGACCTAGGTGAGTTCTATGTTTAGGTGTGGTGCACACTTGTTAAACTTGGCGCTAGGCAGCTCTAGAATAGCTCAAAGTTCAGTTGGAAGCAACTTGGTTCAAGTTGCGACGCGTTTCGGAAAGTTTCGGGTCGTTTTCCCCTGACCGGACGCGGTCTTCGGCATGACCGGACGCGTCCGGTCAGTACTTAACCGCGACTAGGGTTTGGCTCTGACGACCGGACGCGGTCCCTGTGCGGACCGGACGCGGTGGTCAGAGGCCGACACGTGTCACTTGAGGGAAACACCCGATCGGACGCGACCTGGGTGTGATCGGCGCGTCCGGTCACAGTCCAGTAAGGTCCAGTGACGACCGGACACGTCCGGTCATCACCGATCGGACGCGGCCTCGCGTCCGGTGCGATTATAGTAAGCTCCCTGCACGATCGGACGTGTCCGGTCACCCCTGACCGGCGCATCCGGTCACTCAGTTGAAAATTTGGTTTTCGACCGTTACGAGAGACCGGCGCGTCCGGTCACTTCGACTGGCGCGTCCGGTCAGCCCGTGTTTTGCTGAGTCAGCGGGTAACGGTTCGTTTCGTCTGTGGGGTGTATAAATACATCCCCACCACCTCTTTTAGAGGTCTCTTGCTCATTTGATCAGCTGAGAAAACCCTTTAGAGTGCAAGGGAGTGCAAGAGCGCTAGTGAGGATAGAGATTTGAGAATCAAAGCTTGAGAGTTCCTCACTAGCAATTAGAGAGTAGCAAGTGTGCATCCACCTTCTCATTTGGGCTCGTTGTAGTCAAGTGAGAGTTCTAGCTTGTTACTCTTGGTGATCGCCATCACCTAGACGGCTTGGTGGTGATTGGGAGTTTGGTGATCATCCGGCGGAGCTTGTGGATGACCCAACTCATCTTGTGAGCGGTTTTGGGTGATTCACCGCGACGGAGTGTCGAAGAATCAACCCGTAGAGAGCACTTGATCCTTGCGCGGATCAAGGGGGAGCTACACCCTTGCGCGGGTGCTCCAACGAGGACTAGTAGGGAGTGGCGACTCTCCGATACCTCGGAAAAAGATCGCCGTGTTCCTTGCCCTTTACATTCAAGCATTTATATTCTCGTATTTACTTTCATTGCTTGATTTACATTCCTAGAATTGCCATGCTAGACTAGGATTGGAAACTAGGGTGCAAAACTTTTTATCGGTAGACTCTCTAGGAACACAAGTAGGCACTAGGGGTGAATTCCGGCTTGTAGGATTTAATTCTTGCAATTAATTTTTAGAAAAGCCCAATTCACCCCCCTCTTGGGCATCTTGATCCTTTCAATTGGTATCGGAGCCGTGTTGCTCCTAATTTAGGCTTTACCGCCTAGAGCAAGATGTCTAACGGGGAAGGACCACCTCCCACCTTTGAGGGGGATGATTTTCCATATTGGAAAATCCGCATGGAGGCGTATCTCGAAGCCATAGATGTTGGGTGTCTTAGAGCCGCAACCCAAGGGCTTCCCGCTATCAAGGATCCCGCAAACCCCATTGGTGACGAGGAGAAGTACGACCGGTGGAATGCAAAGGCCAAAAATGCACTCTACCGGGGCTTAGGCAAAGATATCTTCAATCGTGTGCGTAATGCAAAGAACGCTCATGAATTGTGGGAAAATCTTTGTGCTCTCCATGAGGGAACCAAGAGTGAGCGTGAGGAACGCTATCACATTGCTTTAAAAAAGATTAATTCTTTTGAGATGCTTCCCAAAAAAAGTGCTAATGATATGTACACTCGCTTGAATGTTCTTGTAGAGGACCTCAATGCTCTTGGGCTCACTCAAATGAGCCAATCGGATGTTGCAAGAAAGATCTTGAGTGTTCTTCCTGTTGAGAAGTATGGTCACATTGTCACCGTGCTTCACCAAAGTGATCTCTCCACCGTAACACCGACACAAGTGTTGGGGAAGATCAATGCTCATGAGATGTACATGCACATCACTCCGGAAGAGGGCTCATCATCTTTCAAGAAGAAAGACTTGGCCTTCAAAGCTAGCCATGACAAGAAGAAGAAGGGCCAAGCCATGATGGTGCAAGAAAGCTCAAGTGAAAGTGATGTCGATGATGAATCACTTGCACTCATGGTGAGAAAAACCACTAAGATGCTAAAGAAGCTCAACAAGAGTGGCATCAAGTTCGATGGCAAGAAAAAGAAATTCTTCACAAGTAGCAAGAGAAAGCCTATCTCGGAGATGGATTGCTACAATTGTGGTGAACTTGGCCACCTAGCTCATCAATGCCCTAGACCACCAAAAGACAAGTACAAGAACAAGAACAAGGGCAAGAAAAATGATTCAAGTGATGAAGAAGATGAGAAGAAGAAGAACAAGCCATACAAGAAGAAGGATGGCAAGAAGAAAGAGTTCTACAAGAAGAAGAAGGGAGGAAAGGCATACATTGTTGGTGATTGGCTCACCGACATTGAATCATCTTGTGAGTCCTCCGAAGATGAAAGCAATGATGAGAAAGAGAAGGTTGCCACTTTTGTGATGGGGCCATCATCTTCACCGACATCTTCATCACCACCTTCACTGCCTCCTTCACCATCATCGTCCACTACTCACCTATGCCTTATGGCCAAGGGTGAACGAAAGGTACAAAACCATGATAGTGATGATGATGATGATAGTGATAGTGATGATGAATATGACGCACCTTCTTATGATGAGCTTGTAAAATTGCTAAACAAATACACTAAAATCATAAGAAGGACAAGAAATGAAAATGATGAACTTCAAAATGAAAATGAGTCACTCTCATCAAAGCTAGAAAATGCTCAAAAGACTAGTGGTGAGCTTAGAGATCAAAATGAAGTTATGTCTTCTCATCTCAAGGAGCTCAAAACCTCTAATAAAGAGCTTAAAGATCAACATGATAAGCTTGAGAAGAAGCATGATGAGCTCATCACTAGACATAACTCTCTAAAAGACAAATACACCACATTGAAAATTGACTATGATAGTCTTGTGGTTGCTAATGAACTTGCTCTTGAGACACATGATGCTACTAACAATGTTGTTAAGTGTGATATAGCTACATCATGTGATGACTTGATCATTGAAAGCATTGAGCAAGGTTCTAGTAGCAAAGGCAAGAGTGTGGTTGAGTCAAGCAACTATGATGATTATGCCAAGATCAAGTGTGAGAATGAGAAGCTTGCAAATGAGAACAAGAAGCTTAAAGGTTTGATGGCTCTTGAGAAGCAAACAACAAATGAATCACTCATTGAAGAGAACAAAAAGCTCAAGCAAGAAAAAGAGCATCTCAAGACCGGTCTAAGCAAGTTCACAAGAGGTCAATATTTGCAAAGTGAGCTCCTCATGAACACCGTAATGAAGATGGATAGAAGTGGTATTGGGTACTTGGCAAATCAAGAGAAGAAGGCAAAAGCTCAACAACAACAAAACAAGTCAAAGCCCAAGCCAAAGAGATGTGTTAAGTGTGGTCAAGAAGGTCACTTTGCTCATGAATGTAAAACTCCACCACCACAACCCTTGCCCAAGCATGCTAGACCCTTTGCCTTCAATGCTCATTATATGCTAAGAAAAGATTCAAATGGAAAGATGAAAGTCATGTTTTTGGGTCCCCCAAATAAGAATAGGCCAAAGAAAATATGGGTTGCCAAGTCACTAGTTGAGAAAGTCAAGGGCCCCTCTCAAGTTTGGGTCCCTAAACAAAAAGCTTGATCTCTTGTGTGTAGGTGAACTACAAGACCGGTGGATCTCATTGGGTTATTGATAGTGGTTGCACTCAACATATGACCGGTGATCCTCGTATGTTCACCTCCATTGAAGAGAATGGGATATGTCAAGAGAAGATCACATTTGGGGATAATTCAAAGAGCAAAGTAAAGGGTATAGGCAAGATTGCAATATCAAATGATCACTCACTCTCAAATGTGCTCTATGTTGCCTCATTGAGTTTCAACTTATTATCCGTTGGGCAACTTTGTGACCTTGGCTTCCAATGCTTGTTCACACCAAATGAAGTGAAAGTTTCAAAGATAGATGACAAGCAAGTGATATTCAAAGGCTTTAGATACAACAATCTTTATCTTGTTGACTTCACCTCCGAGGATGCAAATTTGATGACATGTTTGTTCACCAAGACCTCACTTGGTTGGCTTTGGCATAGGAGGCTTGCACATGTTGGAATGAGCACTCTCAACAAGCTATTGAATAAAGAACTAGTGAGAGGATTGAAGGATGTGAAGTTTGAAAAGGACAAACCTTGTAGTGCATGTCAAGCGGGCAAACAAGTTGCAAACACTCATCCAACCAAAGCTTTCATGTCAACTTCAAGAGTGCTAGAACTTTTACACATGGATTTGTTTGGGCCTACAACATACAAGAGCTTGGGTGGTAATCTCTATTGTCTTGTAATAGTGGATGACTACTCAAGGTATACATGGACTTTCTTCCTTCATGACAAATCTGAAGTGGCAAATTGCTTCAAGAAGTTTGCAAAGAGAGCTCAAAATGAATTTGAAGTCAAGATAAAGAAGATTAGAAGTGATAATGGCAAAGAGTTTGACAACACCAACATTGAAGCTTATTGTGATGAAATTGGAATCAAGCATGAGGTCTCTTCAACCTACACTCCTCAACAAAATGGTGTAGTTGAGAGAAAGAACCGGACTTTGATCACCCTTGCAAGAACAATGCTAGATGAGTACAACACTCCGGAAAAGTTTTGGGCCGAGGCAATCAACACCGCATGCTATGCTTCAAATCGCCTCTTCCTACAAAAGTTTCTTGGCAAGACCCCCTATGAGTTGCTTAATGGGAAGAAGCCGGACGTCTCATTCTTCCGGGTGTTTGGTTGCAAATGCTACATCTACAAGAAGCGTCAACACCTAGGAAAGTTTCAAAGACGTTGTGATATTGGTTTTCTTGTTGGTTACTCATCAAAGTCCAAAGCATATAGAGTATTTAACCATGCCACCGGTTTGGTTGAAGAAACATATGATGTGGAATTTGATGAATCTAACGGCTCCCAAGGAGCAATTGAGAATTGTGATGATGTAGGTGATGAACCCTTGAGGGAGGCCATGAAGAACATGCCCGTGGGAGACATCAAGCCAAAAGATGATGAAGACAATGTACAAATCATTGATCCACCATCTTCATCACATGTGCCTCAAGATGATGACAAGAATGAGAGAGTTGAAAATGAAGACACTTATATCTCTCATGAACAAGCCGAGGCACAAACTCAAGATGTTGATGCTCCCCATCCACCTCCTCAAGTGGTTGATAGAAGAAATTCACCTCTACTTCAAGCTCATCCACAAGAACTCATCATAGGGAGTCCTACTAAGGGAGTAATGACTCGATCTCAAAAGCTTGCTTCTTTTGTTGAACATCACTCTTTTGTCTCTTGTGTTGAACATAAGAATGTAGAAGAAGCTCTTCAAGATCCGGATTGGGTGAATGCCATGCATGAAGAATTGAACAACTTCACCCGCAATCAAGTATGGACACTTGAAGAGCATCCTAAAGGTGCAAGAGTCATTGGAACCAAGTGGGTGTTCCGAAACAAGCAAGATGACCAAGGCATAGTAGTGAGGAACAAGGCAAGACTAGTTGCAAAGGGGTTCTCTCAAGTTGAAGGCCTTGATTTTGGAGAGACCTTTGCACCCGTTGCAAGACTTGAAGCCATTCGTATCCTCCTTGCATATGCATCACATCATGATATGAAACTATATCAAATGGATGTGAAAAGTGCATTCTTAAATGGCTTTATAAATGAACTAGTCTATGTTAATCAACCTCCTGGGTTTGAAGACCCTAGATATCCTAATTATGTTTATAGGTTGTCCAAGGCGCTATATGGGCTCAAGCAAGCCCCTAGAGCGTGGTATGAGCGCCTCCGAGACTTCCTCATTGAGAAGGGCTTCACCATTGGGAAGGTCGACACCACACTATTCACCAAGAAGCTTAATGGGGAGATCTTCATTTGTCAAGTGTATGTTGATGATATCATCTTCGGGTCAACAAATGAAGATTATTGCAAGGAATTTGGTGAATTGATGTCGAAGGAGTTCGAGATGTCAATGATTGGTGAGCTCACATTCTTCCTTGGTTTTCAAGTCAAGCAAATGAGAGAAGGGATTTTCATCTCTCAAGAAAAGTATACCAAGGATCTTCTCAAAAGATTCAAGATGGAAGAATGCAAACCAATCAAGACCCCAATGCCATCAAATGGACATCTCGACCTAGATGAGGGAGGTAAACCGGTTGATCAAACTCTCTACCGTTCTATGATTGGTAGCTTGTTGTACCTTACTGTATCTAGGCCCGATATCATGTTTAGTGTGTGCATGTGTGCTCGCTTCCAAGCGTGCCCTAAAGAACCTCACTTAAGTGCCGTAAAAAGAATCCTAAGCTATCTTAAGCACACCCCAAGCATTGGTCTTTGGTATCCCAAAGGAGCTAGATTCCAACTAGTTGGCTATTCCGATTCAGATTATGCCGGTTGCAAAATTGATAGAAAAAGCACATCCGGAGGGTGCCATTTGCTTGGGAGATCCTTAGTATCTTGGTCATCTAAAAAGCAAAATAGTGTGGCTTTGTCCACCGCCGAGGTGGAATACATTGCCGCGGGGGCTTGTTGTGCACAAATCTTATATATGAAACAAACCCTCCTAGACTATGGAATTGTTCTTGAAAAGGTGCCACTTTTATGTGATAATGAAAGTGCCGTTAAAATTGCTAACAATTCGGTACAACACTCTCGCACCAAGCACATTGATATCCGCCATCACTTTCTAAGAGATCACGTTGCTAAAAATGACATATCACTAGAAGGTGTAAGAAGTGAAAATCAATTAGCGGATATCTTCACTAAACCTTTGGATGAGGCCACCTTTTGTAGGCTAAGAAGTGAACTCAATGTGCTTGATTCAAGCAACTTTAAAAAATGAGCGTGTGTTGTCCCTTGCATTGCATTGTATTATATGTCATGTTTATTTTATCGCAATGCATTTAGGGCTTGGCTAACACGGTTACGATAACCCTCCTTTGGAGGAGTGAAGAAGCCTAACCGTGGATCAAACTTGACAAGCAACCTAGCTTTACTTTCTTGTATTGCATTGCATATGCATGGTTGTTTGTTTGTCGTTTCTTTTCGGGTTAGCTTTGAGCAACCTCTGTGTTCGTCCATGGATAGAGAGAGCATTTTGACGCTCCTAAAGGTCCAAAAACTCTATTGCATGGCCATACGTTGCTCCTCGGGTGTTTATTGCCTATTTTCTTAAAAATAATACTAGCCTAAGGCAAACTATTTTGAAAAATTTGAGGGTTTGAGTGAGGTCACTCATATCAGGTTCCAATTAGTGTTTATTTGTGTCTTTTTGAATTGGAACTTGATTGGGAGAAGTCGCGTCGGAGTTCAGAACGAAGAAGGGCGAAGAACAGCGACCGGACGCTGCACCGGACGCAGTGATGCTTCACCACCGCGTCCGGTCCCGGCGTCCACCAGCGTGTCCGGTCATCCAGAAGACCAACTCCAGACCTAGTGACCGGACGCTGCACCGGACGCGCCTCTGTCGACCACCGCGTCCGGTCCCGGTTACCACCACCGCGTCCGGTCATTCGCGATGAATTCTCGAGTTCCCCTCGACCGGACTCTGACCGCGTCCGGTCAGTCCTCACCGGACGCGTCTGGTCACTCCAGGAGCTTACTGGAGTGTGACCGGACGCTGCACCACCGCGTCCGGTCATCGCGCGTCGAGCGGATCTAACCCCTTCATAAAATGGTTCGAGCTCGGCCGTGTTCTTTCACCGCACGTGATTTTCCGCCGCCGCCGCTTGACCTAACCACCGATTCGCCGTCTCACCGGGTTCCGCCGCGTTTTCTCGCCGTCTTCCTCACCTCCGGCAACACTTGCCGTGCCCGCGCCGCGCTTCCTCGCCCACCTGTCCGCACGCGCTCGCTGCCGCCCTCCCGCAGCCGCTCGTGCGCTACCTGCAGCCGAGCCCGCGCCTGCTACGCCGCGCGCCACTACCGCCGGCTAGCCGTCTTCTCCACCGTGTCTTGCCGGATCCCCACAGCAGCAGCCGCCGCAAGCTCCCCCGTGTCCACCCGAGCTCCTCATTCTTCCTTCGGCCGAGCCTTTTTCTCTAGGGTTTGCCCTAACCCTAGCTCGAGGTGACGACTCGTTCGTTTTGGTTTAAGTCTATTCAATTTCATCGTTAGGGCTTACCGTTGACCGTAACTTTCCATTGATTATCTCAACTCGGTCCTTTCAGAGCTCGTTCGACGAATTCGGGGAATCTTGCGACCTAGGTCACCTCATCTTGTCACCGTCGTCTCATCGATCCGAGGTAGCTTCGTGTTTCGATTCACATCGTATCTCTTATGCTTGCTATCTCTAGGGTTTCATACCTCTTAGTTATATATATGCTTATAGTAGATCTCTCTATTCCGTCGTTGCAGCGAGTCAGTCGGTGTGTCAGGGTGAGATCTGTTTGCTGAATCCGAGGCCAAGCCTGCGGATACGGATTGAGGCCAAGCCTCTCGAGTGACAGTTCACCATCTTGCAGAGGTTCTCAGTCAGTTTGTCAGCATGGTGCGTTGCAAGAACGCCGGTGGTGCTCCTGGTGACGGGGACGACAGTCCTCCTCGTCGTTCTGAGATTGCGCGTGGAAAGCGCATCAAGATAATGGCCAGAAAGAAGAAGAAGACGCTTACAGAGGTAGAGATTGCTCAGGCCATGGCAGATGCAGCAGAGCAGGCAGAGAGAGGTGGCAGGAGCAGTGGCATACGCATAGGCGAGCGTCGCTTTCATCTTGAAGGTCGACAGCTCGGCACAGAGGCCACTGAGGGTATAGAGGATACTGGAGCTACAGAGGGGATGTCAGTTGATCCACCTACAGAGCCTACAGAGGCTACAGAGGCTCCAGAGGCTCCAGAGGCTACTGAGGATACAGAGGAGCAGCCAGCTCAGTCTCCACCGCGTTGCCGCTCCACACGTGCACGTACTCAGGTGACTCCTAGACCAGAGGGCCAGCGTCGTGGAGCACGTCCTCCTCCCAGAGCTAGAGGTTCACCCCCGGTCGAGCACTTTGACCTGAGGGGTGCTACAGCACGTCAGGTGCAGGGGTTGAGGTTCGTGGAGGTCAGCCGATGGTTTCCACCTGTGAGGGATCACAGAGCTTCAGAGGGTTTCTATACCCCACTTCAGGAGGATTTCTACAGGGCTCTAGTTGACAGCGGTATTGCTTTTCGACCACAGAGGGTGTGTCGGCTTGAGGCACTGGTTGAGGTTGTGGGAGAGCAGCTTCGTCCGCACCTGTCCTATCTGCCTGGCTTGTCAGATCTTCTTGGACGGACAGGTGCATACTGCGGCACATGGATCAGAGAGTTTTATGCTTCACTTTGGATTGATCCTGCCCATGAGTTCATTCACTTTGCATTCCGAGGCCACGATCACAGACTTTACAGCTCTAGAGTGAAGGAGATCCTCAGACTGCCAGCTTCTAACACGAGGATTCATTAGTTGTGCTTTGGTCAGACTCCTCCACCCAGACGCCCTCACGGCGGGGCAGTGCCTCCCACAGACTTGGTTCGACCCTGCTTTCGTGAGCCTTTTGGCGAAGGGTCTCGTCGTATGCCTGCTAGCTTAACACCACTTGCCAGAGTTCTGGATGCTATAGTCAGACGCACTCTACTTCCCAGACTTGGCTACAGAGAGGGCCTGACGCGGATGCAGCTATGGGTTGTTCACCACCTCCTCTCACAGACACCGTTTGACATTTGGGATCTCATACTTAGTGAGATGGAGGACACCATAGCTGAGGGCTTCAAGGGAAATCGTCAGCTGCCCTATGCACACTGGATCTGCTTCATCATTAGGTCATCTATTCAGCTGCCACCAGAGATCAGAGCTGAGATATCAGACACTACCACTGCTTTCCCTGAGTATGATATCCGTCAGCTTTGGGCCTCAGTCACTAGAGATCAGGCCCCAGTGCCAGGACAGCGTGAGCGACCTGAGGTTCCTGAGACAGCAGCTGAGCAGGACGCCACAGTTGACGAGCTTGCTGAGGCAGAGCTTGCGGATCTTGACGCTCACCCTGCTGATATACCTGAGGATGCGACATCTGACAGCACCGATGAGGACTACCAGCCCATCCCCAGGTACCGGTCTCCTCGGTCTCACGACCACGAGGCCGGTGGCTCTGGTTCAGCCTCCCGCTCAGATCCAGCCATGGTGGCTATACTTGAGAGGCTGACCCAGGCACAGGAGCAGCAGCAGCAGCAGATTCAGCGACAGGCATAGGACACAGCTGCAGCACTTGCACAGATGCAGGCTCGTCAGGACGAGTTTCAGCGTCAGCAGCTTGAGATCCAGAGGCAGCAGGTTGAGATGCAGAGACAGCAATATGAGATACAGCGACAGAGTGCAGCTAGTCAGCAGCAGTACTTGGATCTCCTGCGCCACCTTGTCACTGTCGGGGTTCCTCCGCCTGCTTCTGTCATGACTCATGCTTTACAGTCCAGTGGTCCGTCGAGTCAGGGACGCCGAGCTTCCAGTTTACATCTCCACAGCAGCAGGTTCCCCAGTCATTCCAGTCCCCGAGTTTCACTCCTATTCATACGGGGTTTACACCTTCAGACCAGCCTCACCCTCACCTCCTGACAGGCACACCACTCGGTGATTTCAGTGCTACCTACAGCGAGTTGACTGGTCAGCCGACACCCTCGCACACTACTACATTCATTACTTCTTCAGGGTTGTCAGCTCCCGAGGCAGCTATTCCTCCAGTGACAGGGACCGGGACTACACAGACCATTCCTTCGTCAGTTGCCTCGACAGATCCCCCTGCTATTGGCTCGCTACAGGCTCAGGTCACACAGACGGATCCTCTTGTTGCCACTACGTCAGTACCTGTTCCTGCTCAGACCCAGACCGCTTCACAGCCACGTGCTTCTTTAGAGGGTCAGCCAGATAGCTCAGATTCCGAGGGTGATTCTCTGCAGTTCGTGATTACTCCGCGCACCTCGGCACCCGACACGACTCCGTCTGTCCCCCCGTCAGATCATTAGATTAGTTTTTTTGGCGCTTGATGCCAAAGGGGGAGAGAGAGTAGTTTTAGGGGGAGTTGGAGTTTTGTTAGAGGGTTTTCATTCTTAGTTGTGTGCTACATTAATGCATCATGTTTACTTTTCAGTCATTGCATTCGTGTGACATGTCGTCGTGTGATAAACTTTGAGTCAACTTTGAGTCTTAATGTGTTATCTAGTCACAGTGTTAATTAATGTCACCGTTTTAGTTATAGCTCTAAGGTTGTGCTTCCGTGCCTTACTCCGATTTCTTATGAGCTATATCTTTATGTGTACTAACGCTTTTTGTCTTATCTTATGAGTACACTCTTTTGGCTTGGGGCACATAAGCAATTCCTAACCCTTTTGTGCTAATTGCCTTTTGCTTATGTGAACCAAGCATGCTCGAAAACCTCAACTCTAATCTTTTGAATCTTAGTGTTGTCATCAATCACCAAAAAGGGGGAGATTGAAAGCATCTAGGCCCCAAGGTTTGGTTTTGGCAATTGATGAGGACGCTTTATTACCATGACTAACGTGTGTTTTGCAGAAACTTTGGTAAGTTAGGTCATGGAGGTTGTAACTGCTTTGGGCACCATGGTATTCATGTCCCTTGATGGAAATCGTTTCGGTTTTCAAAAGAGTGACGTCAAGATTAAGGACGGTTAGTTCCGGATGTCGAGGTGTTGAGATACATTCGGAATAGTCGTTAGGATCTTCGTTTTTCTCTTTTGGCCGTACTATAAAGGGGGGCATGAACGGGTAGCTTGACCTAGGCGAGTTCTATGTTTAGGTGTGGTGCACACTTGTTAAACTTGGCGCTAGGCAGCTCTAGAATAGCTCAAAGTTCAGTTGGAAGCAACTTGGTTCAAGTTGCGACGCGTTTCGGAAAGTTTCGGGTCGTTTTCCCCTGACCGGACGCGGTCTTCGGCATGACCGGACGCGTCCGGTCAGTACTTAACCGCGACTAAGGTTTGGCTCTGACGACCGGACGCGGTGGTCAGAGGCCAACACGTGTCACTTGAGGGAAACACCCGATCGAACACGACCTGGGTGTGATCGGCACGTCCGGTCACAGTCCAGTAAGGTTCAGTGACGACCGGACGCGTCCGGTCATCACCGATCGGACGCGGCCTCGCGTCCGGTGCGATTACAGTAAGCTCCCTGCACGATCGGACGCGTCCGGTCACCCCTGACCGGCGCGTCCGGTCACTCAGTTGAAAATTCGATTTTCGACCGTTACGAGCGACCGGCGCGTCCGGTCACTTCGACCGGCGCGTCCGGTCAGCCCGTGTTTTGCTGAGTCAGCGGGTAACGGTTCGTTTCGTCTGTGGGGTGTATAAATACATCCCCACCACCTCTTTTAGAGGTCTCTTGCTCATTTGATCAGCTGAGAAAACCCTTTAGAGTGCAAGGGAGTGCAAGAGCTCTAGTGAGGATAGAGATTTGAGAATCAAAGCTTGAGAGTTCCTCACTAGCAATTAGAGAGTAGCAAGTGTGCATCCACCTTCTCATTTGGGCTCGTTGTAGTCAAGTGAGAGTTCTAGCTTGTTACTCTTGGTGATCGCCATCACCTAGACGGCTTGGTGGTGATTGGGAGTTTGGTGATCATCCGGCGGAGCTTGTGGATGACCCAACTCATCTTGTGAGCGGTTTTGGGTGATTCACCGCGACGGAGTGTCGAAGAATCAACCCGTAGAGACCACTTGATCCTTGCACGGATCAAGGGGGAGCTACACCCTTGCGCGGGTGCTCCAACGAGGACTAGTGGAGAGTGGCGACTCTCGATACCTCGGAAAAATATCGCCGTGTTCCTTGCCCTTTACATTCAAGCATTTACATTCTCGTATTTACTTTCATTGCTTGATTTACATTCCTAAAATTGCCATGCTAGACTAGGATTGGAAACTAGGGTGCAAAACTTTTTATCGGTAGACTCTCTAGGAACACAAGTAGGCACTAGGGGTGAATTCCGGCTTGTAGGATTTAATTCTTGCAATTAATTTTTAGAAAAGCCCAATTCACCCCCCTCTTGGGCATCTTGATCCTTTTAGGGACTTCTCTTCTGACGCAATAGCCACATTGACTATCTCATGGTATGTGGCATTATAGCAGGTGACTAATGCTTCCTAGATTCTAGTACTCAAACCTCTCATGAAACAACTCTTCTTTTCGCATCGGTGTTCACATATTCAGCTGCATACTGGGACAGATGATTGAATTTGCCCACATACTGTAGAACTGTCTGGTTCCCTTGCTTCAGCGAGAGAAACTCTTCTAACTTCATGGCCATGACACCATCTGGGATATAATGTGCTCTGAAGGCATCACGAAACTCCTGCCAAGTGACACGGTGGCCAGCAGGCCGTGCGGCGACCAGATTCGCCCACCACGCCCCTGCGGCACCTCTAAGTTGCTGTGCTGCAAACACAGGCTTCTGGTGCTTCGTGCACTGTAAAAGTTCAAACTTCTGCTCCATGGTACGGAGCCAGTCATCCGCCTCTAGCGGCTCATCTGCCTTTGAGAACACTGGTGGACAGGTATCGGTGAAATCCACATAAGTGGTTTCCCCTCCATTGTTACGGCCTCGACGACCCTGGTTTCCATTCTGATTCTGATTCTGAGCCAACAAGGTAGTGGCATTAACCAGTGCGGCAATAGCTTCTGCCAAGGTAGGTGGAAACGGTGGGGGATTTGGAGTATTGTCCCCTTCCTGGGAAGTTTCAGTACCGTCCATCTGCTGTACACAAACCATATTTATTTACATCGCTTAATTAAATTAAAAAGCAGGTAGTATAATACTTTTATACACACACAAACTTATCTTACATTATTTCATTATAAACTTGCCCGCAAGCAAGAAACTACCCACTAGGGTTCTTAGAAAGCAGGAAAGACTACTATATTACATAGTCATCCATGTCAACACTTCACTCCTCATCATCATCACTGATCACGATCACTCCATCCTCAACCTCTGGAGCACTTGCACCAGTGACATGACTTGCATCATCCCCACTTCCATCATGGGTTCATCTTCTTCCGGATCTTCTTCATTGTCCTCTCCACCAGGAACAATCACGGCACCGACATCATCTTCTACTGCCTGGGGCTGATGATTGGGATTCATCAGATCATGTAGCCTATGGACCTCCTCATGCGGAACGGTGTTGTACTACTCCAGGTGTGTCGCATAAAGCTCCAACTCACGAACATGAGCCATGGCTTCTGTCTCCTTTTCCAGAGACTCGTTCTGGAACTGCTTTCAAAAATGCATGTTACGCTTCAGTCGCTCTACTTCTGATGTAAGCCTTGCAACCTCTGATTCCAAATCCAGGTTCGGATTGCGGCTACTACTTGCTCCATCACCTCTGGTGGCCAACTGATGACACAGCACTCCTTGCGGACCCGTTTTCTTGCGAGGAGTCGTCTTCACACGTGCCATCCTAAAGCAAGATAGAATTAGAACGATGAGAATAGATAGGAGGGATCTGAAGGTTAGCATGAATAGGATTGAACCTTACTTAACCCAAACCACTTTAAAAGGGAAGGTAACTTAAGCAGGTTAATTAAACATGATGCATGCACCGTACTTACGATCTAACAGAAAGATTAAGTAACACATGCAATCTTTATAACATAGGGCACTATACATGATACTTCACTACAAAGCTTTCAAATATGAGCTAAGGAAACTATAGAATAGATTAAGATAAGCAAAAGCAATTTGGACCAAAATATCAATATTAAGTTTATTTGACCCAAAACATTTTGAAGTTTTGCAAAGTAATACTACAATAACTCGAGTGATTATGCTCTGCTACCAGCTGTCACAGAACCTCCTAATTATGATGGCCCACAAGTACTCGTCATTGCCATAATGACCTCTGACAGCCGTACTTATGTTCACCATAACTTAAAAGGCCTGCTTTCCTCCGAACAGGATCCAATCACAGGAGTATTGCAATATTACAACAGTTTATTCAAAATATTCAACAGAGTAAAGTAGCAGAAGTCTTACAATAACTTAGGGTTACAAACCAGTTTTTCAAATCTCAAACCTTATGTAACATTATTACAAACCAGTAGTAGAGAAGTATCGGTAGTAACTTTATTACAACACACAAGCGAGATGCCTTGCCCAAAGGCCACACAGTCTACTCGTCGTCACTGTCTTCAACCACGACGGTCATGCAACAAGGCTCAAAGCAGACTTGTTCATGAACCGCACCTGCAACAAGGGGTTCAACAAACCCTGAGTACGAGAGTACTCAACAAGACTTATCCGACTAAGACAAAGACTCCAAGGGCATGCTAGCTTTAGGGAATCAAGGTACGGGTATTCCAGAATCAAAATTTTCTTTTACAGAAAAGCTTACTAAAATAAATCCTTATCTTCAACATTTTACTTTTACCATTGATGGTTCATTAATCAACTCTAGGTGATCCTAATCTAGATCAAAGTAATTATCATCAAATCCTTTCTCATTCTTTCTTTCATTCCAGTTCTTAACTACGATGCAAGTCAGGTGATCAAGTCTCCATAACCGAGGAGCAACGACGATTCGAACCGATTATACCCAGCTGGGGATCCCTAACATCACGACATATATCAACCCTCATTTAGATCTCCCAAAACCAGAACGTGTCCATCGCCACCCGAGAGTACAGTACTCCTCGAACCCGGCCCGATTCTAGCCCCGAGGGTACACGCTACTCCCGCCATCTCTCCACTCCCAGTGCAAGGTTAGACGTTCTCATAATGGAATCACCAACATTTTGGGCTTACCCAAGGCATGAGGCTAGTTGCAAAGTCTCGAACACTACAGGCTTACAACGAACGGTCCTTAACTGACAAGGCGGAAACACTACATTGAGACTCCTTTCCCAATGCATGTTAGCAGTGGCCAAACCACCCGCCCGATCTTTCAAGTTCATTCTCATATTTCAATATTCATTAAGTATGCCGTCATGGCTATGTAAACATTGCATTTAAAAGCCTAACTTCTAAGCATAGCGAAGCATACTACGCATTTTCCGTAAAACAGGTATCAAGGTTGATATCGCAATAATCAAGGATGACAATGCAGCAATTAGGTTATCACTCAACTCCTAATTACTTAATGCAATAAACCATAACATAAATAATAAAACCTTTGTAAAATTCAAGGTAGGGTTTAAATGCACCGGGGCTTGCCTTGCTCTAACACGACGACTGACTCAGACTCGAGGACTCCAACGTCTGGTCCGGAACTCACCGACGATCGCTCTTCTCCGAAAGCTTGCTCGGCGACTTCGACTTCTTCGAAAGCGGAAACTACACGAGTACATAACATGCTATAACATGATGCTCGATGATAAACATGATGCTTGATGATAACATGCTACGAGTTACGACTTGAGTACAACTTCCCTTCACGGTACAGTCGCAAACAGAAAACCTACTAACTAGCGACGAGTCTAGCGATACCAGCTTTTAACCTAAACAAGTTACTAACGAGCTCAAACATGAAATTAAAGTGCCAAAGATCACCAAAGGGTAGTGACCTAAGGACATCACTCAATCAAAAAGGCACACAACACTTAAAGTTCTCAATTTAACATTTATTTACTATTTAAATAATTAGGGCATAATTAGAAGTTGATCAAACTTTATCTAAACAAGCTCAAACTTTTTCTATGGGTTAAGAATGATTTATAACAGTGTCATAATAAATTTCATAATTTTTGGATTAATAAATTAATTATTAAAATTCCTGGAAGTTGCATTTAATTTTTATTGGAACCAATTAATTCTACTGCACAAAGTATTCAAAATCATGATTTAACATTTTTCCTAGATAGTTTATATATTGAGAAGCTTACACCAAAATTTTCATAAATTTTGGAACTCTACAAAATTTTTAATGAATTAAACAAATAGCTGCACTATTCATTTATTTGAAAAAGAAAAACAAAAACGAAATCCGAACCGGGCCGATCCTTTCTTTCCCCCCGGTCCGGCCCAGCCAAACGGCCCGCGTGCCCGCGCGCTCGCCCGCGCTCGTGCTGGCCCAGCAGCGCGGCCCAGCAGGCGGCCCGCCTCGCGCCCGCGCCAGCGCGCGGCTGCCTCTCCCTCTCTCTCTGACAGCGCGGCCCCGCCTGTCATCTTCCTCCTCCCGACCTCTCGCTCGCTCCCGCGTGCTCGCTCGCTCTCCCGCGGTGGCCGGCCGGTGACCGGTGATTCGGTCGATAATCCAGCGCTACCACAACGTCCTACACCTTCTCCTGAGTCCCTGGCACTAGTCTACAGCTCGTCTCGAGCTCCGGTGACCCTTCACCGACGACAGTGGCGGACCGTGAGCGGCGGTGAGCCGCTAAAACGCGTCTCCAAGCACGAAACGATCAAATTAAAGGCGTAGAAAGGATCGGTGGCTCACAGTGATCACGTTGGTGCTCTTGCTGGCGGCTGGGAGGGGCTGGAGTGGCCTGGCCACGTGGGGGCGGCGATGGCGGTCGGTCGCCGGAAGCGAGCACGGGAACAGGCGGTGCGGAGGTTTGGGTGCGAAAACGGTGAACTCCGGTGGTCCACGAGGTGCGCGAGGCCGAGGCGGAGCTAAGGGTGCGGTTGGCGTGGCCGAAGATGGCTTGACGACGGCTGCGGCGAGCGGCGGAGCTAGCGGCGGCGGCGATGGCGAAATCGGAAAACGTCACTGTGAACACATGTATTTATAGAAGGCGGTTACGACTACAGAGCTGAACTGCTCGCGTCGTCGCATTGGCGTTCCCGACCGTGCGCGAAGGCCGTGGAAGGCCACGGCGGCGATCGGACGGCGCCCATACCGGCCGGTGGCCGACGTTCATTGGCCCGACACTGTAGCTCCCCCCCAACTCTGAATTTCAAACTGATTTTTCAAATTACTTTCAAATTCATGTAACAACTTGAAAAACTTCCAATCTATGAAATCTTCAGAATTTCAAGCTCTACAAGTTTTGTATTGAACACTTTTTCAAATTCTCACTGGATTTTGAAATTTGAGTTTAAATTCAAAGGGGACACATTTTTGGGATTTGGTAATTTAGAAATTACTTTTGATTTCATATTGAAACTTCAAAATCTCCAAACACCAAAGTTGTGCATCTTGAAAAGACCTACAACTTTACTGTTCAAAACATTTTCAAATTCTGCCTAAATTTTGAAATCTTAGTTTGGGGACAAAAATGAGTCAAAATCTGAAATTTGTTTATTTTCAAAATTGCTCCACATTTTACACTAAAACTTTGAAAACTCAAAACACCAAAGTTGTAGACCTTGAAAAGTTCTACAAACTTGGTTTTGAACTTTTTCCCAAATTTTGTTTAGATTTTGAATTATTTCAAAAGGGGTAAAACAGGGTTTTGAAATTTAGGGTTTTCGGAGAAATTTTCAATTGGAATCTGTTGCTACTTTGATTGGTGATTACTTAGTGATCAAAACCTCACCCAAGGGCATCATTTGGACCAACATGACATGGTTGACCAAATGCCACTCTTGGTTGACTAATTTAGCTTTTGAAATTCTTCTACATATCTCCCTAGATTTGAATTTAAATTCGAATCGGAAAAACTCGTGACAAGTTTTTGGACTCCAATTCAAACTCAAACTTGGAGCTTCATTTTATGGGTTGTACTTGAGCTCATACCCTATACTTGCCACTAGTGTGCAACACGGTCACACACCTCAAATTACGCAGGGCATGGACTAAGCATTTGCGGTGACATTCGAAATTAGGGTTTTCGGGTTCGGATCACACCACAGAGACACACATTCAATCTAGATAAGTAAACTTGTTTTAGTTGATGCTTAACAAGGTTAACCTAACAGAGATGCTTTGCAATGCATTATGATGACATGGCAGATTAATTAGCACTATAACACCTGGGGTGTTACATCATGGTTCATGCGTCTGCTCCGTGTTCATGTGCTTGGGCCTTCTCGCACCATTTGTCTGATTTCGGACCGTCACATTGGAATTCTTAATGCTGCCGGTGAACACATTGATGGGAACCCGGCCCTAGTGCACCGTTGGTGCATGCGACATTTTGCCACCAATTTCTGGCGTCGTCAACGGAAAAAGGAGGTGGCTGACAAGTTAAAGGAGCTTTGCAATAAACGTACGGAACGCGAGTTCAACGAGACTATGGTGGAATTAGAGAAGATGCTCAACCAAGCGGGCAAGGCATGGTTAGAGCAGCAGATGGAAAATAAAGCCAAGTGGGCATTAGCATATGATGAGGGCGGCTTTCGGTACGACATCATGACAATGAACTCCTCTGAGTCTTTCAATCGTGTGTTCAAAGACGTTCGATCTCTCCCAGTGTCCGGTATTGTTGAGTTCTCTTTTAGGAAGTGCAATGAGTATTTTGTTACGCGGTATGGCCTAGCCCTGAGGAATGAAGAGGAGCTTGGAAGATGAGGAAAGGCTGCACACGAATATTTGAAGGAGGCTGAGGAATTGGCCAAGCAACAGGTTGCCGAGGCTTATGGACGGGACATGCTTGTTTTCTGCGTACGAGCTAGAGGGGGCACAAACCTGGGCGGCGAACGATTTGGTGGGCGAACGTACCGTGTCGATCTTGATAAAGTAGAATGCAGTTGCAACGTCCCTCAGATCATGCATGCCCCTTGCTCACACATGATCACGTCTTGTTGGCTTAGAGGATCCTCGAGCCGCCGTGCCGATGCTACGGTCTTCTCTTCCTCCGTCATAGGAGGAGGGTTAGGAGGGGGCGGAACCCAGCGAGTAAACACCTCACGCTTGCAATGATCAATGCCGGGGTAGAAAAGGAGAATCCTTAGGTCAAACTTGTCCGGACCGTCGATCCATTAGAAGAAAAAGCACCGGAAGTAGGGCTACAAAAAAGTTTCAATTATCTCATCGCGAATACAACATCAGAAACCAATAAGAAAAACAAAGGCCACAATTACTTACGCTAAAACTATAACATGTGTAGAAGCAACGTGCCGCAGTATCCGGATGTCTCGACTGGCCCACGTACGCCGGATGACCACAATCACAGTTAGGGAAAGGTTCCTCGGGAGGCACGGGCGCATCCTTGCAAGACACGTCGGGGTACATCTCTCTAGGACGACCCTTTTTCCTCCGAATCGACTCACGATACGAGTCCTCCATCTAATAACACGAAATGATTTCAACACAAAACACATATCACTTATAATTCTTACAAATAAAAAATAATGCACAATATCAATACGATTAAAACTAATATAACTTTACTAACTACATTAACCAAACATACTACAACGATGGGGCGGAGAAGGGGTGGCCGGGACAAGGTCCGATGATGGGGCGGTAGCCGACGGGGAGGGGCACTAGGGGGAGGGGTGCCGGAGAAGGGCGCTGAGGGGAGGGGAGCTCGGTCCTGGGGCGGAGAGGGGCGCTGCAGGAAATGGAATAGAAGGATAGCAAAAAACAAGAAGGGCCCGGCCTTTTAAATGGGCGGGGTTGTACCCCGCCATGATCTGTGGCGGGTCAGGGGTACCCCGCCATGATGCATGGCGGGGTACCCCTTTCCACGCTGGCCTGTAGCGTGCCACGTGACACCTGCACCCCGCCACCATGCATGGCGGGGTTCAGTGCAATTGCCCCGCCATGCATGGTGGCGGGGCCAAACGGGTTAGTTTAAATAAAAATCAAATCCGGGTTAAATTTAAAATTTGTTTTAAATTTGGGCTAAAAATAAAAAAAAAATCACAAGCGTGTGGGGCCAAGTATGTAGTGAGAGAAACAAGCTGGCTGATGCCTGGACGCAAGCAACCAAACACTACACAGTTTGCGTCTAAGCAGGTTGTTTGAGTATAGTATAGGAACCAAACAAAAGGCCACAACATGTGTTCAGCCTGGCCAGTGCCGGCGAGCCAGGCTACAAGTAGAAGGGAACCAAACTTCCCCTGTGCACCTCGAGAAATAAGGCTGAGAGAGGAGATTTTTGGGCCTCTGGTCACTCAAAATTTTCAGTTCCAAGTATATATGCTCACATCGTCATCAAAGCGATTTCACTCGATTTTTCTCCTTGGCATTGTCGTTTTGTGATGAGCCCATGTAATCTCCATTCTGGCCCACGCGCACTGCCATTTAGCCCTTGTGTTTCCAAAATATTTCCCAAAATATTTCAGATTCCCATCACATCGAATCTTTGGACACATGCATGAAGCATTAAATATAGATAAAAAATAAAACTAATTACACAGTTTAGACGAAATGGACGAGACGAATCTTTTAAGCCTAGTTAGGCCATGATCGGACAATAATTGTCAAATAACAACGAAAGTGCTACAGTAACACTACAGTTACATTTCCCAAAATATTTCGCGAACTAAACCATGCCTAATTAGAGGGGTCGTGCGGTCATGCAATGTCGTCGCCCATGTTTCCCCTGCCGGACAATGGCACTGCAGTCTGCAGGCAAGCAGGCACCAGTTCGGCACGGCTGCCACTGCCACCCTGCGCGCCACGGCATCGAGCACCTAACCTGGGCGGCTGGGCGTGGTTGCTGATGAGCCGAGGTGATCCGACCGTCATAAGTGAGCCGGCCTGGATAAGGTGGTTCGCGGCTGATTGGTGGGCATTTGGATTTTGGAGGATCTCACGCCTCTCCCGACGCCCACTGGCCTGGAACTGGAACGTGCTGGCGGCTCTTTCTGGCTGCTCTTTGCAGTTGTTGCTGATCCACACTCCTCCTAGCCTTGTCCTGCGTGTCCCACATCTCTTCGCATGCCTTTTAGACATGTGCTAGCAGTACCTGCTCATTTAGGCCATGTTTAGATCCCAAAAGACCTAAATTTTTTTTTATAGTACCCGTCACATCAAATGTTTGGACGTATGCAAAGAGCATTAAATGTAGGTTAAAAAATAACTAATTATACAATTTATCTGTAAATGTCGAGACGAATCTTTTAAGCCTAGTTAGTCTATGGTTGGATAAATTTTACTAAATAACAACGAAAGTGCTACAAGAATTTTTTCCCAAAAATTTTGCCATCTGAACACACCCTGGCTGGGTTGGGTGTGTGCCTACGGCAGCAGGCTCCTCCTGTCAACGTTTAGTCCTCGCTATGGCAGTGCCCAATGGTCAATGGTGCTTGTCCGGCCTGGAACTGTCTCATTTAGGTTGTTAACCGGCCCGAACATTCATATCTCTCCTGAGTCCTGACCATACCAAATTACCAACTACTTCAGCCATCAGGCTGACTTAACCGACTGAGAGTGTGTGTTTAGACGACCCAACCGAATTGAATACTGGATCGGTCACACACCAATTGATGGATCCAAGAAACCTGGCTGCCAGCGCGGCGTCCACTGCCAAGTCGCCTTCACTTTGGCTTCCCGTCCCGAGGTCCGGTCGTCTGGTCTCACCGAGAGAATCGAACGGAACACGCGCACTTCTGGACGGTCGAGCCCGTCTCGATCTGTTGCCCGGCTCAACTGGGAGCAGCAACCCCATGTCTTCTCTTCTCGACCGATCTCGGTATGTATGCCGCAGCAACGGGCAAAGACGTGTACTAGGATACAAATGCCACAGGACACACACTGGTCTCTCAACTCGATCGCGCTTCCTCTGCGTAGTCACAATTGTCAGAACACCGCGCGTACAGCTGATCATCCTCATCCAACAACGGATCATGGGCAGGCACACCAGACCACCCGCACCAAAAAGTGCCAAACCATACCATACGTCCACACCACATTACCACATGTCCTGAGTTCTGACTCTCTTATCTTATCTTAGGCCAAGCCAGCCGCCCCACGACGAGGAGGGAGGGAAGGCAGAGGCCCGCGAGAGCACAGCAAGGGCACAAAGGGGAATGATCGACGCGGCAAAGCTGCCAAGAAAACAGAAGCGGCGCTCACTCTGGACGTTCGGATTACCCGCAAAGTTCGGATCAGATAGTTTGGATTTTGAAAAGTTCGAGTAATGAGAATCGTTACCCGATAATAGTCTAAAAAAACGCTACCCGTAAGTTCGGGTACCCGCAAGTTCGGGTTCGGGTATACCCAATGTATCTAAAGTATATAAAATCACAGCAAGTGCTCAAACATCACAGAATTTTGCATAGAATTGGACAGACTAAATGATAACTCATTAACTCATAACTGATAAAGTGATAACTTCAAGTTTTCAACAGCAAATGCAAACCAGTGAAACCACGATGCATTCAAGTTTTTAACCGCAAGTGCAAGCCAGAACGATGACACAGGTACTAACTACTTAGTACTGACAAGATACAAGAGCAAATTGAAAAGTTCAAGCATGTTGCCTGCCATCACATCAGTGCTTGTCTCGGGGAGTCGGGGAGATGGCAAGTTAAGACGTGAGTTAATGAGAAACCAAAGCCAAGGAGGCATCCTACCGTTGTTGGGCTTGGGCCACGGGAAATCGGGGATGCTCCAGTTCGTGACTTCGCGCTTCGCTAAGACGTATTCTTATTTCGGGTTGTTCGGGTACCGGGTGTACTTACCCGAATTACCCAATATAAATTTGGGTAATAGGATTCACTATCCGAACTAGACATCGGGTAGTGCGGGTTCGGATACTTCGGATCCGGATCCGGGTATTTCGAGTATTAGGGTTCGGGTATCGGGTTTTGTACCGAAGCGGTGCAGCACTCAGCACTCAGCACACAGGCGCGTGCTCTGTCGCGTACTGCATGCATGGCTGGGACCTGGGAGGAGGAATTGGGGAAAAGCGCGCAGGCTTTGCGAGGACACGTCGCTCGCTCCGGATGGGGTGGCCGGGTGGGGGGGGAGCCGATGAGTGCGCCACCACGGCCGCACAGCGATCCAAGCAACGAGAGCCCCGCGGCCGGCAACGAAACGCAGCGCAGCGCCCGTCGTTCCTCGCATTGGCCAACCCCAGGTCGTTGCCTCGCTGGTCGCCTATTCGTCGTAAAAAGGAAACAAAAAGTGAGGGGTCGTTGGGTCCTTGGGAGTTCGGAATCGCAAGACGCGACGCGAGCAAGGGAGCATTTTTGCATGGGAGCGGTCCTCCTCCGTCCGGTCCTGCGATCTGGATCCAATCCAAACAGTTGCTGTGCCTGTCCATGGCGCTTCACACTGCAGTAGTACGAGTAGTCGATCTGTATGTACTCCCTCCGTATCGGATTTAGAAGTCGTTTAGGAGAGCGACATAGTCTCCAAAATACAACTTTTACCTCTTGTTTTATAAAAAATATTTATGGAAAAATGATATATGTATACTTTTATGAAAGTATTTTTTAAGACAAATCTATTCATATAATTTTTACATTTGCAAACTCAACAACTTAAAAGTTATTGATGATTTATATTCCCAAACCTTATCCAAAACGACTTCTAAATCCGATACGGAGGGAGTATGTATAGATGAACATCACTGAGGGCCAGATATACTCAAACGCACGCAACGTACAAAAACACATGTCTTTAGATAACTCTCTGTACCACCGCCGCTGTACGTGCCGCATCCACACACGCACACTCGAACGACTCCTCCAGTCCAGCGGGGTCTCGCTCGCACCGACGGTTTGATGTTCATGTACAGCGTACTGCCACGTACGCCGCCACGGATCTCCATTCAATCCGGGAGTTGGAGGTACATTTATGGATGACAACGATACCTAAACTACACCGGAAGGTGCCATCTCTGGCCGCGCTATACTACACGTTTTAGCTTAAGAAGAAGAAGACGAAACTACCAGACCACTTTAATTTATCAACATGTTTTATGCCTATTCTTCATCATTGCTTCTTGGTTGATAGTAGCATATCCAACGTATTTCATGATTGTCCATTTAATTCTACTGGTTTCTATTTAATTTCCCCGAATCACGAATTTGAACCCCAAGCATTATTGGCTGACCAAGTTAGGTGCGTCATAAACGACTGATGCTGATGTTATCATTGCCATCAGCCCATCATCCCAGCAAAAGTTGTGTTAAAGTAATTTTAATCGCTGGATTACTAACTGTGGGTTGCACGTCATATCGAATTGTCTTGTTTAAAAATTTATTTATAGTAGCAAATTTTATAGTCCATCGCAAAGGGGGAAAAATTACTGACAATGAGCGTGGGTGGATGAATTGTGGGACGAATATCATATTCTGGTATGTCCGTCTTCTCGAATAGTTTAATTTATGCAAGTGTGGGCGGATAAAACGTGGGAATAGTTTAATTTATGCAAGTGTGGGCGGATAAAACGTGGGACGAATATTTCCTTATGCATGCTCCAAGAGTTTGAATTCGTATGAGTGTGGGAGGATGAAATGTGGGACTAATATTCCAGTACGCCTATATATGTATCCGTTCGTATTTGGTCTATTTTTATCCCAAAGTGTTGGGAGCTAGTATTTAAGTAAGGAAAAGTTGACTCGGCAATACTAGTACCACATTCTAGGTCTATTTAGCTTAGCTCTATCGTCCAGATCATATGCTGGAACAATATATTTTACTTATTGTTCTCATACACAAGAAATTCTTAGAACCAGAGTTATACGTACAGAACAAGCCATCTATGTTTGCCTAATTAATTGTTGCCTTCATTTAACTGTCTACTAGAAGAATTTGCATGTGTTCCTACATGTTTTTTGTTAGTTCAATATTTTTCTAAACAACCTGAACTGAGGAACGTAGGGCGTGTTTGATTCTCGGGGAACACTCGCCTCAACTCACTCAAGGAAAAATCATAAGAAAATATGTGTTCGGTTGCACAACGAACTTACCTCATTATCTTTTTATTAAAAAAAGCCTTACCTCATTACCTGTGATTTCCGGTCTTATTATCCTCGTTCGAGCAAAGTGAGCCGAGGCGAGGCGAGACGAGACGAGCAACAAATCCAAACGTTCCTCTTATTGTTGGCTGAAAAAACTGGCAACTTTAGTTTAAGAGAGTGTTTGGGACTGCTCCGCTTCATGTTTTTTAGCCAAACGGTTTCAGCTTCACGCACTCTGTTTTTGAGAAAAATGGTGAAGTTGTGAGAGCACCTAAAAAAGTACTCCGCAAACTCTAGTTTTTCGTGGAGTTACTCTACAGTAGAGTTTGTGGAGCAGAATTTATAGAGCAGTTCCAAACACTCCCTAGTTGTTGGCTGAAAAAAACTGGCAACTTTAGCCTAAGGCCCTGCTTAGTTCCTTTAAACTTCCAAAAAATTTACAAGCTTCTCCGTTACATCAAATCTTTGGACGTATGTATGGAGCATTAAATATAGGTAAAAAAATAACGAATTACACAGTTTGGTTGTAAATCACGAGACGAATCTTTCGAACCTAATTAGCTCATGATTGGACACTAATTGTAAAATACAAACAAAAATGTTACTGTGCTTCCAAAAACTTTACAGGTGCAACTAAACACAACCTAATAATGGATCGCAGTATTGCTTATGCAGACAGATCTATTCTCCAGATTCAACGAAGATTTTCGAATCATCGCCTTGTTTGGATACACTCCAAAAGTTAGAATTTTTTCACTCTCTCCGTCACATCAATTTTTAGCCGCTTGTAGGGAGTATTAAATGTAGGTAAAAAATAACTAATTACACAGTTTAGTTGGAAATCATGAGATGAATCTTTTGAGCCTAGTTGATCCACGATTGGACAATATTTGCCAAATAAGACGAAAGTGGTACTATATCAGGTTGAAAAAATTTGCAAAGTGAACAAGGCGCATGTTCATCTTCCAACTTCCACTGCTACGGACTCCTGCACCTGATAGCAGGTTGACCTGCGAACCTATTGGCATTCATGTCAGCGTGGGGCCCACATGAGAGCACTCCCTCTCTCCCCGGCCATTAGACAGGGCCCACTGCCAGTGGTAGCGGCCTTCTCAATTCAGGCCTGATGTAGTACAATAGCGATTTGGCCCGCCTAGCAACATGGGCCTTGTTTAGATTCCAAAATTCACCCCCAAATTCCACTATGCAAAAAGAAGATTCCCCATCACATCAAAATGTCGGCATATATATGGAGTACTAAATGTAGATGAAATCAAAAACTAATTGCACAGTTTTGTTGTACTTTGCGAGACGAACATTTTGAGCCTAATTAATCAAAATTTGGACAATTATTACCACTAAAAAACAAAAAGTGCTACAGTGTCGGGGGTGGCATTGTGCCGAGTCGGCCACCCCCGACTCTGGAATCTAAACGAGGCGATGGTTAGAAAAATGGGAGTGATTAATGGGACTTTGAGCGGGGCGCTGATAGGTGTTCTTGCAAAGTCAAAAGTCAAAACTAGGCTTTACCCAAGATCCAACTAATCGTGCATGCATCTTCTCCAAAGTCCTAACTCGGTGTTGGTGCTGTGTGCTTCTAATCTCTCTTCTCTTTTGTCCGTAGTTACAAAGTCCACATCAGCTTAGTATTAGAACCTACAGATCGAATGCGCACTTGCACTAGTTTAGGGCTCCCGATGCAATGTGTCGTTTCGAAAGGATCGGACGAGTAAAATCTACACACACAAGTGTTTTTAAACACATGCAACTCCTACTAACCTTCCATGCCAATGTTCCAGACACTACAGTTGTATAGATAGTATAAGTGTGCACTAATTTCGCAAACCTACCCTCTGGTTCGGCCATGCGTCTCCATTAAACTCAACAGGTTCGAAATGAATTCCCTCCACTCCACGATGAGATGGGATGGAAGATTGATCTGTAGATGGCTGCGCGCGTACTCGGCCAGACTGAGTTTTGTAGTTTGGGCGAGTTCCCAACTTCTCCCCAAAATTCCACTATGTAAAAAGAAGATTCCCCGTCACATCAAAATGTTGGCACATGTATGAAGTACTAAATGTAGATGAAATTAAAAACTAATTATACAGTTTTGTTGTACTTTGCGAGCCGAACATTTTGAGCCTAATTAGTCAAAGTTTGGACAATTTTTACCAAATAAAAACAAAAGTTACTACAGTGCGATTTGACATTCACTGTTTCGAGTTGGGCATCCCAACTCCGGATCTAAACATGGGCTAGGGTCCAAAAAACTATTGACAGTTTTACCATACATTCTGAAGCCAACGGCTTAGATTGCATCAACTTCATAATGAAAGCATCCTCTGAGCTTAATTCCAATAATTCCAACCGAATTGTTGTTGTCATCTCATGCCCCATCCTACCTTACACGTACGCCACCTTTCCGCTTTCTAACGACCGGCCTGCTCGTTTGGCTGATAAGCCATGGCTGAAAGTACCGTTGGTTGATTTGTTATGAGGCATTGTTTAGTTTTTCAAATTCACCCCCAAATTCCACTATACAAAAAGAAGATTCCCCATCACATCAAAATGCCGGCACATATATGGAGTACTAAATGCAGATGAAATTAAAAACTAATTGCACAGTTTTGTTATACTTTGCGAGACGAATATTTTAAGCCTAATTAATCAATGTTTGGACAATTATTAGCAAATAAAAACAAAATTGCTACAGTGTTCAACAGTGATTCGGGTAGCCCCAATTCGGGCATCTAAACACGGCCTGAGAGAAAAACATCATACCATGACTGATAAGTTCAAGCGATCAGGGCGAACATTATCCCGATGTCAGTGTAGCACTTCATCGTGCACCTCTACCATCGTCCTCTTTTCCTCCCTTTATCCTCCTCTCCGCTTCTTGAGCAAGCTTTTGTTTGGAGGTTGTCGGATTCATCTCAATCCACCTCAACATATGTGGATTGATGCCAATCCGATTACGTCCAAACAAGGCTTGAGGGGGTTTTTGATCCTTTGCTAGAACTTGCCTAGCCTTACATGATAAAATGTTAGACAGTAGATGTTGTACGGATATTTTGTTAGCTACTCGATTCTTGTGGAAACAAGTTTTTTTCACTTATTTTCTTAGGAAAGCCAATTTAGGGTTCAAGGTTAATAATTATGATTCATGTGGGATTTCATTGGAATAAGTTGGCTTAGAAGTAAAAACTAGCGGCATTAGATTGGACTAGGCATGAAGTGATTCAAGAGCTAGTAGCAAAGCATGAGGACGAAAGGGTTGGGGGTAAGGATGACAATCCTATGCACGGATGTGGATAAAAAATCCACCCAGGGGAACAAAGTATGGGTACAAAATTCTATCAACGGGTAAGGGTGTGAGTGTGTTACTTCACCTGTCAGTGTTTAAAGTTCAAAGGATTCCATATATTGCGGTGACAATCTAAGATGTGAACGCAGGTACCCACGACTGTGATACTCGATAGGTGTAGGTGGAAAATGTTGCCTACAGGGTCCGATGCATGTTTGAAATTTTACCCATTAATAAATTCGGCATAGATGAGTATTTACTCCACCCGTACCATAACATCTGAGTTAGGAGCAAGACGATAGGGCAACAACAACCATAGGGCACTAAGACCTCTGTTTTGTATTGGTAGGTCCAAAGGAAAAAGTCGCAAGAGACAAGAAATAAGGACAATGGCATATGCAATAGCGCGAGAAGATAATTCACCATAAGCTATGAAGAAGAGAGAAAAGGAGGAGGATCAATGCATCATTTCAGGCTTGGCTGCACACAAATTCACCCCAATCCACACGGTTTGGAAGGAATTCTCAATCGACGTGATTTGGGAGAGATGTCTCAAACCACGTGGATTGAGGTGAATTTGTGTGCAGCCAAACAAAGCCTTCAGTGTCTCCACGGTTGGAGAAGACATGGGGCAGCTTTTATTTGGCATTGGCCCATGGGTGCTGATATGGATGTAAAATTTCACCGGTGGAAAAATGATAGTGCCTAGAGTTGATGTTGGTTAAGCAAAAAAAAATAGTGATTTTGTGGTTCCTAATTCATTAAAAAAAGAGATAAAAACATCTCCTTGTTATAGTATACGGAGGAGCCAGAGCTAGTTGAAGCTACCCAAAATGGGACCAAAAGAGTTAAGAATTTGTGTGCTTTCTAGTTAGGGTTAGTGTCTCTCCATGCCAAATTACTTGGTACTAGAGTTTTATCTCATCCTTCTCCTCATCTCTGTCGATGGTGAAGGGGAAGGGTGAAATCGTTTTCTCCATGACGGCTCCGTTGAAGATAAGGGCGACAACATCGGCGTCAGCATCTTCATCGACATGACGACATGAAGACTTTTGTTTCCGGATGGCGGCATCAAGGCGGAGATGATGTCGCCGCCATGGAATAATTTTCTCTAGTCTCTTCTCCGTTTTGTTGTGGTTAGATTTGACCACGATGAAGGACTAGGGAGAATAATTTTCAGATCAGTCTTCCTTACTCTTCGGTGACAGAAAGAAGAAGAAGAAAGACACCAGAAAAGAATAAGTTCTTCAATTTCGCCTATAGGAATGTTGGTCGTTGTTCGTTGGACATTTATTCTTAGGCCATTTGCCGAGTATTTGCCTATGCGGTCGTCCATGCTACAAAGCATCTAACAGGTTAGGTTTTGAGTTGTGCTATTCACAGCGTGAGTACTATTTTGTAATCCGTAGTGCTGGTAATGTGTTGATGTACCCCGCTATCGTATAATATAATTCTTCTTTCGTTGAAAAAAAGACAGCCTATCATTTAAGATTAGTGTTTCAATTAGTGGCGAAAAAGAAATTTATTTTCATCTCCATTTCTCGCCACGAGTCCACGACCATCCTTCTCTCCATTTTTCTCTCCCCACATTAAGGATCCATCACTATCCTATACATTGACCTCCCTCTGTCCTCCCCCTCCTTCCCGTCCTCTCTCTCTCTCTCCCCCTCCCAAACCGCACCTGTTGAAAGCTTTGTCACAGTTAAACTCTGCCATTGTTCCTCTGTTTCTTGGTTGCAAGGGTCAGACACAAGAGTTCTAGTGATGATCTCCTCCTCCTCAACATCTGTCTCCATCACAACAAGAAGGGGCGGACAGGAAGACGACACAAGATTCAGGCGACACTCCCACCATTGCTGCTGACCACCTCCAAATTGTCTTCTTTCTCCTCCTACCTGGCTCTCTAGATCGAATCACGGGTCAGGCGCTCCCCCTGACCCGGGCCATGAGCCACTACACCATGCATGCAGCCATCAACTACGCCGCGCTGCCACCCACGTCGCCGCTGCAGCTCCCCCTCCCGTACCTCCCGCCGCCTCCTCCGCCGCCGTTATCGCTACCGCCGCTGTTGTCGCCGCCGCCGCCACCGGCGGCGGTGGCGTCGGCGTCCTCTGACGCGGGCTTCCAGAGCAGGATCAGCCCAAGCGTCCTTCTCATCATCCTGATCTTGGCCGTCATCTTCTTCGTCTCCGGCCTGCTACACCTCCTCGTCCGGTTCCTGCTCCGCCCGGCGCCGCGGGATCCCGGCGACGCGTACGGGGGCGACGCGAACGCCACCGCGTTCCAGGGGCAGCTCCAGCAGCTGTTCCACCTCCACGACGCCGGTGTGGATCAGTCCTTCATCGATGCGCTGCCGGTGTTCCTCTATGGCGCCGTGGTCGGCGCCGGCGGGAAGGACCCCTTCGACTGCGCGGTCTGCCTCTGCGAGTTCGCGGACGACGACCGCCTCCGCCTCCTCCCCAAGTGCAGCCACGCGTTCCACGTCGACTGCATCGACACGTGGCTGCTGTCGCACTCCACCTGCCCGCTCTGCCGCCGCAGCCTCCTCGCCGACTTCTCCCCCTGCGGCGGCGGCTGCAGCCCGCTGGTGTTCGTCCTCGAGTCCGGCTCCGAGGGCTCGGTCTCCGATCGCCTCGACGCGGCGTCCTCCGCGCGCCTCAGCTTTGTCATGGAGCAGGAGCAGGCGGGGCAGGACCGGAAACACGCACACGCCGCCGCAGAGGCTGCGGAGAAGAAGGACGAGGTGGTCGTTCCTGTGAAGCTCGGCAAGTTCAGAAGCCAGGCCACCGAAGGCGCCGGCGGCAGCGCCAACCCTGGAAGCCAGGACGTGAGGCGGTGCTTCTCCATGGGGACCTACGAGTACGTCATGGACGAGACCTCCCTGCTCCGCGTCGCCGTGAAGCCGCCGGAGAAAAAGCGCCCCGCGACTCGCATGCCGGGGCACCGTGTTGCCATGTCGGAGTGCGACTGCCACTCCAAGCGGGAAGGCTTCCGCGGGTTCGATGCGCCGCCCAAGCAGCAGCCGTCGAAAGCGGCGGTGGACAAGAGGGAGAGCTTCTCCATCTCCAAGATATGGATGCGCAGCGGGGCGAGGAGGAAGGACGTGTCCTCCGGCGCAATCGCTGCGCCGTCGTGCTCGACCTCGCGCGGGGCGTCGTCGTTCCGGCTCCCCTCGGCGCTCCAGCGCACGGCGAGCGACGTCGGGGTGACAGCGGCTGCGGTCGTCCCGAAGCGCCGGGCGGACGTGGTGAGCCCCGTGACGGAGTCCGAGTACAACGTGTCGACGTGGGACAAGAGCGCGAGCGGCAGCGTCGTGGATTGGGACGTCGAGTCCGCGGGCGGCGGCGGCGGGCACTGCCTCAGCTCCAGAGCCGACGAGGCGCCGTCCTTCGCCCGGCGGACGCTGCTCTGGATCAGAGGCCACCTGTGAAGTGAATCGAAGCAGAGATCTTGGTCTTCCCGCGTACTGTACCGCGTATGCATGCATATGCCTGCATCTTCCGCTCATCTGCTGCAGCAACAGATCGCAGGAAATTTGCAATTCTTGGCGAGTGGAAGAAATAGTGGATATGAGTTCGAGGTAAAAAGGATTACGGCTCGAGATTTTCAGATGGTTTCCCATAGCATTTCGAAACTGTGCGTAGTAGATTTAGCTGTATTTGCTTTGCCTTTTACTGTACATTCAAAATTGCTTCAGTAGGGTTTCCTTCAGTAGGGTAAATTCTGAACTGAAGATCTGAAATGGCAGCAGAACCCTATATTGCTTCAGTAATTAGCTAGAAAGGCATGATCACACGTTTGAAAGAAATGTGGCCTAAACAGGAAAGCCAAATTAGAGGCATAAGGCTATCCGCACTCATGGTTCTCTATATTCATCCTCTATACGTCCTAGTCAGCAAGATTCTCTCCTCTATACTCAATTCTCCCGCACCCATCCATCCTCTATATCATCCTCTATCCACTCTATCTACTGTGGGACCCACTTGTCACTTTATCTAAATATATCCATGAGTGATCTAGTTTTGAAGGATTTATTGAGACGAATTTAATGGTGCAATCGGAATTTAATTTAGTTTTTTGGTTTGTGAGTTATAACATTTTTTGTTACGAGAAAACAGTGGGGCCCATGCTCTCTCTCCTCACTCCTCTCTCCTGCCGTCTCTTGCATGCATGCAGCGGAGGCCGCTACCTCCTCTATGTTTACCGGATGACTGACCGATCTATTAGGTAGCGAACGCTTTACCGTATACCGGTGCAGGCAAATTTCCGGTATCGGCATTCTCCAGGAAGCTTTAGCGTATACCAGTGCAGCTAGTCTAAGGCTATCTGCACTCGTGGTACTTTAAATTCATCCTCTATACATCTATACATCCTAGTCATTAAGATTCTCTCCTCTATTCCCAATTCTTCCGCACTCATCCATCATCTATATCATCCTCTATCCACTGTGGGGCTCACTTGTCACTTTATCTAAATATATTCATGTGAGATCTAGTTTTGAAGTATTTATTGAAACAAATTTAATGGTGCAATCAGAATTTAATTTGGTTTTTTGGTTTGTGAGTTATAACATTTTTTTATACGGAAAAAAGTTGGCACGGTCTGACAACATGCAAGCAAACTGTCTCTCACGCGCGTGCGGCCGTCCCTTGGTAGCGTTGCTGCCGCGTATGAACAGTAACCCGCTAAATATAGAGGACCGATCTCGCTCCTGTGTGATAGAGTAGCACTTACAGTATTCGGCTGCAGCATGTTGATCCGATAAAAGCTACTGCAGGGTGGCTTTACCGGACCCGGTGCGGTGAGCCTAAGACTAGTCGCAGCGGGTACTCTAAAACGATACTCTAAAGCTTTAAAGTATGAATATAGAGTAAAAACTGCTACACTAGGTACTCTAAAACGATGCTCTATCATTTCTCTCACTCTATATTTAAAGTAGTACAATGTTCACTCTATAGTGGCGGCCCTACTAGCTAACAAAGAAAAAAATGCTATAACTCGCAAACCAAAAATTCAAATTAAATTTCGATTGCACAATTAAATTCGTCTCAATAAATCCTTCAAAACTAGATCACACATGGATATATTTAGATAAAGTGACAAGTGGGTCTCATAGTGGATAGAGTGGATAGAGCATGATATAGAGGATGGATGGGTGCGAAAGAATTGAGTATAGAGGAGAGAATCTTACTGACTAGGACATATAGAGGATAAATATAGAGGTCCATGAGTACGCGTAGTCTAATGATCTAACAAAACTTAACTGAGGCAGTGTTTACTTCCTTCAAAATTCCAAAAATTTTACAAGATTTCCCGTCACATCGAATCTTTGACACATGCATGGAGTATTAAATGTAGGTAAAAAAAATAACTAATTGTACAGTTTGTCTGTAAATGTCGAGACGAATCTTTTAAGCCTAGTTAGTCCATGATTGAATAAATTTTATCAAATAACAACGAAAAATGCTACCAGAACTTTACACCAACTTTTACACCATAACACTACCTGAAACATAATCTCTCTGCACATGTCAACACAAAATGTGAACTTGCATTTACCCCTGCAAGCCGGAGGCAACGAATATTTTTCTGAACCGGAGCATTTACTCTGGATCTGGCTGTACAACAGCTCAGGGAAGAGGAAAGGAGCAGAAATTTGAAAACTCCAAGGCCTCGTTTAGATTGCGGAATAGGGGTGAAAAACACTGTATCAGAATTCCTGTAGCATTTCGTTTGTATTTGGTAAAAATTATCCAAATTTTGACTAACTAGGCTTAAAATGTTCGTCTCGCAAAGTACAACAAAACTGTACAATTAGTTTTTGATTTCATCAACATTTAGTACTCCATGCATTTACCGACATTTTGATGTGACGGGGAATCTTCTTTTTGCATAGTGGAATTTGGGGGGAGAATTGGGAAACTAAACATGGCCCAATTCCAGCTGCTCATGTCATTTATTCCTTGCCTTGTTCGATTGACCCCTTGTTTAGATTCCAAAATTCACCCCCAAATTCCACTATGCAAAAAGAAGATTCCCCATCACATCAAAATGTCGGCATATATATGGAGTACTAAATGTAGATGAAATCAAAAACTAATTGCACAGTTTTGTTGTACTTTGCGAGACGAACATTTTGAGCCTAATTAATTAAAATTTGGACAATTATTACCACTAAAAAACAAAAAGTGCTACAGTGTCGGGGGTGGCACTGTGCAGAGTCGGCCACCCCGACTCAGGAAACTAAACGAGGCCGAGCAACACGCTGCCGCCATCATTGCAGCCTTGAATGCCGGTGCCAGTTAGTAGGTGCTCCACTTTTATTTCACTTCTTGACTTGCTACGAGCAAATAAGGACGTTGTTTGGATTGTTCGTTAGCCCAATCCATAAATGAAAATGAAAATACTTTAAAAAAAAGGTGATACTAGCGAGGTTGCTGCCGGTGCAAGTTGCTTCGTAGTTTGAGGCCGGGGGACAATGTTGAGTTAGGAATCCTTAAATGTGCAGATTTATATAAGGCTGCGTTTAGTTCGCGAAAACAAAAATTTTAGGTATCACATTGATGTATCAGAAAGATGTTGGAAAGGATTTTCGGATAGTAATAAAAAATAAATTACAGAACCCGTTAAGAAACTGCGAGACGAATCTAATGATACTGATTAATCTATCATTAACACATGTTGATTACTGTAGTACTTAAGGCTTTTTATGGACTAATTAAGCTTAAAAGGTTCGTCTCGCGATTTCTCCGAGATATGTGCAATTAGTTTTTTTCGGTCTACGTTTAGTATTTCATACATGTGTCCAAACATTCGACGTGATGAGTGGAGACAAAATTTTTTAGAACTAAACCAGGCCTAATTAGATCAATGCTTGCATCATAAGAAAAATATATAGTTGACCTATTGGCAACCATAAAAAGGATAAATTAATTTTGGAGCCATTTACTTGCTGAATGAGCCGTTTGATTATCGTGTTTTAAGACTTTTTTATTGAATACGTAGTATACTAATCAAGATTAGGATCTGCTGCTTGGGCAACCCGCATCCGTAGCTGTCTGGTTGATTCTGCTCTTGTCCCAAGCCTCCCACTGTCAGGCTGGGGTTAATTGACTATAGAGCATAGAGCCTGCTAAGAGCAAGATCAATAATAGAGCCAAATGTTTAGCTATAAGAGTTAAGTTATACAAACAGGTTAGATCATGATTAACTCATATGGTGCTAAAGTAAACATGGACTAATTAGGATTAATATATTCGTCTTACCAATTAGCCACCGCTTTCACATTTGGTCCTTCTAATTAGCATCCAGACATTTAGCAGCTGGGATCCCCACAGACCCTAAGTAGGAGTACTCTGGAGGCCAAAACAATTAAGTCACCTGAAGATCTCCTTTTTTAAACATGTGTTCTAGCGGCAGAGCAGCTATAATCTTTTCTTTGAAAGGATCAAGATGCCCAAGAGAGGAGGTTAATTGGGCTAATTCTAAAATTCTTGCAACAATTAAGCCCTACACTTTGCCCATTTCACCCCCTCGTGTCTAAGAGTGATTCTAATATTTTACCGTACAAAAGTTTTACAGGTTCCAATCCTACTCTAGCATGACAATTCTAGTAATGTAAAGACAAGTAATGAATTGCTCAAAAGTAAATGCTCAAAGTAAAGAGAGGGAGAGGAACGCGGCGATGTTTTTCCGAGGTATCGGAGAGTCGCCACTCCCCACTAGTCCTCGTTGGAGCACCCATGCAAAGGTGTAGCTCCCCCTTGATCTGGGCAAGGATCAAGTGCTCTCTACGGGCTGATTTTTCGACACTCTGTCGCCATGAATCGCCCACAACCACTCACAAGACAACTTGGGTCATCCACAAACTCCGTCGGATGATCACCAAGCTTCCAATCACCACCGAGCCGTCTAGGTGATGGTGATCACCAAGAGTAACAAGCACAAACTCTCACTTGACTATGACAAGCCTAATGAGAAAGGTGGATGCACACTTGCTATTTTGTATACACTAATGAGGTTTTTAATCTTGGATTATCAAATCTCAATCGTCCCACTAGGCTCTTACACTCCCTTGCACTCCAAAGGTGTTTCTCAGTTGAACAAATAAGCAAGAGATCTCCCATGGACGAGTGGGATAAGTATTTATACCTCCTCATTCAAAACATAATGGTTGGAGGCCAACTCAACAAATTTTAGAGTGAACGGACGCGCCGGTCAGGGTGACTGGACGCTCCGGTCAGTAGTACACGTCACTATGATAGAAGTAGCTGTTGATACTGACCGGACTCTGTCTTGCGTCTGGTCAACACCCACCAGACGCGTCCGGTCAGCAGAATCCCTCTCTGGATGCTCTCTGATGTTGACCGAACGCTGGCACCCGAGCGTCCGGTCCATCGTCCGGTCACTGTCTGACATCTCAGTCGATCAAATGAACTGACTGGACTCTCCTAGTTGCGTCCGGTCACACCTAGACCAGCGTCCGATCAGTCATTTGACCCTCCATTCACTTTCAATTTGAAATCCTTTGTGAATGAAGTTGACTCCAATTGATCTTAGGGCTATTCCTGAGCTATCTAGTCCTAGGTTTGACAAGTGTGCACCACACCTGTCGATGTTTTACCACCAATAGCTTGTCACGGGGGTACCCGGGATAGTCGTTCGGGCTTCGGCTGGTTCGAAACTCAACGGTGAACGTAAGAGACAATCAATTTATACTGGTTCGGGCCCTCGATCGTGATCAAGTAATAGCCTTTACGTCTAGTCGGCGTTAGCTTTTTGTGTTGGATTGATTGGTCTGTTCTCTTCCCTCTTACAGAGGTGCCCATAGCTCTCTTTATATCAATAGAGAAGACTATGGTACGGTTACAATCCTAGTTGGATCTAAAGAAGGTGTCTTGGTTTAAATATAGAAGGTACTTTCCTATAGGAGTTCGGCTAGTCTAGCCTATTCTACTCGGAATCGGTGTAGCAGTTGCTGCACCTCTTCATGCTTCGGTCCGTGGGCCAGGCCAGAGCCCACGACTTGAAGTCGTATCGCTGGGAACCCTGTGGGTCCCCTATCGACAAGTCCCTGAGCATTTCATGGTTGAACTTGAAAGCCTCCTTATTTCTCTGGCCTCGCTTGGTGAAACGAGCCTGGTCCGGGTTCTTTCGAAGAGAAGCCTTGAAGTGGTCTTTTCTTGAAGAAGTCTCTTGAGTGATGTGCGCTTTTTCGGTCTTGGATTTTTATCATTGGAAAAACTAAAAATCTCTTCTAAGGATGTGTACCCTGCAGCCCCAAGCATATATCTGGTTCTTTTTTAAGAAGAATTCGGATAGAGGGTCTCTTATCATGTTCTCAGGTAGCCTACTTTCTGCCAGAGGTAGGTGGTAGGTGGTAGTTGAGTTGGTTAAATGCTACGCAGTCACGGGTTGCATAGTGTTGGCATATTCTTTCGGATATACTGTCCTCGAGTACTGTGTCTTCACGCGCGGTTGCTTTTCCTTTACTGCTTTCTATCATTTTTTGAGTCTTTTGTCGTTGGTGCACTTGTTCCATGTACACCGGTCCTTGGCCTATAAATACCCCGCTGGCGAGCTGCTGTAAATCGGCGAAGTCTTGGTGTAGAACTTGTAGTGTTGCAGCCATGAATATGATAGTTTGTGAGGTTGCGCAGCCCCTGGGCATGAGTCAGAAGTCTTGTATTGCTTGTAGTGGATGGAAGAAGTCTTATGATAGAGATTAGAGGTAGACTAATCTCGTGGCGGCATTGCGCTAGGTAGTCCATTCTGGTAGGTGGAAGAAGTCTTGTGATGTGGGATGCGTTCCCTCGTCCAGTAGTTTCTGGTTGATCCTTCCACTCTGCCTTGCGATTGTTCGATGCAGATCAGCATCTGATCTAGGATCACATCGGGCTTGGGTAGACAGATGCCTGTGAGCCTCACTTGGTCCATGTTTTCATGTTGTGTCGCTGACACGAATCTTAGATGCATTGTGCTCCACCTTTGAAGAAAATAGTGTAGCCGAGTAGAGTGTGTTATGTCGAGTAGCAACTAGGGGCACGTAGTTGTTTCCAGAGCCATGTTCTTTCTGTGCTCCTTGTTGCTACCTTGTTCGTCGTAGTACCGAGTTCGTTGGGTCTTGTGAGATCTATAATCTTGTATCTCTTGAAGATATTTGTAATAGAAACAATCTTGTTTTCTGAGTTGTTGTCTCCTTTTTTACTTGTCTGAGTGCTTTTGAGTATCATCCGGGTTGTTTCTGGATAATCCGGGTTCTTTGGCAGCGTTCTGTAATCTCTTCTGTGTATCTTACGAATGGTGAGTTCTTTCTGAGTTGTATGAGCCGTAACAATTCGGTGACGGCGTAGTGTGAACGGATAAGTCTGAAATCTACCTGTTGTACTGTTCCTTTGTGAAAAGGCATGCAATTTGTCGCTTCAGTTCCCGTCGGGTACCAGCAAAACAGGGTACCCTATTTTCATCGCAAAATCACCCAACAAGATAAATATTACTGCCCACGGCCCATCACAGCCAGCCCAGGCCTTACTCTGCTCAAAACTAAAGCCAAAGACAAGCGCCTGAGCCCCCCAACGCTCCTCCGCTTCGTCCGACCACTCTCCATCTCGTCCGACCCCCGTGACGTCATCCAGGCGCCCGAGCCCTGTGACGTCATCAAGGCGCTCAACCCCTTTGCACAGCTACTGCTTTGCTTGACCCCCCTACCGTAACACATTGCCATGGGCACGCACGGGCCCCTACCTTTTCCTGCTAAGGAACAGGAGCTCGTCGCATCGTGCAGGATTGCCTGGGAACTTGTAACACCTGATTCATAATCCGGTCAAGGCTTTCACGGTTCTTTCTCGCCCACCACGGCAGTAACAGGGAGATGCTACGCTACGTCGCACCCTACCATGTCCACCTCAACAGGACGGGGAGCAACGGCCGTCCAGGCCCCCCACCTTTTCGTCGGTGCAACTTCAGGGCCACAAAATCTTCTTCATCATGACATCGTGTGAGGGTATGGCCTCGCCGCGTCAACGGTGATATATCTACAGCCACGGCATGCCACCACCATGACGATGACTGTGTGAATGCACGAACTGAGAGGAAAGCTAGGAATAGGGAGCACCTTAGGGCATTTTCTTTGTATTTTCGTACATCCAGATACTGTAACCCGACCCCTCCCTTTGCATACTATAAAAGGGGAGGGAGGGACCCTCGACAAGACACATTGGACAACACCTAGCAATGGCAATGTACTAAGCATACACTTAAACACTCGAACACACCCACACACAGAGACCTGGGAACTATCCCTCTCTCGACCCGCTTGTATCCCCCTACTACAAGCACTTCGGTGCAAAGCAACACGAGCAGTAGTGAACACTGGAAGTAGGGACGTTCAACCCGAACCAGTATAAATCTTGTGTCCGCCTTGCACACCTTCGGAGGCTCCGACGCGCAGCATCATTCACTTGTCTCGTCTCTAGACACCCCCTATTCTAGAACACCAACAATTGTCGCGCCAGGTAGGGGAACTTTGCGCGTCACGTTCTACTCCACCAAGTCTCCAATGGCTGAAAATGACATCAACTTTGCTCTGGGCTCCTACATCTGGTATGGGAGCCTTGAGTTCATCATCGTCGGGGAGGGCTATGACCTCGACCTCCTTCCACCGACCGATGAGCCCGCCAGCTTCTTCGAGCCAGCGGCCAACCTACGACTCCGCTCTGATAAATTGAAGGGCACATGGCCCGACAAGTTCAGCTACCCCAACGTGCCACGAGTCGGCCAGCCCTTCCTCGACTACCACAGAGGACCAACTAAGGGAGATGGTTAGTGATGGCTTGATCCAGGAGCAAAAGCTTCACTAACTGGAAGACTCCAGACTAGCACTGGGTTCCTGCCCTCGGCCCTGGTGAGATTGTTCTATTCATTTCTTTCATCCGCGCTGGTCTGTACCTCACAACATCTCGTTTTTTTCATCGTTTTCTTCAATACTTTGGTATTTCCTTAAACCACCAGACCCCGAACGTTGTCCTTCATTTGTCAATGTTCGTTCATCTTTGCGAGACTTTCCTTGGAATCCTTTCTTCTATTTTTTTGTTTCGCTATTTCTTTCGCCTGAAACCACACCCCCGGGAGTGATAGTACTTCTCCTCTGGGTGGTTGTGGAATTCAATTTCACCAGGGTAAAAAAGGCTTGTTCTTCGATTACGACTTGGTTGATTCTATCAAGGAGTGGCGTTCTAAGTGGTTTTACGCTGGGAGCATAAACGCTCCTCTTGCTGTTCATTCAAACTCCTGTCCTATGGTTAACAACCGTTGGAAGAAGGCCCCTCTAACAAGTGAGGAGCTCAAGAAGATCAAGCCGCTGCTTGAAAAAATTCAGACTCTAAAGTAGCAAGGCCTGACTGGATTCAGGATTGTTGCCAGCTTCCTACGTCATCGGGTTCAACGTCTGAAGGCGAGGGAGAACTACGGCTTCGAGTACTCTGGAGCTGAGGACCCATCTTGGATGGTTCTGGCTCTGGAGTTGACGGAAGAGGAGGTGTTGGAGCGCCTCAAAAAGGTCCTAAAGAAGGTGACCGTCATCCTTCATACGGTCCTAGAGTACCGTGCCGATCGTCCGTCCCCTTCTATAAGTTGTTATGTTCTTCGCAAGTACTTTATGTCTTTCTTTCTTCTACTTACCTTGTTGTTTTTGGTTGCTTGTAGGACTTGAGGCGAAATTTTGATGATTTGCCCCCACTCTCCTCCGATAACATCCCTGTTGGGGCGGGGGTGATGAGAACCTGGCGGGAGCCTCTGTAACTAGTAAGTCCCGCTCTGTCACTATACTTTATGGCGTGTCTTTTAGAGAATTCGATCATTATGTTGAATATGTGCCGCGCCTAGTTCCTCGAGCTCCTTGCACCACCTCCAAGAGGGCACGGGTAGATGATAATTCCACCAGTGCGTCTGCCACCAAGAAGCCCCATCATCCAAGTACTCATCCAGGTACTCAAGTCACAGGTAGCTTGCTCCTATGTGAGTGTATCAATATTCTTCACCTTCATTTGTGTTTGTTTGCATCCTTAACCGAGTACTTCTTTTCCTTTTTAGATGGTAGTGTGGTCAAGATCCTCGAGGGTGAGGATGAAGAAGATGGTTCAGGCCTTGCTACTTGTCGGTGAGTAGTTAGAGCGTTCATTCCAGTTTAGTCTTGCATTTCTTCTGCTGATTCGTCTCGCCTTCGTCTTTTGTAGTAAGCGGGGGTCGAGCTTGAGTTATGCAGGGACTCAGGCACCAATCTTTCCAACCTTGATGCAGGGCGGTGTTGACGGTCCTTAAGTACCAAATATAGTTATCAAATAAATAAAGAAAAGGATCCAAATGCAACCAACACCTAGACTTAGGGTTTTATCTGACAGAATTCCATGAGTTTTGGTGTTTGTCTGTTTCTGCAGGGGGTTATCAGAAAATACGGAGGAATGGCCCACACGTCGGGTTTACATAGAGATAATAACGTGTTCACCGATTTTCTATCATCTAGAAGACTCCAGAAGCCACGAGATCGAACGGGAGGCCGAACGGGCCCGGAGGCAGGGCGCCCGCCCTGCTCCCTAGGGCGCCCGCCCTGGCCTGAGAGCCAATCAGGCTCCGTCTCGCGAATTATGCTCCACCGACCTAAGGGATCAAGGAAAACCGTGCGATTAATGTCGGTTTGATCCGACGGCCCACGTTCACTTGAGGGGGCTATATAAGCAGGACCCATGGCCCCTGGAGGAGGCACTCCCTCATTCTCAATTCCTCAAACCCTAATCTCAGGAGGAGAGTCTCTGATCAAGCCCTAGAGCCACCACATCAACTAGATCTCTAGTATAGCATAGCTACATAGGATTAGAACTAGGAGTCAATCTTCAATTGGTTTCTGGATCTGTCAAGAGGATTCTTTGTAATTCCTTTACTGTTCTTCATTGTTCATCTTTGTTCTTCAATATTATGAATACAACTTTGTTCTATTTCAATATATTGATTATGACTATGCTCTACTTGTTTATGTTTGCAATTATATTATTCTTAGTTTATCGTAGTTATACGCTTGGCTTAGTTAGATTGGAATTATATACATGTTTAGGATCGTATAACGTTTATCCATCGGATCCATGGGTAAATGATAAATATTGTGTAGGTGTGGTGCTTAGACCATATTTATCTGCGATTGCACCTTATATGCCGGATCGTGGGGTGGTCCGCGATGGTGACAGCTTCGTTGGTTCTTATATAGTCCCCCTCCCGTGTGTAAGACAGGCAGAGCAACATTATTACGGGGGAGTGATTGCTATGTTTCTCATCTTCCTTGATAATATCACTATGCATGGGCGTAGTCCTTTCTCGCAATGATTGCCAAGTGTACTTGCACTAACTATGATATGCTAGACTTTATAGTTAAGAATAACTTAGGAAATATCCTTGTAGTTCGTCCTAATACCATGCTAATGACTTGCTAGAATATCTGTTGAGGTGCTTATCATTATTATATGTGGCTAGCTGATCAGATTAATTATCTTTGTCACCATTCATACTTTATCTATATTTTATGTGACACTTACCCCTGTATGCAAGAGATAGATGAATGCTCTCACTTATACATGCAATGATTGATACTCATTCCTATATTCCATTCCATAATCAACATTGATGTTAGTAATCCCTTCCCAGTGGTAAAAATATAAATAACGATACCTGGAATACTTTCCGGTTAAAATGCTACATCGGTATTAATCTGTGCGCTTGCAGATCTTATTTATTATTTATTTAGAAGAGCAGTTGCATATTTCAATACCGCGTCTCTCATGTCATGCTGGGGATGACAACTTGGCTTAAGTGGTATGAGGGATAGGTTCGGCATTTTTGGCGCCGTTATCAGAATTAGAAAACTAAGTCTACTTTTGGTAATGACGTTAAGAATGCCCAACAAGCATTTTTGGCGCCGTTGCCGGGGAAGGTTGATTTACTAACAAGGAATGAATACGGAATTTGAGTCATCATTCGCATCATTAAGTGATTGAGATCATCAATTCTCCCATACAGATTTACCCCTGTATTTTTCCATTCTTATTGTTTTGCAGGGTGATGTATGAATAGAGGACATCTTCTAGAAAATTTTGTTGACAACCCCGAAGCATTAATCAGAAAGGCAAGAGCCAAGCTCAAGAAGTCAACACTTCGACGCAACACTTCATCCAATCCAGAAGACCGCCGAAGTTTCATCCGGAATTTGTCAACAGAGTTCGCAGCCATGGCGAACAAGACGATTCGCGAGTTCTCAGCTCCCACTACGGACAACATCCGCACTGGACCTGCCGCGGCCATCGACAAGAACTTTGAGCTCAAGCCAGGGCTCATCAACATGGTACAAGCCAACCAGTTTTGTGGGAAGCCGCACGAAGATGCAAGTGCTCATCTCCAATACTTCCTAGAGATTTGCAGCACATTCACTTTATTAGATGTTCCCAGAGACGCCATACTACTTCGCCTTTTCCCATTCTCACTATTGGGGAGAGCGAAGCAGTGGTTCTACGCGACAAAGGATAAGAACACTACGTGGGCACTCTGCTCTACGAACTTTCTGGCTAAGTTCTTTCCCATGGGTAAGACCAATGCTCTCCGTGGGAAGATTACAAGTTTTCAGCAACAACATGATGAATCCGTTCCAGAAGCATGGGAGCGCTTTCAAGATTACATCCTAGAATGTCCCCATCATGGAATGGAGAGCTGGCTACTTATGCAGACTTTCTATCATGGGCTCATCACTAGTGCTCGTGAGACCATGGATGCTGCAGCTGGAGGCGCATTTCTATCACTCACCATACCACAAGCTACAGCCCTTGTGGAGAAGATGGCGTCCAACCAAGGTTGGAACGAAGAGAGGACTCAAACACGCAAGAAGGGTGGAGGTATGCACCAGCTCAAGGAGGTAGACATGCTGTCTGCAAAGCTAGACCTACTCATGAAAAAGCTCGATGACAAAGCTGGAGACAAAAGAGAAGTCATGAACGTCTACGACTCTCACATGACTTGTGAGGAATGTGGAGACACTGGACACTCAGGCAATCACTGCCCTGAGATGCTTGAGGATGCAAGGTACATCAACAACAACAACAACTACAACCGTCCTCAACAAAATCAAGGTTGGGATCAACAGAGGCCTAACTACTCAGGTAACTACTCAGGTAATTATCAAGGTAATAACTCTTACAACAACAATAATAATTTTCCACCCCTGAGAGAGTTAGTGTCTAATCAAGGAAAGCTAATGGATAACTTGTCTAAGAAATTGGCATCCAATGATAAAATACTAGAAAACATAAATAATAGAATGGATAATTTCTCTACTGCCATCAAAAACCAAATTAGCTTTAATAAAATGATTGAATCTCAGTTAAATCAAATAGCTGCTGCTGTTCCTGCTACTAACCTCGGTATACCATCACAACCGGAAGGATTAGAATCTGCAAATCTTGTAGACATGTTTGATGCAGGTAACTATTGGAGTAATCCCGCTGTCGGAGTATATAATGACCTTCTGCCAGTCAAGAGAGGCGATCCAGGACGCCCCGTCATCCCGATCTCCATCGGCATGGTGGACTTCCCAGAAGCGCTCTGTGACTTTGGCTCCAGCGTCAACATTATGCCCAGGGTACTCTATGAAAAATTCTTTACATATCCTTTATCAGAAACAACTATGTGTTTGCAGCTTGCAGATCGGACACTAAGCTTTCCTAAAGGAATATTAAAGAACATGTGTGTCCGAGTTGGTACCTCGTACGCAACAGCTGACTTCGTGGTGATAGAGACCGGGTCCGATGAGAGGTCACCAGTTATTCTGGGAAGGCCATTCCTGAACACCTCGGGAGCTGTCATCTACGCCAGCGCTGCGAAGATCAACTTCAACATCAAGGGGAAAAAGGAGACGTTTTCCTTCAAGAACAAGATTACACAAATCCCAGAGCAACCCCAACATGAACCAAAGAAGAGGACCAACAGGAGGAACAAGCAGAACAAGAACAACCAAGGATGGACCGAATCAGCTAAGATGGTCACTGTAGTTTAAGGAGGTCAAGATGGTCGACTCAAGTCGCCCTTCCTGAACAAGAAGGACGACCCAGACATGCCAAGCATTGAGTGCTCAATCAATGGATACTCCTTTTAGAAGGCGCTCTGCGACACTGGATCAGGCGTCAACATAATGGCCACAGTCACCTATCAGCTCTTGTACGGACCATGCCCTTAAAACCAACATACACTCAGCTCCAGATGGCAGATCAGACATCCCGAAAGGTCGAAGGTATAGTAACCGATGTCCCTGTTAAAATTAACAATCATTTTGTCCATACAGACTTTCAGGTCATTGACATGGGAGACGACGAGTACGATCCACCCATCATCCTAGGAAGACCGTTCCTAGGCACCATCAAAGCAATCATCTACATTGGAACCGGAGAAGTCCATATGCATTTCCCCTCTGAGAAGGTACGCCGCTACTTTAATGACCCTAACTATATAGTTGAAGATTCTAAGCAGGTCAGGACAAGAAGAAGGCGACGTAACCGTAACCAAAGGAGGCAAACCATCAAGGACGTATGGGCAGACTATGAAGGAGAGGTCATAAGGCCCGAGGATACACAACAGGAGACCGAAGCACCAAGTCGGGTATGGAAGGCGAAGACAGTTACACAAGAAGAGGAGGCGCTGCCGGAACCACCGTCTACGCCACCCAAATCCCAGGACAACTAAGAAGAAAAGAAGTCCTGTTCGGAGGACTTAAAAACACCGAACGCCATGCCAAGAGGTAAACTTGGTAGTTATCATTTTCCCTTTAATTATTGCTCAGTTAATCATGTTCATTCTGTCTTAAAAAAATGTTAAAAACAGTAAGCCCCATGTGAGTATGCGAGTGGCATAAAACCCATAAGTACATTCACTGTGGTGGCATAAAAAAATAATATATATTTTTTCTGTTCTATAAAAATGAAAATAAAAATAGAGAGTGACATTTATCAAGGAAGCTCAAACATGATAAAGGCTAGATATTTATGCTAACGCTTAATCAAGTTCCACGAAGTTTTGTTGTCTATTTGAGCTCCACAGAATTCAGGAAGACTAGCAGATGGAGGACATCCTAATCGCTGTCAGGGTGCTGCCGACATTCAAATACACCTCTGCACCTACTAGCTACATCAGAAGAAATTACGTCAAGATCCAGCTTGGGGGAGAGCACTCCCATTTATCCCGATAAGTATTTTTATCTACATTTATACCTATGCTTTATTAAAATAAAAAGATGCATAATCATGAAAACCCAAATAAATATTTTATGTTTATATATATTTGCTTAGTTTAATAAATAAATAAAGTAGCTATGCTAAACTGAATCTTGAAAATAAAACTCTAGCATGGATATGATGAATAGTTGCTCTGCCTAATTTTCAAATTTGTTCTCTCTCTAGTTTAGACATAACTGTTATAATTTAAAACTGGCTCTAAACCTGAACTAGTGGGAAGAGAACTTGATCTGAAGTCTAAGTTGTTAACGGATATGATATGGGAAGGTTGAGCTGCTGTTTATCTGTTCCTAGAGATGCTAGAATTCTGGAGAATTTTATCTTTGAAAATCTTTAAAATGTTGCATGATGAGTTCCTGTATGATGAGAGTTTAAATTCCTACCACAGCCATATATACATGCTTGTTAGAATAAGAGCCGCACTTTTACTACTTACTGCTTATGGGCATTGAGTGTGGTCAAGCTGTGTAGACCCTTAGGAACCTGTCATGTGGTTAAAATCAAGATTCACTTGCACGTTCACTCATACATGCTGCTTCTACCCCGGAAGTACGCATCCACATATATCCACTCATTTCCATCTCCAGATTCACCCAAAATTATTCTACTCCTGACCCGGGAGAGAATAGCCAAAAACATTATCCCATTCCTGTTATTCCCTGTGAAGTTAATGCTCAAGTCATTTCTACTACCACTTGCTATATTTTCAAAAGAGGGAGATTGCTCTAAAAAAAATATATAAAAACGAGGAAATAAAAAGGAGCAAGTGCTCGGAACCTCGAAGAAAGAAAAAGTGAGACGAGAGGTAAAAATGGACAAGTGTCCGACAGTAGAATTAGGGGTACAAGATACCCACCTGAGAGGAAAAAAGAAAAAAAATAAATAAATAGAGCATCTCATTCCCCTCAAAAGTTTTAAAAAGCAAGAAAGGTATGTATTCCCTCAAAAAGAGCATTAGACTTTTGTTATCACCATACACCACTCATTCACCACACATGCACATCTTGATTTGACTTATTGACTTGTTTCTCTGGATCCATGATTTGACTATGCAATAAATGTTCTATGAGTATGTATACTGTATCTCCCACCTATGAGCTCCAGATATCAAAGCCTTATTAGAGTAGGGTGAGAGAGAAGGTAATGTCACTACGCCTTATACCATAAATACCACATACTTTGAGAGAGAAGGCATATACCATTACTGCCTTGGTAAGGATCCAGAAATACCACAAAAGAGAGACCCGAGAAAGTCATACAAGGAATCTCTGAGTTTTATTTGAAAAATTTGCAAAAACTCCAGAGCTATAGCTGATCAAGAATAAGAGACATGGCGTTTGACTAGACCGTTCTATCTTTTAACCACTCAAGATGCAGGTGACGGTTGCAAGCCCCATGGTGAAAGGTAAAATGAGTAAGTTTTAAGTCTTGACAATTTACTCTAACTCAGGGATGAGACCTTATTTGAAAGCATATGTACCGTCAACGTTCAAAGGCGTTGCAGCAACTTCTGCTCCATAATGAGTCTATCCTTGCTCAGGGACGAGCAAGAGGTAAGCTTGGGGGAGTTTGTTGACGGTCATTAGGTACCAAATATAGTTATCAAATAAATAAAGAAAAGGATCCAAATGCAACCAACACCTAGACTTAGGGTTTTATCTGACAGAATTCCACGAGTTTTGGTGTTTGTCTGTTTCTGCAGGGGGTTATCAGAAAATATGGAGGAAAGGCCCACACGTCGGGTTTACATAGAGATAATAACGTGTTCACCGATTTTATATCATCTAGAAGACTCCAGAAGCGACGAGATCGAACGGGAGGCCGAACGGGCCCGGAGGCAGGGCGCCCGCCCTGCTCCCTAGGGCGCCCGCCCTAGCCTGAGAGCCAATCAGGCTCCGTCTCGCGGATTATGCTCCACCGACCTAAGGGATCAAGGAAAACCATGCGATTAATGTCGGTTTGATCCGACGGCCCACGTTCACATGAGGGGGCTATATAAGCAGGACCCCTGGCCCCTGAAGGAGGCACTCCCTCATTCTCAATTCCTCAAACCCTAATCTCAGGAGGAGAGTCTCTGATCAAGCCCTAGAGCCACCACATCAACTAGATCTCTAGTATAGCATAGCTACATAGGATTAGAACTAGAAGGAGTCAATCTTCGATTGGTTTCCGGATCTGTCAAGAGGATTCTTGGTAATTCCTTTACTGTTCTTCATTGTTCATCTTTGTTCTTCAATATTATGAATACAACTTTGTTCTATTTCAATATATTGATTATGACTATGCTCTACTTGTTTATGTTTGTAATTATATTGTTCTTAGTTTATCGTAGTTATACGCTTGGCTTAGTTAGATTGGAATTATATACATGTTTAGGATCGTATAGCGTTTATCCATCGGATCTATGGGTAAATGATAAATATTGTGTAGGCGTGGTGCTTAGACCATATTTATCTGCGATTGCACCTTATATGCCGGATCGTGGGGTGGTCCGCGATGGTGACAGCTTCGTTGGTTCTTATATAGTCCCCCTCCCGTGTGTAAGGCAGGCAGAGCAACATTATTACGGGGGAGTGATTGCTATGTTTCTCATCTTCCTTGATAATATCACTATGCATGGGCGTAGTCCTTTCTCGCAATGATTGCCAAGTGTACTTGCACTAACTATGATATGCTAGACTTTATAGTTAAGAATAACTTAGGAAATATCCTTGTAGTTCGTCCTAATACCATGCTAATGACTTGCTAGAATATCTGTTGAGGTGCTTATCATTATTATATGTGGCTAGCTGATCAGATTAATTATCTTTGTCACCATTCATACTTTATCTATATTTTATGTGACACTTACCCCTGTATGCAAGAGATAGATGAATGCTCTCACTTATACATGCAATGATTGATACTCATTCCTATATTCCATTCCATAATCAACATTGATGTTAGTAATCCCTTCCCAGTGGTAAAAATATAAATAACGATACCTGGAATACTTTCCGGTTAAAATGCTACATCAGTATTAATCTGTGCGCTTATAGATCTTATTTATTATTTATTTAGAAGAGCAGTTGCATATTTCAATACCGCGTCTCTCATGTCATGCTGGGGATGACAACTTGGCTTAAGTGGCATGAGGGATAGGTTTGGCATTTTTGGCGCCGTTATCAGAATTAGAAAACTAAGTCTACTTTTGGTAATGACGTTAAGAATGCCCAACAGGCGGTGATGATATTTTTTCGACCGCCATGCCCCTTCCTAAGCCATTTGTTCGGCTTGGGGGTATCAACCTGAAGAGAAGAACAGCCAAGTGAGTGGATTCTGACTAGCCTGTTCTGTCCTTGTTCCTCATTTTTCTTGTATATTTCCTTATTGGAGAGTTCTTTGTCATCTTGTAGGCCATCATCATCGCCTTCCCCCAACCCCCAGCCGACTTCATCTCAGTTGGCTAGTGCTCCTCCGCACACTGAGCCCCAAGATTCAGAGCGTATGGTCAGCGAGGCGACTGTGGGGGAGGAGGTGGCCTAGGTTGATCAAGTCATTGTGGATTCACCCAATCTCAAGGTGACCATGACTGTGGTGGAGAAACTAGATTCGGAGGCGGCTGGGGCCTCTGCGGCGCAAGACACGGCTCTAGTCGTGGTTTCAGCTCCTCTGCCGACTTCTTCTCCTGTCGGCCACGCTTTAAGCAGTCAACGTCTGAAAGATGATGTGGTGTTGGAGTTTGATGCCACCCATCATCTGTACAAGCTAACCGCTGCTTGGGAGAACCTCTCAGCTGGAGCAGCTTCTTTTGGAGAGTAGCTTCAGGTAGGCATCTTCTTCTTTCTTGTTTTTGGCATTCCAACTTCTTTTACTTCTTTTCTCATTTCCTTTCTTTTTCTATGGGAGAAGTCATTCTCTCGGGATCACTCCATTTTCTTCAGCTTGGGTGAGACTGAGAAAAAAGTGGCCTTTGAAGTGAGCTAGCTGAAGGCAGAGCTGGCCAGTAAGGATGTGGAGCTGGATGTTGAACACCAAGGGTGCCACACTTCTGAGGAGGCCCTCCTTGCTCAAATCGGTGAGTCAGAGAAGAGGAAGGAGGATGCCTTGGTTGCCCTACGAGAGGTGTATGTGAAGTCTGACAGGCTTGAGAAGGAGTGTGAAGGTATCTAGAGTTCTTATATGCTTTGTTTTCTCTTATCTCTTATTTCTCTATTTTTCGTTTGTCTGACTTTCTCTTATTGTCTTGATCAGCTCTCCGTAGAGATAAGTAGAAGCTCTCGGAGAATGTTGAAGAGATGAAGATATCAGTTCTCTCTAATCACAATAGGGCTGAGAAGGTAAAAGTTCATGCTAAAAAAGAACTTGCTCGTGCCCAGCTGATTAGACTTGGTGCTGACCGGGATCTTATGTAGAAAATGGAAACTATTGATGATTTGTCCAAGAAGCTGACGGTATCTAATCAATGGTTTGCCACCTTGTGAAAATCTTTCAAAACAATTGCCAAGCTTCTTTGGACTCCTGAAGATGATGGAAGGACCTAGGGCGACTTCATCCCGCTAATCCCTGTGCGCCTCTAGAGTTTTGTCAAGAAAGGGGTTCAGACGTGCGTCAAGAATGTCTTGGCGCATTTCCGGGTTCTTGCTCCGACGGTCCCTCTAGAAAAACTAAGGGAGACAGCTGATGATGACAACTACTTGGAGTCCATCGAGAAGGCTGAGTTTGAAGTTGAAGATCTGGCCAACTTCATCGTCGTGAAGCTTGATATTCAACTCCGTTCTTCTTCTGATGAAGCTGATAGCTAGACTTTGTAGTGCCCAGGCGCCTCCTTCCTCCTTTGTAAAGATATAGTTTATATACTGTCTTGTAAAGAAACTCTAGCTCTTTGGATACATCTTTACTATTTTACTTGAATTATTTGAGTAGTCATCGTTTTGTGACTCTTTTCGAGTTGTTTTCCCAGATCTTGGAATTTTCTTTATCTATGTACTGGATATAAGCCTTAATCGTTGTGAGGGTATCCAGATGCTTTAGAGTTATGCCCCTCCAACTGGCGGTACTCTTGTTTTTATGTCTTCATGAGTTTTGTCGAGCATTGGTGCTAGGTCAGTCAGATTCTTTCGTCCGGTGTGGAATAACTCCGTGATAGGGCGAGCGCTATCTGGCTCTCATCCGCGCCATAAAAAATAGGACGAGCACTATGTGGCTCTCATCCATGCTGTGAAAACAACTTGGGATAGGTCGAGTGTTGGCTTGTCAGCCTTCTTACTCTCATCCAAGCCTGAAAAGGCTTGGGATAGGGCGAGCTCAAGCTTCTTTTTAGCTCTTTTGCTCTCATCCAGGCTGAATAACTCTGGGATAGGGCAAGAGCTAGCTGGCTCTCATCTGTGCTATGAAAACAACTCGGGATACATTGAGTGTTGGCTGTCAGCCTTCTTACTCTCATCAAAGCCTGAAAAGGCTTGGGATAGGGTGAGCTCAAGCTTCTTTTCAGCTCTTTTGCTCTCATCCGGGCTGAATAACTCTGGGATAGGGTGAGCGCTATCTGGCTCTCATCCACGCCGTGAAAAAAACTTGGGATAGGTTGAGTGTTGACTTTGTCAGCCTTCTTACTCTCATCCAAGTCTTAAAATGCTTGGGATAGGGCGAGCTCAAGCTTCTTTTTAGCTCTTTTGCTCTCATCGGGGTTGAATAACTTCAGGATAGGTTTTGTAGATCTTAGCAAGACAATCGTTGGTGGGGAACATTATATTTATTACTTTGATCATGAATCTTGATTACATAGTATTTTCTTGCTACAGAAGAATCTGTCCTGTGCTTTTTAGGCGTAGAATCTTTGTAGCTGGCTGATGTGCCATGAATTTCTGACTTGTATCCCATCTTCGGTTATTAGCTCATATGTTCCTGGTCCGGTGACCTTGGCGATGATGAAAGGGCCTTTCCATGGGCTGAGTAGTTTGTGACGTCCATCTGCCTTTGTATCCTTTGAAGCACCAGATCCCCGGCTTGGATGGAACAAGGTTGGGTACTTTTGTTGTAGTGGCATCTTAAACTTTGGAGGTAACGAGCTGACTCTAAGGTGGCGTTGACCCTGACTTCTTTTGTGTTGTCCAGTTCTAGTCTTCGGGTGTGTTTAGCTTCTCCTTCATAATATTGCTCAATCCTTGGTGATGTTGAGATCAGGTCGGTAGGTAATACAGCTTCTGATCCGTAGACTAGAAAAAAGGTGAGTATCCGGTAGCTCTGTTTATTTGAGTTTGTAGCCCCCATAGTACTTTGGACAACTCTTCAATCCACTTGGATCCATAGTCCTCTAGTTCTTCATATAACCTGGGTTTTAATCTGGCTAATATGAGTCTGTTAGCTCTCTCTACTTGTCCATTGGCCTCTGGGTGTGCGACTGATGCGTAATCTATGCTGATGCCACAATCTTGTGCCTAACTTTTGAATTCTATAGCCATGAAAGGGGAACATAAATCTGTGGTGATTCAATTGGGCATGCCAAAGCGGTGCATGATGTCCTGGATGAACTCTACTGCTTTGGCTATGCTGTATTTCACGAGTGGTTTGTACTCGATCCACTTGGTGAACTTGTCAATAGCTGCAAAGATATACTCGAAACCGCCCTTGGGTTTCTTGAGAGGTCCTACTTGATCCAGCCCCCCACTAGGAGAATGGCCAAGCGGGTGGAATGCAGATGAGATTGTGTGCTAGGATGTGAGCCTGTCTTGTGAACATTTAGCAACTTTTACATTTTTTGATGAGTTCTTCTATGTCTTTCAAAGCAGTTGGCCAGTAGAATCAGGTGCAGAATGCTTTACCGACCAATGTTCTTGAAGCGACGTGATTTTCACAGTAACCTGAGTGGATTTCATCTAAGATCTCTTTGCCTTTTTTGATGAGACACATTTTGAGGAGTACTCCTGATGATGCAGCTCTTCTGTATAAGTTGTTTCCCACGAGGACATAGTTTTTGCTTCTTTGAATTATCCGAGTAGCTTCTTCTTTATTTGCCGATAACTTATTTTTTATGTAGTCGATGAAATCCTGTGTCCATGATGTTGTGATTACCAAAATCTAGGTTGTTGGTGCTGGGAGTTTAGGGGTTATCTCACTGGGTTGTTTGATAGATGGTGCAGACAACTCCTCTATGAACACACCGGGTAAGACCTTCGCCCTGTCCGATGCTAGCTTTGCGAGGATATCTGCTGTGACATTTGAGTCACGCAGAACATGTAGAATTTCTAATCCTTGAAAGTTTTTCTCTAGTTTGCATACTTCAACACAGTAAGCATCCATGTTATCCTTGGTGTAATCCCACTCCTTGTTGACTTGATTGACAACTACTACCGAATCACCGTAGATGAGGAGTCGCTTGATTCCAAGGGAGATAGCTACCTAGAGCCCATGGATGAGTGCTTCGTACTCTACTTCATTGTTTGTGGCTTGCCATAATATCTGAAGGACATATTTTAGTTGCTTTCCATCTGGAGAGATGAAAAGAACGCCTACGCCAGCTCCACCTAGTTTGCGTGATCCATCAAAGTACATCTTCTAATGGTCGAGGATGGCGTTTGGCGTAGGTCATTGGATTTCTATCCATTCGGCAACAAAATCAGCTAGGGCTTGAGATTTGATCACATTTCATGAGGCAAAATCAATGTTAAGAGTGCCAAGTTTAGTTGCCCACTTAGATATGCGCCTTGTTGCATCTCTATTATGGAGGATGTCTCCGAGTGGAAAATCTATTACGACAATAATCTTGTGGCTCTCAAAGTAATTGCGAAGCTTGCGGGAGGTGATCAGGAGGGCGTAGAGTAGTTTTTGCACATACGGGTATCGGATTTTGGAATCTGATAGTACCTCACTGATGTAGTAAACTAGCCATTGTACTTTGTACACGCGTCCTTCTTCCTCTCTTTTGTAACGGATCAACATGATTATATGAGATTAAGTAAGAAAATCTTCCACCGAAGCAGATAATTTATCAAACTTAAGCCCGTATAACCCGAGATTTCGTGAAATCACGAGGGATTTCAAACCAATCAACATACAATCAAGATCATACTCATTTGCGAAAAGCATAAGTTATCATGAATAACAAATTTTTGCTACTTTTGCATCATTTTTACTATGACCTATTCAATCTAGGTAAGCACCTATTGCTAAAGCAACCACTTGATTCACCATTAACATCTAAGTTACCACATCAGGTTTAGCATTTCCAACATCATTCACTTAACCACCCGTGTTCCATTATTGTTACTACGATGCCGTAGCTCGAGTCAAGTGCTCACTATCCAGGAGCGATGGCGATTCGAATCGATTCCTAACCAGCTGGTGATTTGTTCCTCACACAAACCATGCTTCCCCCGTCAGGGTCGCTTAGATCACCAATGACACTTTCCAAGAAGCCACGGGTTAACAATCATGGACCGCACTACCCAGGGACCGCCCGACTGCCAGGACGCACCTTGGGCTCACTCTTTGTGTCCCCGTCATACCCCCTTCAGCACCAGTCTGCCAATCCGAGTTTATCCCGGTTCAAAATAGTGTCACTAGCTTCACGGTCGAAAGGTACTTTATTCGGCCAGCTAAATGTGAGGCATGCGTTCAACATGACAAGAGGGACGAGCAACGATCAGTCCTTAATCGACACAGATGGAATCACTATAGTCCAAAACCCTATAAGACTCCGCCCGGTCTTCCTTTATCTACCAACACTTGGTTACTTTCCATGATCACAAATATAGCTAACCATAACCAGGTATCTACCTATAACTTGCAGGTGACAGGAAATCACCCAACTTCTACCGGTCTAAGCATGGCTAAGCAGTTATTCGATCCTGACCTAACAGGGTAAAAGGTAATCAGGTGGACAAGGATAATAATGCAATAACGGTTTCACTCAACTCCTAAACTTAATGCAACAATATATATACCTATAACTCATGTAGTAAAGAATTGCTTTTATAAAGTAGGAGACTTAAAATGCTCCGGGGCTTGCCTCTTTTGAGCGAGCTAGGCTGATGGTCTATGCACTTGTGCAGCTCCTCGCCTTGCTCTTCTTCCTCGGGCACCTTCTATGCCTGGGGCTCCTGCTGATCGGTCCAAGCTTGCTCTTTCGGCACTGCTACTTGCGACTCCTCCTGCGATCCTGTATGATGCAAGTGCATAAGTAAACATGCGAACGGTGCATCAAAAGCGGTGGAATGCTATGATGATATGGTATGCAGATGAGCACATTGAACGGATAATATGGATTACAACATCTTCTACAAGGTAGTCCACATCATCCAAGAACATGTACCACAAAACATGATATCTATTCTTCTACTAATTAGCACATAATATACACACAAGTGTGGTCACAAATTATCAAACCTTACTAACTTAACCCATTAAGTAACATCAGCAAGGCTTTATGATGCTTCAAAGATACACCAAACACTTTTTACTACTTTTAATTTCTCATAAAGAATAACCTTTTATTTCCTATTCAACTAGGGTTACACATCAACACCTATTTCTGTTGCAGGTAAAAATCTACAAAAATTACAGTAGCACACTCTTACTATAAATAACCTACTACAAAATTTTCATGAAATTTGGATAAGTAAAACTATCTATACAAAATAAACAAACTATAGCATAATAATGAGCATGAAAATACTTTGTACTAGAAAAAGTATCAAACAACAGATTTCACATTTTTCCTCTATTACTCACAGTAAACAAGCCTATTACAAAAATTATCACATGCATGTGTTATACAACTTTAGCTCTCTACCAAAAATAACAAAAATCATCAATTAAAGGCATTTGAACTACACTTTAATAATTTTTCACAGGACATGCTTCACACACATTTTTCCTAGAAGGTACATTACTAAGAAAGACTAATGCAACAAAAACCAGATTTTTCTCATCAATATTATATTTATTACACATTTTCTAAGATATCAGCATTTATAGTAATTAAATAAATCTACATAGGAAAGTATCATAAAACTAACATGCAACATTTTTAAACTGTAGATCTACTCATAAGAAACACTACAAAATTTGTTTCATAATTTTTGGAGCTATAAATCTTGAGATATGATTTTTGGAAGCCTTTTCAAAATTTCTGGAAAATCATTTTCTTTAAAACCGAAAATCTAACCGGCCTCTAACGCTACGCGCACCCCGCTGCTACACATCGGACCAATGCACCGAGACAGACAGGCGGGCCCAGGGGTCAAACTGGACCCACTGGTCAGCCTGAGAGGAGGCCGGCAGGAGCATCGCCGGCCGGAGCTCACCGGCGGCGAGCCCACATACGACACGGGTGGCACCAGTGTGCTCAGCTCACTAAGCCGCACCGATAGGTGCCAATGGATGGCCGGGCAGCTCACTAGAGCGGCATGCCGGCGAGCAACGGCGAATGGCGGCGTGGCTTGCCGTCGGGCAAGGTGCTCCCGGCCACGGGAAGCACGGGAAGGAGCGCATGAGCTCTGCGATGCCGAGGCGGGGGCGGTGCGCGCGAGAGAAAGGGGGAGGAAGAGGTGGAACCGTGCTAGCGACGGTGGACCACCATGGCGACCACGTCGGAGACGGAGAAGAATGCCTGAAAGGGCTTTACCTTGGCGTCTTCGACGGTGAGAGAGGGCGCAATAGCAGCAGCAAGGGGAGTCGGAGCGGTGGGTAAGACGAATTGGGCGCTGGTAGAACAGCGGCGGCGATAGGCGGTGGCGGAGCTCGGAGTGCGGCGGCAATGGCGCGTGGCCACGGGCTCCGCTGCGGCTACTGCTGGCGCGCGGAGAAGCGAAATGGGAGGGACGAGGAGCGACCGCGCGGTTCGGTCGACTTGGAGCCGTGGCAAGGCGGTGGGGGCCACGGCGTGCCACCCGTACGACGGCGACGGCGAGCGGCCTCCACGCGGCGACCGCAGTCTGAGAGCGGTCGTACGCTGGCGCGGGGCGCGCGCGGGCGGACGCGCGAGACGGGCCAGGCCGGCTTCGGCCGTGGGCCGAGAAGCGGGGCGGCGACCCAGTAAAGCCGGGAAACCCTTTTCCAAATATAAATAATTTCTAGATTTTTTCAACTTGATTCAAATTCAAATTTGAAGATGACAAAGACGTTTTCACAATTTTTGCCCAAAATAAAAGTTGTTCAAAATTTAATTCTCGACAACTTTCATGTAGGGCACTTTTCAAAATTCTGAATAGATTTTGAATTAAGGATTTAAAGCCAAATTCTTGATTAAATTTTCACTTTTCTAGAATATTTTTAAAAGCAAAATTAGAGGAAATTTTGTATACAAAAGTGGCTCCAAAAATCATGTTAATTTATTCTAGATTATCTAAAATTGTAATTACACAAAATTTTACCACTCTTTAGCACTTAAATGCACAATTAGGGTTTTAAGTAATTGTTTTTCAACTTTAAATTTTAAAGGGGCTTATATTGCATGCAATGATAAACATGTATGTGATGTTAATGCTCTATGCTTTGGAAGCTAATGCATGCTTAACACCCAGGGGTGTTACATCTTTCCATGACTATCGCTGCACTAACCACCATAAAAGATGCCGTAATGTATAACATTATGTCTTCGTGCTTCTTTGGAGGTGTGAGGACGGGCGAGGAGGTGAGGTATGCCTTCAAGCTTTTGAAAGCCTCCTTGGCTTCCTCTGTCCACTCGAACTTGCCCATCTTCTTTAATAACTTGAAGAAAGGTAACTGTTGACGGTAATTAACTATCATATTTAACCGTCAACTTAAATAAAAGAATGCTATAAAATTGATTACCACCATAGACTAGGTGTTTAACTGACAGAATTCTATGAGTTTTGGTGAATATTTATTTCTACAGGGTGTCAGCTGAAAATAATCAAAGATGGCCCATATGTAAGGTTTACATAGAGAGAAAGGACCACAAATGAAAAAAGTATAATTTAGAAGGTTTGGAAAGCCAAACTCTAGGAGGTGGGACCCACCTGTCACTGTGACAAGGGCGGGCGCCCAGCCCCAGGGGCGGCCGCCCCACCCAGGGAGCCAATTAGCTTCCACCTCATTGATCTTGCTTCCACCGCCTTTGAGGATGAATAAAAATCGTTGATCAAAGTCAGTTTGATCTAAGGGCTATGGTGCTTTCTAGGGGGCTATATAAGCAAGGCCCCAGGCCCCTGAAGTAGAGAGTTCAGAAACCCTAATTCATATTTTTCAGAGAGAATTCGCCTGAGAGGGGTCCCTTGAATGGATCTTTCTCTAGGGCACATACAAGAGAGTTTAGCTTTGTAGTCTCTATATGAGATTAGAGTTATTCTTCTAGATTAAGAGAGTTAGAGTGGAGGTAGAAGATTGGAGGAAGCCCGGCCTGTCGGTGTCTTCTCTCCAAGCTTGTATCTACGGGGTCAAGTCTCCTAACCCGAGGCTTGGTTCTAGAATTCTTTTGCAATTCAACTTCTAATACTAAGTAAGTACGTTGTTATTATTGTTCTTTGGTTTACGAGTTTACTTTATTTGCTTCGCGTAGGGAATAGAGTAATCATTCGTAGCGTAAGCATGGTGCTTGGGCTAGGAATACTCGTAGGTACCCCCTATCTAGCCGGATCGGTGTGTAGTAACGTGGGAAGTGACAATCTCATTGTTACCTTTGGAGCCCTCCTCCCATCAAAAGGTTTGGTGCCCTGGTCAAGTATCCTGTGTGGTGTCTCTTTTCCATCGGTATTTCCCCTTAGACCAATAGTATCATAGCTTGCCATAGGTTGGAACCAGACTGTCATCGTAGTTCTTTCTAATCGCTTATATCTTCACCACCTTGTAGTGCGGCCCAAGGGTAATAGTAAAGACTGGGTTAGTCATCGCACTCTTTCTCCTTACGGATAAAACAAATACGATACTCTGGACTTATCTCCTGGGTGAAGTGCTCACCAATATCCGTGCGCTTGCGGATTATTTCTTTTAAATTCCTTCGTGTGCATATCTAGTATGAACAAACATTTCTGGCGCCGTTGCCGGGGAGAAAGACGTCAGCTGAGTTAACCTTAAGTCTTGCTTTACCTTGTACCTATACTTTTATTTCTTACCTTATTCTTCTTGCCTTTTTCTATCCTTATGGATAACATAAATTCAATTCCTATCTTTCAATTTTCTGCACCCACGGAGACCAGCCTAGTGCCATGGGAGTCATCACAACCTATCCAAACCCCTAACTATAGGCTGAGTCCACGGTTAATTGCAATGGTCCAAAGCCTATCTTTTTCAGGAGGAGTAGACTAAAACCCTTACCTTCATATCCGAGACTTTGAGCAAACATGTGACTATCTTCGCATAGAGGGCATGTCTGATCAAACTTTACGTTGGAAGCTATTTCTTTTTTCTTTAAAGGGAAAAGCTAGACAATGGTATGATAAAGCTGTAGGTAAGCAACAAGGAGATTGGGGATCCTTACGTTCTAATTTTTGCCTAGATTTCTACCCTATCTCTCAAATCATCGACCTTAGAGTCAAGGTTCTGACTTTTAAGGAAGAACCTAGTGAATCTTTGGCCTCATCCTAGAATCGTTTCACTACTCTTTTAGCATCTGGCCCAGATCTTAGTTTACAAGACCCTATTCTTCTTCAATATTTTTATAAAGGTCTTCATAAAAAGAGTAAGCAGTTGCTCGATACAACTTCTAGAGAATCATTCTTGCATGTTTCATTAGAAAAAGCAAGATCAATCTTAGATCAAATCCTATCCTCTGAATTAGATAATCTCCTAGAAGAAGAACCTCAAGTAGCTGAAGCAAATTCTTTGCCTGATATACCATCTACTTCAGCTATTCTAAGTTTTGAGCAAGAAGAAAAAGAAATTTTGTTTCCTGATTTTATGCTTGATATCAAACCTGATCTTTTTTTCTAATTTTGGAAACGTGATAAATCATCATTCTATAAAGAAAACACAGAATCATCGTAATCACCTTAGAGAATCTTTGAATCCTTCTAAGGACATTTCTTATAGAAGCACTTCAGTAGAGCTAGTGTCGATCATAATCAGTGAATGGTTAGAGGAATCAGAGCTTTCTTCTGATGTGATCCGTTTGGATTCACCCTCTCTTCCAATACGTTTCTCAATTGATTCCGACCACATAGATGCTCTCTATAATCCAGTTGTGGGTATTAATATCATGTCTGTTTCACTCGCACAACATTTAATGAAGCATATGACATTAACCCCAACTACAAAATTGATGAAGAGTCTTTCAGGACATATTGTTTCTAGTTTGGGAATTTTACATATTCAACCTATCCAACTAGAAGGAACCTTGGTTCATTTGAGCTTTTATGTCTTCCCCTTATGGGACTTCGACCTGTTGATAGAACAACCTTTTAGAAGACTTCTTTATGAAGGATAAACAGGGAAATTAAACATTTATTTTTGGAAAGAAACTCCAATTCCCAGTGTCCATATCTCATTCTCTAAGTACTAGGACCGAATCTTGTCCAGAATTTGACCCGCTGGAGAAATTTAAGGCTGCTTCTTTAGAGTTTTTATCCAACTCAGGTCTAGAGGATGATGCTCAATTCTTTGTAGAAGAAGAGGTTGATTATTCTGAGCCTGAACCTTTAGATGAGTTTGCAGAGCTACCTAGACCTCCTATAGAGCTTAAACCTTTACCAACCGGTCTTAGATATGCTTTTCTAAATGATGATCCAGAGTTCCCTGTGATTATATGTGATAAACTCACTTGGGAACAAACTCTTCGCTTAATGGCTATTTTGGAGAAACATCGATCAACTTTTGGCTACTCACTCCAAGATCTTAAAGGAATTAGTCCTGCTCTTTGCACCCATCGCATTCCTACAGATCTTACTGTTCTACCTTCTAGAGAACCACAATGTAGACTAAAAAATGCGATGAGAGAGGTTGTTAAAAAGGAAGTTTTAAAACTGTTGTACGCCGGGATTATCTATCCTGTGCCACACAGTGAGTGGGTAAGCCCTGTCCAAGTTCTGCCTAAAAAGGGAGGCATGACTATTGTTAAGAATGAGAAGAATGAGTTGATCCCTTAGCGTACCGTCACAGGATGACGGATGTGCATAGATTATAGAAAGCTTAATAAAGCTACTAGGAAGGATCATTTTCTATTGCCTTTTATTGATGAGATGTTAGAACGGTTAGCCAATCATTCTTTCTTCTGTTTTCTTGATGGATATTCAGGGTATCACCAAATCCGTATCCATCCTGATGATCAGAGCAAAACTACTTTTACATGTCCCTATGGAACATATGCTTATCGTAGAATGTATTTTGGGTTATGTAATGCTCTAGTGTCCTTTCAATGATGTATGATGTCTATATTTTTTGATATGATTGAAGAGATTATAGAAGTTTTCATGGATGACTTTTCTGTTTATGGAAAAACTTTTGATGATTGTCTTGAAAATTTAGATAGAGTTTTGCAAAGATGTGAAGAAAAGCACTTAGTCCTTAATTGGGAGAAATGCCATTTTATGGTTAGAGAAGGAATAGTGCTTGGACACTTAGTGTGTGAAAGAGGTATAGTGGTAGATAGAGCTAAAATTGAAGTAATTAAACAATTACCTCCACCTGTGAATGTGAAAGGAATTAGAAGTTTTCTTGGCCATGCTGATTTTTATCGTAGATTTATAAAAGATTTCTCATTTATTGCTAGACCTCTTACTCGTTTGCTAGCCAAGGATGTTCCTTTTGAATTCGATGACGCATGTTTAAGATCTTTTGAAATTTTAAAGAAAGCGCTCATCTCAGCACCAATCATTCAACCCCCTGATTGGTCTTTACCTTTTGAAATTATGTGTGATGCAAGTGATTATGCTGTAGGGGCAGTTTTAGGACAGACTAAAGATAAAAAGCATCATGCAATAGCCTATGCTAGCAAAACTTTAATAGGACCTCAGCTTAATTATGCAACTACTGAAAAAGAGCTTCTTACTTAGTGGGAGCTAAAGTAATTGTTTATTCTGATCATGCTGCTCTAAAGCATTTGCTCACTAAGAAAGATGCTAAACCTCGTTTAATACGATGGATTTTGTCACTCCAAGAATTTGACTTAGAAATAAAAGATAAAAAGGAGTAGAAAATTCTGTTGCCGATCACTTGTCTAGAATGCAGTTTGAGAATTTACAGGAGCTACCCATCAACGATTCACTCCGGGACGACCTGCTCTATGGGATCAATAGATCTGACCCCTGGTATGCAGATATTGTTAATTTTATGGTTTCGAGATATGTACCACTAGGAGCAAACAAAAGGAAACTTGTCCAGGAAATTCGTACTCACATATGGGATGAACCGTACCTCTTCCGAGTCTACTCAGATGGCCTACTCAGGAGATGTGTACCTATTGAAGAAGGAATAAAAATCATTGAGAGATGCCATTTATCACCATATGGAGGACATTATGGGGCATTCCGCACACATGCAAAGATTTAACAATGCAGATTCTTTTGGCCAACAATGTATGAAGACACAAGAGAATTTATCCGAAGATGTGGACCATGTCAAAGGCACGGCAATATCAACAATGTTCGGATCAAACTCTTTAATGTCTGGGGAATTGACTACATGGGACCATTCCCGCCATCAAAGAATACGAGTACATTCTGGTGGCAGTAGATTATGTCTCCAAATGGGTCGAAGCTCTGCCATGCAAGAATGCTGATAACATAAATTCTAAGAAGATGTTTGAAGAGATAATATTTCCAAGATTCGGAATCCCAAGGATAGTGATAAGTGACGGAGGATCACACTTCATTGACAAGCGCTTTGAGCACTACTTGTCTAAACATGGAATACGTCACAACGTCGCTACCCCCTATCATCCTCAGACAAGTGGACAAGCAGAAACATCCAATAAGCAAATCAAGAACAATCTGCAGAAGACAGTAAATGAGATGGGTACTAGATGGAAGGACAAGCTTCCTGAAGCACTCTGGGCGTACCGAACGACATACAAGACACCCATTGGGATGTCTCATTATCAATTGGTGTATGGGAAGACTTGTCACTTACCAGTGGAATTAGAATTCAAAGCTCACTGGGCTATTAAGAAATGGAACATAGACCTTGATGCTGCCGGAGTAAGTAGGAAAATGCAACTCTCAGAGCTAGATGAATGGAGAGAAAAAGCATATCATAATTCAAAGATTTATAAAGAGAGAGTCAAGAGATGGCATGACAAGAGAATCAAGAAGGACTTCGCCCTAGGAGATAAGGTGTTACTTTTTAATTCCAGGGTAAAACTCTTCGGACATGGAAAGCTACGAAGTAAGTGGGAAGGACCATTTAAAGTGGTAGACGCATCTTCACATGGAGCGGTTACAATTCAAAATGACGAAGGTACGTTATTCAAGGTAAATGATCAACACCTTAAATTATTTTTAGAGCCTAAAAAGAATTAGAAGAATTAGATGTGATTAATTTCTTTATTATTTAAGTATTGTTAGGCCTAACCTTTTTAGTTTTTGTTTTTCGGGGCCCAACATATTTTTTGAAATAACAAAAAATATTTAGAAAATACTGCGAAAAAGAGGACTAGAGCTGGGCTCGTGGGCTGGGCGGCCGCCCCACCCCCTGTGCCATTTCGCCGCCGCCTTTTGCCTTCACGATTGTTCTATATTCTTCTTCTAGAAAAAGTTTATTCCTAGCTTATTCGAGCATTTTTATCACGAGATACCATTTATATGCCATTTTGGTCCTCCGAGCCCTCCTATATAAACACCCCATGACGACAGCCATCCTCATTCCATCAGATCATTCCTCTCTTCCTTTTAGAACCTTGCTAGCTCTCTCTCTAAAGCTCCAATGGCCAACCACGACAAAGAGGATTATCCCCTACGGACTCAACCTCAACTCTATTCCTGAGGAAGATCTAGATTGCAAAGCTCTTATCCCAGTTAGCGATGCTACACCCCTCGCTGCCATTCCAACAAGGCCTCACAGCTATAGCCAATCCTACTTCGCTCAGCCAGTTCTCGCAGCAGCTCCGCAGCCCCTCCTACTAGAAGATAAACCGCTGAAAGGGCCCATCGTCCAGCTACCTGCAGGAACCAAGCTCTTGCCACTGAAGCACAATGAGACGCTTGTTGGTGTGAAGACCAACAAGAAAGGAGAGATCGTCTACGCCAAGTACATCACTAGGGAACGCACCTACTTCGAAGGAGTCCGCGCTCATCCAAGCAAAGTCAAATTCCTTCCACCCAAGGAAGCTCCTAAGCACGCCCTTACTAAATCTCAAACTCCACGCAAGCGTCGTAAGACTTTAGCTGATCTAGAGAAATTGATAGAGGCTCAGCAAGCGACTATCTCCTCTATAGAAGCCACTCTACGCCTTTAGGGTAGATGCTTTCTTCGCACACATGAGAAAGTAGAGGACATAGAGAAAGACAACAAGAAATTAGACCAGCGCTTAAGTGCTCTAGAGCCTCCTAAGCCAAAGAAGTAGATTAAGATAGTCTAGCAGTTGATAAGGCACCTTCGAGATTAGTCACGAGATTGCTTAGATTCATTGTTTAGTTCAATTCCTTTATTTATAATTCATTGTAAACATGTGCCTTACATGATACTGAATAAAGAGTTGGTTTCTCTTATTATTGGATATCTTCCTTGTGCTTTTGTGCCCACCATGTTTTATATAAAAGAAAGCAGGAAATAAGTGTGGGGGAATCACTCGACGATATAACGAACAGATTTTACCGCACGAACAAAAATTTTTGAAGATATATGACACGAGGACCCTGCACATTGAAGCAGGCTTCGGAAAGCCACCCCAAGTGGGGCGGCCACCCAGAGCATGGGGTGGGCGCCCAGGGTATAAGCCCTCCTTGCTCTATCCTTCGACCATGGTCAGGTTTGCTCCCTACATGTTCTAATTTTTATATATACACTATTTGTTACGTTTCGCATTATGAATTCTTGAGTACAACCTATTTAAATGCTGAAAAAAGAAAGATAGATTATTCTAGTCATGATCTCTTTATAGACTCACACCATGATTCTTTTCTGGGAGTCCTGTTGCTGTTGGGAACTTAATTTTTAGGGACCCCATATCATTTAAGTTATTGTGGAGTGAGAGATAGTAGAATCATGAGAACCTGATTTCTGATACTTTGCCACTTGGAGAATTTTTTTTACAAAAAATGTTAAAATTATTAGCTATGCTTCTCCTCTGTGGTAAGAATAAAAATGCCTAATCGAACCTTATATGTATAAAACTAGCACATAAGCTATTTACTTTGTGTTGAGTTTGGTCAAGCCGTGCTAGACCCTTGTTGAGAGGTGGGCCATGCCCCCAAGATCAGGAATCACACTAATTTTTGCACCCCTTGCTACTTCTACCCTAAAAGTACGCACCACCATATTTCCTATATAGATCCACTTAAAATTTGTTCTACTCTTATCCTAGGAGTAAACAATAAAAAATATATTCCCTATAGGTTTTCCTTGATTGCTAGCCATGATTCTAAAATGCTCCAGAATGTTATTATCTTCTCACAATGTTCTATCAAAGTTCATGTAGTACATTGTTAGAAAAAAGAGAAAAAGAGAAAAAAGAGAAAAAAGGAAGAAGAAAGCATTGGTCTTGCCTTTTGTGAAGTACAAGTTTCAGTTGCAATTCTTCAAATCAAAGTGGGATAATATATCTTTTGTAAAGGAGCATTGTAGAATTATCTTGCACCCCTTCTATCTTCCACAAATATTTTCTACTACATTTATTCTTTTGAAACCACACCACATGCACGTCCTGATCTAGGGGTATGTCACTCCCCTCCTCGGATCCTGTTTTGACTAGGCAACATATGCAAGGTAAGTATGCTACATCCTTGAAATACCTTCAACTCTAGATAAGCTTTTGTAGAGGTAGGATGTACTACAAGACATTTCCTCATACATGCCTTAGAGAGATCCACAAATACCACATATATTGAGAGTACAACATGAGGTAGAAGGTAAGCTATGCTTTTATTTCAAATGCATACAAAACTCCACATGACGAGTTGAAAGGAGAAAGGGGCTCAGTTTCAAGCTATTCCATTCTTCAACTGCCCAAAATGGTATGGTAGACACTTGGAATCCCGCAGTGCAGGTATGACTAAGGAATAAATCTAGTACTGATGTCTTGTCTAGAGATTGTGCCTAAGGTAATCCATTCTTTTCTTGAGGACGAGTAAAAGTCTAAGTGTGGGGGAGTTTGTTGACGGTAATTAACTATCATATTTAATCGTCAACTTAAATAAAAGAATGCTATAAAATTGATTATCACCATAGACTAGGTGTTTAACTGATAGAATTTCATAAGTTTTGGTGAATATTTATTTCTACAGGGTGTCAGCTGAAAATAATCAAAGATGGCCCACATGTCAGGTTTACATAGAGAGAAAGGGCCACAAATGAAAAAAGTATAATCTAGAAGGTTCGGAAAGCCAAACTCTGGGAGGTGGGACCCACCTGTCACTGTGACCGGGGTGGGCGCCCAGCCCCAGGGGTGGCCGCCCCACCCAGGGAGCCAATTAGCTTCCACCTCGCGGATCTTGCTTCCACCGCCTTTGAGGATGAATAAAAATCGTTGATCAAGGTCAGTTTGATCCGAGGGCTGTGGTGCTTCCTAGAGGGCTATATAAGCAAGGCCCCTGGCCCCTGGAGGAGAGAGTTCAGAAACCCTAATTCATATTTTCTAGAGAGAATTCACCTGAGAGGGGTCCCTTGAATGGATCTTTCTCTAGGGCACATACAAGAGAGTTTAGCTTTGTAGTCTCTATGTGACATTAGAGTTATTCTTCTAGATTAAGAGAGTTAGAGTGGAGGTAGAAGATTGGAGGAAGCTCGACCTATTGGTGTCTCCTCTCCAAGCTTGTATCTACGGGGTCAAGTCTTCTAACCCGAGGCTTGGTTCTAGGATTCTTCGGCAATTCAACTTCTAATACTAAGTAAGTACGTTGTTATTATTTTTCTTTGGTTTACGAGTTTACTTTATTCGTTTCGCGTAGGGAATAGAGTAATCATTCGTAGCGTAAGCGTGGTGCTTGGGCCAGGAATACTCGTAGATACCCCCTATCTGGCCGGATCAGTGTGTAGTAACGTGGGAAGTGACAATCTCATTGTTACCTTTGGAGCCCTCCTCCCGTCAGAAGGTTTAGTAGGATTTAAGTACCCTAGTCAAGCATCCACTGTGGTGTCTCTTTTCCGTCTTTTTTGTTTTTAGCTCTTTTTTGAAAGATTCTCTCAAATATACCCCTGGCGGAAAGATTTTAGAAAATGGACCCAAGGCTTGGCGCCATCCATGCTGGAGCCAAGGTAAGCCCTCATGCCACTTGGCCGATTACGCCGAGCTGGCGGTGACGTGGCGGCCACCTTGGCGCCGTCACCATTGGCGCCAAACTTGGCACCATCATCATTGGTGCCAAGCCTGACGCCATGGATCTTAGCATCGAGCTGTTGGAATTTGTTAAGTCTAGAATTTTACCATGACATTAACAAATTTGATGTTATCCCATGGTAGTTGGTATTCTAACATATCCAGGTCGTAGCAAAAATCCTGACTACCTAATTTTACCGTGAGATGGACATATAAAGCTCTAAATTAACATGACTTGACTATGCTAGAATTTGGCTAAGTCTGGATTTTTCTATGATTTGAACATTGACAAATTTAAAATTTTACCATGACTTGGATATTGAAAAGGGCTTCATGTTTTGGACTTGGATATTTAAAATTTTACCATGACTTGGATCCTAATTTTACTATAAGATGAAATTTTAAGTCATGGTAAAAAGGGCTTCATGTTAAGTCATGGAATTAGGGCTTCATGTTAATTTTACTATAAAATTTTACCATGACTTGGGCCCAAATCCAAAACATGAATAATTTGGAATTTGGCTAAGTCTTGAATTCTAAATTAGGGTCCAAGTCATGGTAAAATTTTAAATATCCAAGTCCAAAACATGAAGCCATTTTTCAATATCCAAGTCATGGTAAAATTTTAAATTTGTCAATGTCTAAATCATAGTAAAAATCCAGACTTAGCCATATTTCCATCCCCATTTCATAGTAAAAATCCAGACTTGGACATATGGAAAAATGGTTTTTTTACCCTGACTTGGACATTTACAAATTTGAAATTTTACCATAACTTGGATATTGAGAAATGTGACTAACTCTAGAGTTTTTACAGTGACTTTCTGTTTGATCACTTAGAATAACCTAGAAATACTTAGGATAAAAAAATGAGATACATGGTAATAGGTTTGTGGCGCCAGGCTTGGCGCCAATGACGATGGCGCCAATGGTGACGGCGCCAAGCTGGCCGCCACGTCACCGCCAGCTCGGCGTAATCGGCCAAGTGGCATGGGGGCTTGGCGCCAACGCTAACGACGCCAAGATGTGTTACCTTGGCGTCAATGTGGATGGCGCCAAGCCCTGGGTTCATTTCCCGAAATCTTTCCGTCAGGGGCGTATTTGAGAAAATCTTTCGAAAAAGGGCTAAAAAATAAAAAAGATGGGTCTCTTTTTCATTGGTATTTCCCCTTAGACCAATAGTATCATAGCTTGCCATAGGTTGGAACCAGACTATCGTCGTAGTTCTCTCTAATCGCTTATATCTTCACCACCTTGTAGTGCGGCCCAAGGGTAATAGTAAATACTGGGTTAGTCATCACACGCTTTCTCCTTGCGGATAAAACAAATACGATACTCTGGACTTATCTCCCAGGTGAAGTGCTCACCGATATCCGTGCGCTTACGGATTATTTCTTTTAAATTCCTTCGTGTGTGTATCTAGTATCAACAGTAACCCTTTTTCACCAAATCGTGATATGAAACGATTGAGTGCTGCCATGCAACCTGTTAGTTTGTGCACATCTTTGACACATCTTGGCCTCGATTCCACGATGACTAACCAAGAATCCGAGTAGTTTTCCTTATGGTACTCTGAGTACACACTTGTTTGGGTTCAATTTTCACTTTCACTTCTTTAGATTCTTGAAAGTTTGTTTAAAGTCTTCAATTAGTGTGTCTGGGTTTTTTTGTCTTTACTACTACGTCGTCCATATATGCTTCTACGTTCTCGCCAATCTGCTCACCAAGGCATGTCTGGATAGCTCTCTGGTAAGTAGCACCAGCGTTCTTGAGTCTAAATGATATAGTTTTGTAGCAATAGGCACCGAACGGAGTGATGAAAGATGTCTTGCTCTAATCTTCTTTTTTTAATGCGATATGATGATATCTTGAATAGTAATCGAGAAAAGACAATAGGACAGATCTTGTTGTTGAATCAACTATTTGATCAATGCGTGATAGTCCAAATGGATCTTTCGGGCAATGTTTGTTGAGGTCTGTGTAGTCGACGCACATGTGCCACTCAGCTGTGTTCTTTTTCTGTACTAAAACTGGATTAACCAGCCAATCTGGATGAAGGATTTCTCTTATGAACCCTAACACCATCATCTTTGCAATCTCCTTTATAATCGTCGCCTTTTGGTCAGGTAAGAATCGTCGTAGTCGTTGCTTCATAGGCTTAGAACCTTTGTTAACATCAATTCTGTGCTCAGCCAACTCTCTCGGGACACCTGACATGTGGGCCGACTTCCAAGTGAAGATATCTTTGTTGTCCCGAAGAAAGTTGGTGAGCGCGAGTTTCTATTTTGCCGAGAGGAGGGCACTGATGGTCGCCGTTTTAGAGGGATCACCTGTACCCAGGTCGATTTGCTTCACATCACCTTCTTTCAGAGGAGCAAGGATACTAGGCTTCTTAGCGAGGATCTCTAGTTCTTCTAGGTTAATTTCAGCTACTACGGTCACTATCTCTTCTCTTTTGCTGGCTGCTTGTGCCTTTGCTGCGATCTAGACTACTTGTACGTCATAGTCAAAGGCACGCTTCAGGTCGCCTTTGAGGGAGAGGACCCTATTGGGCCCTAGCATTTTGAGTAGGAGGTATGGATAGTGTGGTATCGTCATGAACTTGGCTAATGCTAGTCTTCCAAGGATAGCGTGATATGAAGATTCAAAGTCCGCAACCTCAAATTTGATGAACTTTGTACGGTAGTTTGAGGGAGTCCCAAAAGTAACTGGTAGAGTGATCTGTCCAAGTGGCATGGCTGCCTTGCCGGGTACTATCCCATAGAAAATAATGCTTGTTGCAATAATCATCCCGGTGAATTCTAGTCCTATCTTCCTTAGTGTTTCTAAAAATATTATGTTGAGTTTAGCTCCACCATCAATTAGCACCTTTGTGATGGACATACCAGCGATTGTTGGATCTAAAATCAGTGGGTAGTGGCCAGCATTTCCTATGCTAGTCCATTGATCCTCTCTTAAAACTGGATTGGGTATTGTGACCAATTGAGGTACCTGGGAGTAGTTGATTCCGCCGCCATGATAGTTCGTAGAGCTAGCTTGTCCTAGTGTTTGCTCTTAGAACCCAGAATTCCAACAAAGATGACTGCTACTATTCCCTTTGATTGCTGAAATCCCTTATCCCCTGGGTTGTTCTCATCTTTCTTCTGGTTATCTTCTTTCTTGTCTCTGTTGTTGCCCTTTCTTGTATATCTGCCGAGGAAGATATGACAATCTCCAGTTATGTGATTCCCTTGAGGGTGCCATATATAATGCATATTCTTAATGTCTTCAAACTTCTTAAATTTTGAGAATTTCTTTGATTTGTCAGCCACATCTATGGTGTTGTCAGGTCCACGCTTTCTGTCTTGGTGCACATTGTTTTGATGGTTTTGCCAGTTCGGGTTGTCTCAGTTGTTTCTATCCGGGAACCATTCTCGTGTTTTCTCCTCTGCAGTAATTATCTTTTCTACTATGCGTCTGAACTCTTCATTATTTCTTAGGTTTTCTCTGTAAAGGTCTTGAAACTGCCACTTGGCCATGATCCCATGGGAGAAAGCTTCGATTACTTCTCGCTTAGTGATGTCATGTACTTGAGCACGTAGTTCACCAAATCGACGATAATAATCTCTGAGGCTTTTGCCACCTTTCTGTTTGAGTCCCTTCAGTTCCACATGGTTCAATTCCACATGGGTGATAGGGTGCATGATGATGACTACAAAATTTTCACAAAAAGCTCTTTGCAAGTCCCCCATCCCCTAATTGATCTAGGGTTTAGCTTATCAAACCATTAGAAAGGCATAGTCTCTAATGCCATATGGAAGAAGAGTGCTTTGATGTCGTCATCTCCGCCAGCTAGTTTGATTGACTGAGAGTAGATTCTGAGCCACTGCTTGGGTTCAATTTTGCCATCGTATTTGGAGTGGTTAGAAGGTTTGAATTTGTGAGGTAGCCATACCGAAGCAAGTCGGCTTGCAAAGCAAGGGAATCTATCATGTGCTCTAGCTTCTCTATACTCTAATTCAGCCCCTCCTTTCTACCAGCTATCATTTTGGTGAGAGTAGTTTTGTGGGGCTGTTTGGACGGGTACTCTGCTCCTACTTTCCCTCGGTTGCTCAACTCGATTGCTTTGACTATGGTTCCTTCTGCTTTCTCTGTTGTGTCTTCCATTTGGCCCTAGTCTTTTGAAAGTAGACCTCCTTTGACTTTGATTTTCTTGTCTGTGAGATGGTGGTCTTGCGAGTAGTCTTGAGCAGGTCCTCCCGTCGTATGCTCTTAAGGCTATTGACCAGAGAACCTCCCTAAGTCATTCTTGCTCTTCATTAGGGTGAGAAATAGCTTTGAGTTCTTCGGCTCATTCTCTGATCCTGTCATATGGAGAGTTGTTTGCCTTCCCAGCTGCGTATCTTTCTTCTGCTTTTTGTTTCGACTTCTTTCTATCATATTTAGCTAGGTCAGACTCGTATCTTGTCTAGGCTTCTTTGCGTTGCCTTGCACGGCATCTACAACCTTCGTTCAACTTATTCTTCCTTTCCCTAGCACACTTCTAGCTTTGAATCTCACCATCATATTCTAGAGCATTGGGTGATATGTTAGACTCTGATTCATCTGTGGACCTAACGTCGGGTGCTTTCGGTGGAATCAGAGGTGGTCGTCGAATCATGAATACCTCTCGGGCGTGCATTGCTTCTGCTGTGACTGCATCATTAAAGTTGCTAATGATCTCTATAGAGGTGTCGGTGTCATAGAGCATACTCTCATCTTGGTAGGGTAGAATCGTTGCTTCATCAAGCAGTCAGATGTCGCCACCTCCGGAGACAGAACCCAGTCAGTGGACGAGGTAATCTTGTGGAGTTATGGTCAATATGAGGCCTTCTTGGGCTCTACAAGTGGTACCCTTTGCACTGATCCGGCTGCTTCTTGGAGTAGAATCTGGCATGACTTTGCCATGTTGTTGAGTCTGAACGGGAAGGGGCTTAATTTTATGGAAGGATTCTAATGTAAGCATGAGTTGATCTCTTGATGGATTGAAGCTGCGTTCCAGAGTCTCATTGGAAAAGAACCTGACTTGCCATGAAAAGAACCCAGATTGGTTTTCAAGGTGGATTCTGCCTTAAAGTCTGAGTTGAATTCGATTGTCGGTGAAGCCTGAGTTGATTCAGACATTGCAAGACGTGAGAGCTCTTCGGTGAGTTCTTCTATCGATCTCGCCAAAAGGGCGAAGTCTTCCTAGTTTTCTTGATCCTCGAGGAGACGTCCTTGGAGCTTGCCCTTTTCGTCCGCCTCGTAGATCCATGATCCGAAGATGAAGGTTGATCCTATCAAGAAGATCATGTTGTCAAGGTCCATCAAGCTCTTGGATGCAAATCCGCCGAAAGCCCCTACCTGGCGCGCCAGTTATCGATGTTTTACCACCGATAGCCTGTCATGGGGGTACCCATGCCAGTCATTCAGGCTTCTGCTGGTGCAGAACTCAATGGTGAATGCAAAAGATAGTCGATTTATACTGGTTCGGGCCCTCGACCGTGATCGAGTCATAGCCTTTATGTCCAATCGACGTTAGCCTTTTGCGTTAGATTGATTGGTCTGTTCTCTTCCCCCTTACAGGGGTGCCCATAGTCTCTCTTTATATTAATAGAGAAGACTATAGTGTAGTTACAATCCTAGTCAGATCTAAAGAAGGTGTCCTAGTCTAAATACAGAAGGTACTTTCCTATAGGAGTCCGGCTAGTTTGGCCTATTCTACTCGGGATCGGTGTAGCAGTTGCTGCACCTCTTTATGCTTCGGTCCGTGGGCCAGGCCAGAGCCCACGACTTGAAGTCATATCACTGGAGAACCCTATGAGTCCCCCGTCGACAACACCTAATCCATTAGACTCACCTAGGTCAAGCTACTAGTTCATACCCCACTTAATAGTACGGCCAAAGAAAAAATAAAGTCCTAAACTACTCTAAGTGTCTCTCCAACGCTAAGCGACACTTAGAACTAGTCTGTCCTTAACCTTGTTGTCCATCCTTTGAAAATTGAAATGATTTCCATCGACAGGGGCATGAATACCGTAATTGCCCAATTAATTTCCATTATCATGACCTAACTTAATTTGCCTTTGTAAAACACACGTTAGTTATAGTAATCTCGTGTCGTCATTAATCATCGAAACCCAACTAGGGGACTATATGCTTTCAATCTCCCCCTTTTTGGTGATTGATAACAACACAACCTCGAGTATGTATAAGAAAAGAGTGAGGTTTTCAACATGCTTGGTTCATATAAGCATTTGACAATAAGAACAAAAGGAGTTAGGCATGCTTATATGATCTAAGTCAACACGGCGTACTCAAAAGATATGAATTAAGCAAAAGTACATTAAGTGATGCTCATTTGAATCAGAGTGAAACGTGAAAGCAAGGCAAATGAGCATAACCAAGTGACATGACATAAAAATATCGAAGTAGAGAGCACACATGTCACATAAGTCTCACAAACACATGTATATAACATGATTGATGAAAGTAAACATGAATGTATGAAGTATCACACACAAAAGAATCGAGACCATCTCACACGCTCCTCCTAAATCTAACATACTCACTCCCTCTCCCCTTATGGCGTCAAGCACCAAAACCTAAGGGTCAGTCGATGGGGTAGGAGCAGATGAGCCGGGCGCTGCGGTGCGGTGAGAGATCTAAAACTGAGCTGCATCATCCTCTGACCATGAACTCTGAGCGGTCTGACGCTCGGACACTGGAAGCGGAGGTGAAGCGGTCTAGGTCTGCTCAGCCCGTGGCTCTGAAGGTGACACTATAGGAAGTGAAGCCACAACTGGTGCTGTCGCTGTCGCTGAAAGCTCAAGAATAGGGGTGACTATCTGAGGTGGCTCAGACGAAGCAACAGACAACGAAATCATCTAAGTAGTCCTGGTGACTGGAGCAGCTATGGTAGGAGAAAGGGCTCTGAACTCTAGTGGTGTAGGCTACCCGGTGAGCTCACTGAAGGTAGCACCTAGACTCCTAGAGATAGGGGTGTCCGTCACTAGCACTGAAGTGGACTGAGTAGGAGTAAAGTGCAGACCCTACTCTGTCCCTGGTGAAGCAAACCACTGAGACACCTACTCTGTAGGTGAGGCAAATTGAGGTGCTGGTTGTCCCTAACTCTGAAGCCTATTGGGCTGTACAGCTAGAGTCACTAGAGTAGTGGTGACAGGCTAACCTATCAGCAGCGAGGGCTGCTAAGGAGCGACCCCTATAGCAGTGAAGACATGCTGCATGAAGCCATGTAATTACTGCCGAATAACAAGCTACTGCTGCTGCATGGCTTGCTGCTACTGCTAAAACTGATCCGGACGTGCCTGAACCTGAGCAATAGCAGTTGTGGTCTCCTGTGCCTAGTGTGCATGGTCCTGCCTCATCCGCTCGAGTATAGCTAGGAGTGCTATGTCTGTCTGTGACTACTGTGGTGGAGCTGAGCTAGAGCCACTAGCCTCTCTATCGTGTGGACGAGGTGGCATATGCAGAATCAGTTGATAGTCATCATCTGAGCTATCACTTGGGTTGCTCTCGGCGTCATCCGCCTGCTACGCATCTAGTTGCTCCTCCTCTGTCTCAGCAAGAACCCAGATGGCCATGTCCTGCTCAGCTGCAATTTCTGGCACCTCAGGTCTATGGCTCGACTGACTAGGAGTCCTCCCACTACTATGACAAAACATCTGGCTCATGTTGTACTGTGGAAACTCTATAGTAGCACCAGTCAACTCGACTACTGTCTCTGGAGTCATCTGTGAAATTGCCTGCTGAATGAGGAAAGTGATCTAGTGAGCATATGGCAACTGACGATGACCTCTAAAGCCCTCTACTAGTGTGTCCTCCATCTCTGAGAGCATGACATCCCAAATATCAAAGACAGTTTGAGAAACAAGGTGATGCACTAGCCACAACTGAATACGAGTCAGACCCTCGTGATAGCCAACCCTCAGAAGTAAAGTCCTCCTCATAACTGTCTTAAGGATCTGAGTTGTAGGGGTAAGGTCGCGTGGTGTCCTGCTTGATCCCTCTCCAAATGGCTTAGTGAAGCAGGGCCTGACTAGATCTGTGGGTGGTACTAGCCCACCGCGAGGGCGTCTCGGTGGCTCTATCTGTCTATAGCAAATCTCATGCATCCAAATAGGAGACTCTGGAAGCCTCAGTATCTCTCTGGCCCTGGAGCTCTAGAGCCTGTAGTCACGGCCTCTAAAAGCAAAGTGTATAAACTTGTGCCTAGGGTCAATCCACAAGGAGGAATAGAACTCTCTGACCCACTTTGGAACGTATCAGCCAGTCCGTCTAAGAAGGTATGTCAGTCCTAGTAGGTAGCTAGGGTGGGGATGGATCTGCTCTCCTGCAACTGCAACTATAGACTCAATGGAGCACACTCTCTGTGACCTGAATGACACCCTGCTGTTAAGGTAGGCATTATAGAACTCCTCCTGCACCACAGTGTAGAACCGCTCTGACGCATGCTCATCCTACCTCAGCGAAAACCAATCCTCAAACTATACGAAACTAAGCTACTGCACCTGCCTGGCTGTAGCTGCCCTTAGGTCCAGGTGTACCACAGGAGGTGGACCCTAAGGTCTGGGAGGTGGGCGAGAGCCACGTCTCTATGTCGGTGGCCTGGGTGACACCTAGGTGTGTGTCCGACTAGAGCGTCAAAGCTGTGGCTGTGCTGCCTGCTCTGCCTCCTCAGTCTACTCTCCCTGCTAAGCCTCCTCTGTCTCCTCTGCCAGCTGCTCTATCTCCCCCTGAGCCTGCCTCTCCTCTGCACGAGGACCCTCTGGTGCATCCTCAGAGAGACACGCCGTCCTCCAAGCATGATAGTACCACATGGACTACCATGCTGAGCCTCAAGCTCCTCCACTACGGCCCTCTGAGCTGGTGACAAATGATCGGCAATACGAATGCCACTGCCTCTACCACCTCTCTCAGCACGCTCAGCTGCTACTACTACTACCGCTGCTCTCTCGGCCTCTATGTCACCACGCTTACGCATCTTCCTTCGCCTTTTCCTGCTCTGTTAGACGAGGTGGACGCCTCTCATCATTGCCAGGACCACCCTCAATGTTCTTGCAATGAACCATGACTGACACCTGCAAGAACAACTGACACAGAAGATAAACTGTCAATCACGAACTCCCCCTGACTCACTGCCACTGACAAGATCAACTACAAGAACCACTGTCACTCAAGAGGCTTGGCCTCTGTTTCATACTCACGGGCTTGGCACCGAGTTCAATCTGCCATTGTGAACTACCAAGCACTGATTCACTGCCCCAAACTCACTGCATGAAGGAGTAGAAAGATATATATAGAAGCATTTTATATTCTAGAGATGAGCAACTTCCTACTGGAGCAAGCAATGAGATAATAAGTGGAGGAATAGGCTTACTACCAGAGAAAAGCGAGATCCTATGAAGAAGATGAGAGCGACTGAGCACAGGGGCACCACACACACGATCGGCAAGGACACCTAGGAGGAGTGAGCTACTGACCGAGGTAACACCAAGACAAGGTCACTGGATGCCTGGAGAGCGCACTGCGAGAGGATGTGTGATGATTTGGATCAACAACAGAGCACTAGAGTGGTTGAGGGAAAATACCGAGCACCTGGCATACGTGGAAGGTGTGCTCACCTAGATGGAAGGGTGTCGGGCAAGGAGGACGTTGATGGAACGACATTGGTCACAGAGTAGGCGCACACACAGTTGCTGGAGTCAACAGGGACAACTGTGATTCGGTGTAGTGACCACCGGCTATTGTGGCGCCTAACCACGGTGCGAGGAGTGGTGGCATGGGAGAATGTGGGTGAAGACCCGAGCGCTGGCAGCTCTAAGAGGTGCAGGAGCGGTGCGATGGTGGTGCAAAGACACGGTGCGTGCACGGCGGGGCATGACTATGGAGGCCCGGCGAATCGTGGCAGCGGCAGCGGCGCTAGGGTTTCACGGGCGACGCGGTGATATCAACGCGGCGCGAGCACGGGTAGGGCACAACAAGCGAGTGCACGAGCATGGGATGTAGATGCGGTGGCATGGGCATGGCAGCTGGGAACATGTGCGGCGGTGGCTAGGGCAAATAGCAAGCGGCAGCACGGCGTACGAAGGAAAAGGAGTCGCGGGCATGGGCGGTTATCGAAAGGGAGATAATAGGTGGGTCCCCTGTGACAGACAAAAGAAAGGAAATAGATCCACTCAGAAAGCACTGACCGGATGCACCCCTCGGAGTCCGATAGACAACAGAGAGGTCCAGAGATCATCAAATCCTGACCAGATGCGTCCGCTGACCATTGACCGGACGCAGCGCAGAGTCCGATCCCTCTCTGAGATTAATCCACGCTGATCGGACGCGGAGGCATCGTCATACTAGACGCTGGGCAAACATTGTTTAGTGTCCGATCCTCCTTTAGCAACTATTCCTCTTTTAGTTATACTGACCGGATGCTCGAGTGTAGAGTCTGGTGCAGCGTCCGATCACTCCTCAGCTGCTGTTTTCTTTGTTCCCGTGCGACGCTTTCTCCCAACCAAGTTTCAACTTAAATAAGGACCAAATAAACACCTAATTGGAACTGGTATGAGAACCATCTCTCAAACCCTCAATTTTTTTAACATAGTTTGCCTTTGGCTATATGAATTTTTAAGAAAATAAGTGACAAAGTGGGCGAGGAGCAACATGTGGCCACACAATAGGGTTTATAACCAGTAGGAGCTTCAAATGCTCTCCCTATTTGTGGACGAACACAACAGATGCTGAAACGATAACTGAAAAGAAATGACAAAGCAACACATATGCATATGCAATGCAATACAAGAAAGTAAAGCTAGTTGCTTGTCAAATTTGATCCAAGGTTAAGGTTTTTCACACGCTTTTCGGTGGTTATCTTAACCATGTTTTATATTACAATGCAGTGCAAAGTTCAACACAAGCTTATTTTTTAGTGAAGTTACTTAGGTCAAGCACATTGAGCTCATTCCTCAACCGACAAAACGTAGCCTCATCTAGCGGTTTAGTGAAGATATCCGCCAATTGATCCTCAGTCCTTACACCTTCCAGTGATATATCATTTTTACCAACATGATCTCTAAGAAAATGATGACAGATATCTATGTGCTTAGTGCAAGAGTGTTGGACCGGGTTGTTAGCAATTTTTACCGCGCTCTCGTTGTCACACAAAAGAGGTATCTTTTCTAGAAGTATACCATAGTCTAGAAGAGTTTGCTTCATGTAAAGAATTTGTGCACAACAAGAACCCGCGGCAATGTACTCCGCCTCAGCGGTGGACAAGGCCACACTATTTTGCTTCTTAGAGGTCTAAGACACTAGTGATCTACCAAGCGAGTGGCACCCTTCGGATGTGCTTTTTCTATCAATTTTGCAACCGGCATAATCCGAATCAGAATAGCCAACTAGTTGGAATCTAGCTCCTTTGGGATACCAAAGACCAATGCTTGGTGTGTGCTTAAGGTATCTAAGGATTCTCCTAATGGCAACTAAGGGAGCTTCCTTAGGACTAGCTTGAAATCTAGTGCACATACACACACTAAACATGATGTCAGGCCTAGATGCGGTCAAGTATAACAAGTTACCAATCATAGAACGGTAGAGAGTTTGATCAACCAATTTACCTCCCTCATCTAGGTCGATATGTCCATTTGATGGCATAGGTATCTTGATTGGCTTACATTCATCCATTTTGAACCTCTTGAGAAGATTCTTGGTATATTTTTCTTGAGAGATAAAAATCCCTTCTCTTATTTGCTTGATTTGAAAACCAAGGAAGATTGTAAGCTCTCTAATCATAGACATCTCGAACTCATTTGACATCAATTCACCAAACTCTTTGCAATAGTCTTCATTTGTTGAGCCAAATATGATATCGTCAATGTATACTTGACAAATGAAGATCTCTCCATTAAGCTTCTTGGTGAATAATATGGTGTCGACCTTCCCAACGGTGAAGCCCTTCTCAATGAGGAAATCCCGAAGGCGCTCATACCATGCTCTTAGGGCTTGCTTTAGCCCATATAGCGTCTTGGACAACCTATAAACATGATTATGATATTTACGGTCTTTAAACCCGGGAGGTTGATCAACATAGACTAGTTCATTTATGAAGCTATTTAAAAAATACACTTTTAACATCCATTTGATATAACTTCATTTTATGATGTGATGCATATGCAAGTAGGATACGAATGGCTTTAAGTCTTGTAACCAGTGCAAAGGTCTCTCCAAAATCCAAACCTTCAACTTGAGAGAACCCCTTTGCAACTAGCCTTGCCTTGTTCCTCACAATGATGTCCTGATCATCTTGCTTGTTGCAAAACACCCACTTTGTTCGAATGACTCTTGCATCTTGAGGTCGCTCTTCAAGCGTCCAAACTTTATTGTGGGTGAAGTTGTTCAATTCTTCATGCATGGCATTTACCCAATCCAGATCTTGAAGAGCTTCTTTTACATTCTTAGGCTCAATGCAAGAAACAAATGAGTGAGGTTCAATAAATGAAGCAAATTTTTGAGAGTGAGTCATTATGTCCTTTGAAGGACTTCCTATGATGAGATCTTGTGGATGAGCTTGAAGTAGAGGCGAATTTCTTCTTTCAACCACTTAAGGAGGAGGTTGTGGAGCATCAACATCTTGAGCTTGTGCCACCATTTGATCATGGGAGACATGAGTATCTTCATTTTCTACTCTCCCATCTTTACCACCATCTTATGGCACAGTTGATGAAGAGGGCAGATCAATCACATGCACTTCATCTTCATCTTTAGGCTTTATGTCTTCAACCGGAATATTCTTCATGGCCTCTCTCAATGGTTCATCACCTATATCGTCAAGATTCTCATGTGCTCCTTGGGAGCAATTAGATTCATCAAACTCCACATCATATGTTTCTTCAATCAAGCCAATGGCATGATTTAATACTCGATATGCTTTGGACTTTGATAAGTAACCAATAAGAAAACCAATATCATAACGTCTTTGAAACTTCCCTAGGTGTTGCCGCTTCTTATAGATGTAGCATTTGCAACCAAACACCCAGAAGAATGAGACGTCCGGCTTCTTCTCATTGAGCAACTCATAAGGAGAGGCGATTGGATGCATAGCATGCAGTGTTGATAGCTTCTACCCATAGAGCTTTGGGTGTATTGTACTCATCAAGCATTGTTCTAGCAAGGGTGATTAGTATCCGGTTCTTTCTCTCTACTACACCATTTTATTGAGGAGTGTAGGTTGCAGAGACCTCATGCTTGATTCCAACTTCATCACAATATGCTTCAATGTTTGTGTTGTCAAATTCTTTCCCATTGTCACTTCTTATCTTCTTGAGCTTTACATCAAATTCATTTTATGCTCTCTTGGCAAACTTTTTAAAACATGCAGCCACTTCGGTCTTGTCATGAAGGAAGAACACCCAAGTGTATCTAGAGTAGTCATCAACTATCATAAGACAATAGAGATTGCCTCCCAAACTCTTGTAAGTTGTTGGTCCAAATAGATCCATGTGGAGAAGCTCTAGAACTCTTGTTGTTGACATGTAAGCTTTGGTTGGATGAGTGTTTGCAACTTGCTTGCCAGCTTGACATGTACTACAAAACTTGTCCTTCTCAAATTTTACATCTTTCAAACCTCTCACCAATTCATTCTTCATTAGCTTCTTGAGCGAGCTCATCCCAACATGTGCAAGTCTTCTATGCCATAGCCACCCAAGTGATGTTTTGGTGAATAAGCATGTCTTCAAGTTTGCATCTTCGGAGGTGAAATCCACTAGATATAGGTTGTTGTATCTAAAACCCTTGAATATAACTTGATCATCATCTTTTTTGACATAACCACTTTATTTTCAGTGAACAAACATTGAAAGCCAAGATCACACTATTGACCAACGGATAGCAAATTGAAACTCAAAGAAGCAACATATAGCACATCTAAAATTTAGTGATCATTTGATATTGCAACTTTGCCCAATCCTTGTACTTTTCCCTTTGAATTGTCACCAAATGTAATTCTTTCTTGACCATCCACTTCTTCATCTAGTGAGGTGAACATACGAGGATCACAGGTCATATGTTGACTGTAACCACTATCAATAACCCAATGAGTTTTACCGATCTTGTAGTTCACCTACACACACAAGAGATTAAGCTTGATGTTTAGGGACCCAAACTTGATGAGGGCCCTTGACTTTCTCAACTAGTGGCTTTGCAACCTAAATTTGCTTAGGCCATTCTTATTTGGTGGACTTAAGAACATGACTTTCATCTTTTCACTAGAATCCTTTCTAAGCATGTAGTGAGCATTGAAAGCAAAGGGTCTAGCATGCTTGGGCAAGGGTTGTGGTGGTGGAGTTTCACAGTCATGAGCAAAGTGACTTTCTTGTCCACACTCAAAGCATCTCTTTGGCTTAGGCTTTGACTTGTATTGTTGTTGATGTTGAGCTTGAGCTTTCTTCTCTTGATGTGCCAAGTATCCAATACCACTTTTATCTATTTTCATCATGGTATTCATTAGCAGCTACTTTGAAGATATTGGCCTCTTGTGAACTTGCTCAAACCGGTCTTGAGATGTTCCTTCTCCAACTTGAGTTTCTTGTTTTCTTCAACGAGTGACTCATTTGTTGTTTACTTCTTAAGACCCATCTCCATCTTGAGTATTTTGTTCTCTTCTCTAAGCATCTCATTTTCAAGACCCATATCATGATCATTGTCAAGATTCTCAATGACAATAGTGTTGGTGGTTGATGCCTTTTCAAGATCCTTCTTGAGCTTCTCATTCTCATTCTTGAGGTTGATGTAATCATCATAGTTATCGGACTCAACCACGTTCTTGCCTTTGCTACTAGAACTTTGCTCAATGCTCTCAACAATCAAGTCATCACATGATGTAACTATATCAATCTTAACGACATTGTTAGTAGCATCATGCGGCTCATTGGATAAAAGCTCATGAGAAATAACAAGATTGTCATGATTAATCTTGAGATTGGTGTACTCATCTTTTAGCAACTTGTAACTAGTGGTGAGCTCATTGTGCATCTTCTCAAGTTTATCATGTTTTTCTCTAAGCTCTTTTTTAGAGATTTTAAGCTCCTTGAGTTTAGATGACACAATTTTATTCTCTTCTCTAAGCTCATCACTAGCCTTTTGGGCTATGTCATATTTTGCTAAAAGTGAATCATTCTCAAGTTCTAGCTTCTCATTTTTAGCTCATCTTTCTTATGATCTTAGTGTATTGGTTTAGCAATTTTACAAGATCATCATAAGAAGATGATTCAAATTCTTCATCACTATCACTACCATTTTTATCATCACTGGCATTGTCATCACCACTACCATCATCATTATTTTGTACCTTTTGTTCACCCTTGGCCATAAGGCATAGGTGTGTAGAGGATGATGGCAGCGGCGATGGTGGAGGTGGTGAAGAAGCAATCACAAAGGCGGCCACCTTCTCCTTCTCATCATCACTTTCATCATCGGATGAGCCACTAGATGTTTCAATGTCCGTGAGCCAATCACCAACAATATAAGCCTTGCCATTCTTCTTCTTATAAAATTTCTTCTTCTTGCCATCCTTCTTCTTGTATGGCTTGTTTTTCTTCTTTTCATCATCGTAATCATCACTTGAGTCATCTTTCTTGCCCTTGTACTTCTTCTTGTACTTGTCTTTCTTGGGTTTGGGGCATTGATGAGCTAGATGACCAAGTTCTCCACAATTATAACAATCCATTTCAGAGATGGGCTTCCTTCTACTACTTGTGAAGAATTTCTTCTTCTTGCCATCAAACTTGACACCATTCTTGTTTAGCTTTTTGAGCATCTTGATAGTTTTTCTCACCATGAGAGCAAGACTTGCATCATCAACTTTACTATCACTTGAGCTATCATGAGCAATCTTTTCTTTGCTTCTCTTCTCGTGGCTAGCCTTGAGTGCTAAGTCTTTCTTCTTTGAGGATGAAGAGCCCTCTTGAGGAGTGATGTGCATGTACGTCTCATGTGCATTGATTTTCCCCAATATTTGAGTTGGCGTAGCGGTGGAAAGATCACCTTGATGAAGGACCGTCACAATATGCTCATATTTGTCAATGGGGAGGACACTCAAGATCTTTCTCACAATATCGGATGGTTGCATTTGAGTGAGTCCAAGCCCATTGACCTCCTCTACAAGAACATTCAAGCGAGAATACATTTCATTAGCACTTTCATTAGGAATCATCTCAAATGAATTAAGCTTCTTCATCACAAGATGATAGCGTTCCTTATGCTCACTCTTGGTTCCCTCATGGAGCGCACAAATGTTCAACCATAGTGCATGGGCGTCTTTGTGGTTCCACACACGGTTAAAGACGTCCTTGCAAAGGCCTCTAAAGAGGGCGTTTCTAGCCTTTACATTTCACTTCTCGTAGTGAACCTCATCACCAACAAGGTTGGCGGGATCCTTAGATTTTGTGAAGCCTTGGGCGGCGGCTCTATACACTCCAACATCTATGGCCTCTACGTACTCCCCCATGCAAATTTTTCAACAAGGAAAATCATATTCCTCAAACATGGGAGGGGGTCCATCCCCGTGGGACATCTTGCTCTAGGCGGTTAAGCCTAATTCAAGGAGCACGAGGCTTTGATACCAATTGAAAGGATCAAGATGCCCAAGAGGGGATTTGAATTGGGCTAATTCTAAAATTCTTGCAATAATTAAGCCCTACACTTAGCCCATTTCACCCCCTGGTGCCTAAGAGTGATTCTATTGTTCTACGCATAAAAGTTTTGCACCCTAGGTTCCAATCCTACTCTAGCATGACAACTCTAGGAATGTAAAGACAAGTAATGAATTGCTCAAAAGTAAATGCTCAAAGTAAAGAGAGGGAGAGGAACGCGGTGATGTTTTTCCAAGGTATCAGAGAGTCACCACTCCCCACTAGTCCTCGTTGGAGCACCTATGCAAGGGTGTAGCTCCTCCTTGATCTGCGCAAGGATCAAGTGCTCTCTATGGGCTGATTCTTCGACACTCCATCGTGGTGAATCGCCCACAACCGCTCACAAAACAACTTGGGTCATCCACAAACTCTGCCGGATGATCACCAAGCTTTCAATCACCACCGAGCTGTCTAGATGATGGCGATCACCAAGAATAACAAGCACAAACTCTCACTTGACCATGACAAGCCTAATGAGAAAGGTGGATGCACACTTGCTACTCTCTATGCACTAATGAGGTCCTTAATCTTGGATTATCAAATCTCAATCACCCCACTAGGCTCTTGCACTCTCTTGCACTCTAAAGGTGTTTCTTAGCTGAACAAATAAGCAAGAGACCTCCCATGGACGAGTGGGATAAGTACTTATACCCCTTCATTAAAAACATAACGATTGAAGGCCAACTCAGCAAATTTTGGGGTGACCGGACACTCCGGTCAGTAGTACACGTCACTATGATAGAAGTAGCTATTGATACTGATCGGACTCTGTCCTGCGTCCGGTCAACACCCACTAGACACGTCCGATCAGCAGAATCCCTCTTTGGATGCTCTCTAATGTTGACCGGACATTGGCACCCCAGTGTTCGGTCCAGCGTACGTTGGCACCCCAGTGTCCGATCCAGCGTCCGGTCACTGTCTGACATCTCAGTCAATCAAATGAACTGATCGGACTCTCCTAGCTCTGTCCAGTCACACCCAGACTAGCGTCCGGTTAGTCATTTGACCCTCCATTCACTTCCAATTCGAAATCCTTTGTGAATGAAGTTGACTCCAATTGATCTTAGGGCTATTCCTGAGCTACCTAGTGCTAGGTTTGACAAGTGTGCACCTAATCCATTAGACTCACCTAGGTCAAGCTACTAGTTTATACCCCCCTTAATAGTATGGCCAAAGAAAAAAGAAAGTCCTAAACTACTCTAAGTGTCTCTCCAACGCCAAGTGACACTTAGAACTAGTCTGTCCTTAACCTTGTCATCCATTCTTTGAAAACCAAAACGATTTCCATCAACAGGGGTATGAATACCATAATTGCCCAATCAATTTCTATTACCATGACCTAACTTAATTTGCCTCTGCAAAATACACGTTAGTCATAGTAATCTCGTGTCGTCATTAATCACCGAAACCCAACTAGGGGCCTAGATGCTTTCACTCTCTATTATGTAACGCCCTAGAGTCCAAACGGCTCAAATCCACTCTGCACGCTGAGTGAACCACACCTACCACCATCCCACTTACGCTTTCGTCCTCATTTCGCGTAAAAAGATTAACCCGGGGATGGTGGGATAGACTCTAGAAGCCTTATATGTTGGTCTATCCCACCTTTAACAACCAAGGTGGGACTAAACTCTTCACAATATCTCATTAACATGCACATGGGCCACTATGGGTCAAATTTCAAACTAGGTCAGATGTGACATTTTGTAATGCCCCAGAGTCCAAACGGCTCAGATCCACTCTACACGCTGAGTGAACCACACCTACCACCATCCCACTTACGCTTTCGTCCTCGCTTCGTGTAAAAGGATTAACCTAGGGATGGTGGGATGAACTCTAGAAGCCTTATATGTTGGTCTATCCCACCTTTAACAACCAAAGTGGGACTAAACTCTTCACAATATCTCATTAACTTGCACATGGACCACTATGAGCCAAATTCCAAACTGGGCCGGATGTGACATACACCCCCTCAAAGGAACCGATGTCCTCATTGGCTCAACACACCTACAACCGGGCAAACGACGACCAGGAATGTTCCCTCTTAGCACACGCGACCATGCGTCCAGTGCCGGCACATGTGCCATGCCGTGCAACCCCGCAGGGCCTACATGCACAATGAACACCATGTTCGCACACCTGACCCGCACGCGCCCGTGGCCGCGAAGGTCGGCTCTGATACCATATGTAACGCCCCGGAGTCTAAACGGCTCAGATCCACTCTACATGCTGAGTGAACCACACCTACCACCATCTCACTTACGCTTTCATCCTCGCTTTGCGTGAAAGGATTAACCCGGTGATGGTGGGATGAATTAATGAGATATTGTAGAGAGTTTAGTCCCACCTTAGTTGTTAGAGGTGGGATAGACCAACATATAAGGCTTCTAGAGTCCATCCCACCATCCCCGGGTTAATCCTTTTACATGAAGAGAGGACAAAAGCGTAAGTGGGATGGTGGTAGGTGTGGTTCGCTCAGCGCGCAGAGTGGATTTAAGTCATTTGGACTCTGGGGTGTGACAAATGATATCGGAGCCGACCTTCGCGGCCACGGGCGTGTGCGGGTCAGGTGCGCGGACATGGGGTTCATTGTGCGTGTAGGCCCTGTGGGGTGCACGACATGACACATGTACCGGCACTGGACGTACAGTCGCGTGTGCTAAGAGGGAATGTTCCTGGTTATCGTTTGCCCGGTTGTGGGTGTGTTGGGCTGACGAGGATGTCGATTTCTTTGAGGGGGTGTATGTCACATCCGGCCCAATTTGAAATTTGGCCCATGGTGGGCCATGCGTATATTAATGAGATATTGTGGAGAGTTTAGTCCCACCTTGGTTGTTAAAGATGGGATAGACCAATATATAAGGCTTCTAGAGTCCATCCCACTATCCCCGGGTTAATCCTTTTACGCGAAGTGAGGGCGAAAGCGTAAGTGGGATGGTGGTAGGTGTGGTTCGCTCAGCGTGCAGAGTGGATTTAAGCCGTTTGGACTCTGGGGCGTTACAAATTATTACTTTATCTGTTCCAAATTATAAAACATTATAATTTTTTAGATATATTGATTTTACGATATATCTAGATACAGTGTATATCTAAATACATAGTAAAAGTTATATGTAGAAATGCCAAAATATCTTATATTTTAGAATGGTTGGGAGTAGTTATGTTGATCTCTCTGTTTTGGCCAAGATCATGGGGGTGTTGGCCAAAGGAGGGCATGGCTGAAAGGGTAATTTTATCTGTAACTCATATATCAAGGGCAAAAGGGAGAATTTAGTTTTTTTAGAAAAAAAGGAATTTTATTTCGGTCTCTGCATGATTTATGCACACAACCAATCTTTATTGCAATTTTTGCCTCTAGCTATAAAAGCATGCTCTAAAAAAGCAACACTAACAAACGAGACATAGTCTAGACAACAATTCTATTAGGCAACAATCATCCATGCTTGGCGAAGATATCTTTATCTAAAGCCACCATCTGTAACATATAGTATGCCCACGGCAACCTTGGTATGTCGCTTTTCTTTTAGAGCATGGTCTAGAAGTGCGTTCAATGCGTAGCCCTAAAAATAAGTATATATTCTTTTTTTTATCAAAGACGACATCATTTCTGCTCAAACAAATAGACCAAACAATAACCCTTGCTCCCACACAAATTTGAGAACAAAGTTGGTGTCTACTTCTTGAAGCCAAAGCCCTAGGAAGTCTGCCATCCTAGTCGGTGAACGTAAACTAAAAGGCACTTCAACAACTCAGCAAATAAATCTTGCGACATGACAATCAATAAATAAATGTTGGATGGCCTCTTTGTTGTTACAAAAACAATACCTACCATTCCCTTTCTAGTTTCTCTTTATAAGGATGTCGTTTGTAAAAATAAACCCCTTTAATAAGAACTAAACAAAAATCTTAATTTTGAGAGGTGATTTTAACTTCCAGATATATTTATTTAAAGGTAGAGCTGTTTGGTTTACTAAGTGTCTGTACATTTACTGGAGTGTGAAAGCACCTTCATTGGTAAGAGACCATTTGATATAGGCATGCATGTTGCACAAATGCAATTTTCGCAACCAAACCATTCCACTGAAATAACTTGTCCCCCCACTAATGCTCTTCGAAAGCTAATGTTAATTGGTGTATTACCATGGTTTTAGAGACTACAAGATTTGGCATCCAAACACCTAGTAGCTTTTAAAAACCAAAGTAGTTTGTAAAACCATAGTATTTCTCCAATACTTCAAAAATATTTTGCATCCAAATAGGGCCATTGGTGTGACACAACGAGATGTGGTGACTTTATCAATCTTGAGTCTACAGCTTAGACCAATTTCAGTAAAAGTTTCATGTCCTATTTTTCCAAGACACGGTAATCTTGGAAACTAAGGATGAACATAGGCTAGCTGTAGCATTTATTTTTTAATTTATGTTTGGTTTACCATTCGCGACAATATCTTATATTTGAAATTTCACACTGATAATTATTAACAATGTAAATGAAAATAGGCCCATAGCTTGCCACACGAGATTGGAAAGAGATGAAACAATCATCCCCAGTACAGGTTTCATCCCCCAAAGTCTTGGAAACAATGCTAATAAGTTTCATTCCCGTAAAATTATATTCATTTCTCTCTTCATAAAAAACTATGCTAAATCACTATTTTTGTCAAGATGTCACCTTATTTAATACCATATGAAACTTTCGCGATCTTATGCAAAAGAGGCATTTCATTCCATATAAAACCAAACAAAAAGGTGATGATTGATATTTGAGAAGATGTTGGAATACTTTATTTCTCAGTTTCTCAGACCAAATGTCACGGTACATTTTTATTTGGACCCTGGTGCAGTGACGTGCATAGGAGGTTTATGATGAAAATCCGAACAACGCAGGTGCGCCGGTGCGGTCCGTGTAAATTGCTAAGCTGGCAAGATCCGGCCCAAGAAGGGCTTCGAGGGTTTACCTCTGGACCAAATGCACACAAACGTTCTCCTAAGTCCTGGCGTGGGCTTGCGCATTGGGCCTAGACGCGCTCTCTGGAACCTTTCTTGTCCGGTCCAAATCCAATCGAGCCCTTCCCGAGCGGCGCCGCCCCAATATAAGCCTCTTCGATCCTCGATCGTGATCTCTCTAGTTTCTCCCCCGTCAGCATCCCAAAGGAAAGCAGCACTCCCAGCTCCGCCGCGCCGACGTCGTCTCGCCCGGCCCTGCCTCACGGCCAAGGCTCCCCCGTCTGCCCCTCACCTTCGTTTCCAGGTAAAATGACGCACTTGCTGATGGATCCCTCCTCAATTTTCTCTCTCGTGCTTCCTTGTATAGAGTTCTCGTTGTTCCTGTGGGTTACTGTTATATAGGGCGTCGTTCCTGTTGCGGCGTTGGTTTCGACGATGTGGTTAAATTTGGGTGTTACTTTTGAGATGTTTTGTGTGCAATGCTCTGGTGATCTCTATCCAAGCGCTGGGTTAGTAGGCTGTTGATTGCCACCAGGGTTATGGTTTTCACCCAAACTTTTTGGTGCGGTTTGGAATGAATTTTTTAGTCGATCTGTCACCTGATTGCTGGAGACGCGTCTATAACTTTCATCAATTTATTTTCTGTCTAGTTCGTTAGGCACCCCAAGACTACAACGCAAAATTTCAAAAAAAAAAAAAAGAGAGAGACTACAACGCAAATGTATAACTGAGACGGAAGTTCTCATCATACACGTGATAGGATCAGCTGTACCAGTTGATTTGATCATCATACACGTGATAGGATCAACTGTACCTGTTGATTTGGTCATCATACACGTGATAGGATCAACTGTACCTGTTGATTTGGTCATCATACACGTGATAGGATCAACTGTAACTGTTTGATTTGAGACTTTGTTTGTGTTTCTCTTTTGTCATACTTCTTCCTCATGTTCCCTTATTTTGTTGTTTTCTAAACGAAATAAGCCTGTGATACTTTAATATCAACTTTGTATTTGCATTTGCATTCTGCTTTTGCTATATCGTAACGTGGGTAGCATTTTGTCTATCTTTAGACAACGAGAACTTACCACGATGCCTGGGCACACTGTGTATGCGCTAACAGATTGTAAGTTGTTAACTGAACAATAACTAAAATAGTGTTACAGATGTGGCAAGTTGGCATAGTTTGATGACCAGCGTAACATCTTTGATTGATTGATATATATGGTTTTTATTAATGTTGTCCTATTATAGATTTACTGACTTCCTGCACTTGTTTGTGAACTGGGCACACCATCTTTTAAATTTTACACGTTATATTTTGAATTTAATATTAGTTTAGCTATTTATACATGCAACCATGCTTAAGGATATCTGTCATTCTTATATTTCTCACACTATATTTATATGGCTATATTTTTTTTAGTAGATCCAATCATTTATATTCTGCTAGGTTAACGTTCTTAGAATTTGGTAGGAATTTGTTTATTTTTACTGTCAGTTTATATAAAAGTCAATGGTTAAATGCTGCAAAAACCTTTGAACTCCTTGACTTTATGCACATGATAGATGTGCCACATAATGTCAAAGGAAGTTGAAGAAAATAGGTGTCTTTTGTGTGTAACAGTGTATATTGATTTTTTTCAACATTCTGTTAAACTACTTTAAAATTGAAGTTGCTTTGCATGTTTTGTTACCCACTTTTCACATTGAGGTATATTGTAATAAGACATTTTGATTTTGTAGAGTTCAAGAGATCCAAATAGGACAAGGCTAAACAAGAATCAGCCATGCAAACATCCCGCTTTTGGTTATCACAGGTACCACATTTCTCATTTTTCACATACTTTAAATTGATGCCCTACAAAAGATTAATTTTCTTGATTAATATTGGTTTCATTGCCTTTGTCCTCCTTTTCTCAATTTCAGGGAGATAGTGACTCTGACTCTGACGATGAGGAGAGTAAATCTGAGGAAATTTTTTCTGATGTTGCCCTTCCGCCAACTAGGAGGGATGATGATGGCCTTAGAAAATACTTAGTCAGCTCAAGTGACAGTGATGAATTGGATACTCATCGTGTGGTGCGGCCATTAAAGGTGAAACTTAATGAGGAGATGTGGTCCACTGTTGAACAGATACGAAATGCAATGAAGATCAATGATTGGGTTAGTCTCCAAGGTTGCTTTGAGAACCTCAACAAACAGCTAGAGAAAGTGGTTCGTGTAACTGAGTTCAACAAGATTCCAAATGCATACATCCTCGCTCTTACGTTGCTAGAGGACTTTCTCACCGAGTCACTGGCAAATAAGGAAGCCAAGAAGATGAGCAGCAGCAACTCAAAGGCACTCTATTCAATGAAGCAAAATCTTAAGAGGAACAACAGGCAGTATGCTGAGCTGATACTGAAATGCAGAGAGAATCCAGATTGTTTTGACAAGGAGGATGCAAATGACAATAGCAAGGATGATAGTGATGATGATATTGAAATAAATAGGTTGTCATCTAATGAGGAGAAGGATGATAATCAGGAAGGTAACCAGAAGGAAGGACCAGGGGAAAAGGAGAAGGTCGAGAAGGATAAGCTCCTGGACAAGCAGTTCCCTAAAGATCCAAGTGAGATTACTTGGGAGATTGTTGATAAGAAGCTGAAGGAAATTGTAGCATCAAGAGGCAGGAAAGGCACTGGGAGGGTTGAAAGGGTAGATCAGCTCATGTTCTTGACTTGTGTGGCAAAAACACCTTCTCAGAAGCTTGAAGTTCTTTGCCATGTGATTTCAGCTCAGTTTGACATCAATCCTAGCTTGCTTGGTCATATGCCAATCAATGTGTGGAAGAGCTGTGTTAACAATATTCTTCATGTGCTTGATATCCTGCAGCAACATCCTAATATTGTGATTGGCAACTTAGTTGAGCCTATGGAGGAGATTAGTAATGGTGTTGATTATGATGGAACTATCCATGTGTCAGGTGATTTGGTTGCTTTCATTGAGAGACTGGACTCTGAGTATTTCAAGAGTTTGCAGTGCACTGATCCACACACAAAAGATTATGTTGAGAGGCTGAGGGATGAGCCGTTGTTTATGGTTGCTGCACAAAATATACAGGTTTACCTTGAAAGAGTTGGGAACTTCAGGGCTGCTGCCAAGGTTGCACTGCGTCAAGTTGAACTGATTTACTACAAACCTGAAGAAGTATATGGTGCAATGAGAAACCTGGCAGAACAGGCAGAGAATGAAGATGCGGATGCAAATGCAATTGATGGATGCAGCGGGCCAACTCCATTTATTGTAATTCCAGAGGTCGTGAATAGAAGACTTATTTGTCCTCCAAGTAGTAGAACTTTGATGGATGGATTGACATCTCTAATTTACAAGTATGGAGATGAAAGGACAAAAGCCAGAGCAATGCTATGTGACATATACCACCGTGCAATCTCTGATGAATTCTCAGTTGCTCGTGACTTGCTATTAATGAGTAATTTGCAAGATGGAATCAAGATTATGGACATATCTTCGCAGATCTTGTTTAATAGAGTTGTTGCGCAGCTGGGTCTTTGTGCTTTCAGGGCTGGACTGATAACTGAATCCCATGATTGCATATCTGAGTTATATGCAACTGGGAGAGTTAGAGAACTGCTTGCACAGGGTGTCCGTTATGGTCGTTATCATGAGAAAACTCCTGAGCAGGTAGTGATAATCCTCTCATTCTCCCCTACAAAATATACATGCACGTACACTCACACTCACAGTTCACTGAAAGAAACACTTACTAGATATCTGAATATTTATTTATGCTTTTGCTATGGTTTTGTTTTTGATTTTTTTGCTAAGTGTGCTGATTTCCTTTGTAGTGAATTAATATTGGGTAGATATGCCAAGTGAAGCATCCTATCAGCTCACAATTTATTTGTTGCAAACTCAGCCTTCCCTTCTTGGCCCTAAAACTTTTGAACTTACCAATTTGGCCTCAAATCCATCTTTCCCTCCTTTTTTGGCTTTACCGTCAGTTTAGCCATGTAATGGTGTTAAATGGGAGATGAAAAGTCCATTTTACGCCTGAACGCGGAAATAACATTAATGACAGTACAGAGTTCAGTTTTTTTTATTGTATTTCTTGTAGATGCTTGTAGTTTGTATATGTTTCCTTAGCAATATTTTGACTTCTTTCACATGGTTTTAGTTCACATCATAATTGCACAAAATATGCACACATTATTTCAAGTATCAAGCGAATTCCACATGTAAATTAGCCCACACAAACATTACATCAATTAAACAGTAAAATGGTCTTACACATAAATAAGTTTTGTTCAAACATATCTCCAATAATTGTACAAATAATCAGTCATCATAGTTGTTACAAACTGAAAATACCAGTCCAATAATAACTTAATCCCAAGTTCCCATCAAACATAACAGTCTGCATACAAATACATGTAGCCTGCACATAACAGTCTGCATACAAATACATGTCGCCTGCACAATTGTTGAAATAACTGCTAATCAGGGTGTCACTAGAACACTCTTATAAACTACAATTTATAGCAAGGAGTGTGACTACTCATGCTCGCTGCAGCTGTTTCTAGTATTCGCTACAGTAAACCGCAGCTCTTCTTCTGCAGCCACAGCACACAGCACCCATAACACAGCTGCAGCTGAAAAAGTTGCTGCGAGCAGGCTTATTAGTTTTTTAAATTCGAGTGGCTCCATCCACTACTAACTCATGGTGACATTAGTATGATATTGGGATTCTCAGCATAAATGTTGCAACTGAAAGCAGTAAAGCCAACTTCCAAACAGCGCCTCCTCTGTTTTCAACTACAACATCATTAAAATTTGCATCATGTAATACTGCCGCCACTCTGTGTTCCTCGAGCTTTCTAATATCTTCTTTTCAACTAGTCTTCTACAACCACATCAGAGTTTTGGTGGTACTGTCGGGCCTTGAATTTGTTGCTGCCTCCACTCCGAAGCAGAAGCACTAGAATGGTCTTCTTCAAATTTTCTAGGCAATTTCGTGAGTAGCTCAAGGTCTTCAGAATACTTAAGTAGCTCTCATTCCAAGTTGCTGATCTGTATGTCTTTCGAAAGTAATTCCTCCCTGATCATGTTTAGCTTTTCTTCAAGGTAGTATTCTCCCAGATTTACAATAACTAACCATATCGCCTGCATATTGATTCAATAAATCCTCCCAAATCCATAGGTGACGAACCTGAAGAAACAATAAAATTGACACCATGAACTAATAATTACAGAAATAATCTAGTTTCTCGCTTCGTATGAATGGTAATCAATAAAAAAAACTACCTTACACTTGCAGCTTTTTTTAGCTACTGCTCGTCCACACCCACAGTAGAGCTGAGGTGCCTCTGTCAGATCCTGGTTTCTTCCTTGACTAGTCAATGAATCAATAACTCCCGTAGATGTCGGCATCCTTCGAACTCTACACCAACAGATTTAATTCAGAAGCAGGCATATCCCTGGTGCATTGAAAGGTTTATTGAACTCATTTTTATTTCGCCTACAAGTGGATGAGTTTCATCAGTTTAATAAGTAGGAGTAGATTATGATTGCATGGTGTATTCTCGATAGCATTGAAAACGGACGGAAAAATTCTCGTTCCAACCCGTTCCGTTTTCCACTTTTGTCCGTTTGTTTCCGTATTTGCGGGGTCCCGTTTCCGTATTTACGGAAATGAGAGAGAGGTTTTTCCGTCCATTTCCGCGGGATCCCGTTTTCACCCGAAATTGACCCGTATTTATTCCGTTTTTCATCCCGTTTTAAATGTATATGAGATGTGTAGAAATTAATATGTTCATAAACCTATTAATCACCAATTATGCATGTTAACACATGAATACTAGATCAATAACTTTGTATGTGTATATTAATTTGTGACTTTGCTCATGTATATTTATGAATATTTAATCATATTATTCTAACTTAATTTTCCGGCTCTCTATCCGTATTTGTTCGTTTCCGTGCATCCGCATATCCCGATTCCGTTTCCAAACCCGCATTTTCCGAACCCGATCCCGTTTCCGCCAAAAAATATAGAAACGGAAGTAGAAATAGGGTTTTTCCGTCCGTTTTCATCGCTAATTCTCGAGATATGCATGCATATCACAGCAAGACACTTGTTCTACAAATATACAGCCCTATTTGCAGACAAGAGTATTGTAAAACAAAATTAAATATTATGCATGTAAATGATCCAATCTAATTCTTGTCATTTCTTTCGTTTTTCTCCTTGCTCATGTTTTTTTAGAGTGCTCCTTGCACTTGTTGAGCTTGATAATTAAGCATGTTGTTTTGGCCTAGCCCTGTTCGCTTGAACTTATAAGCCTGGCTTATTAGCCATGGTACAATGTTTTTCTCTCACAACAAATCAGCGAACAGTACTTTTCAGTCTAGCTTTTCAGCGAAACGGTTATTGTGCCTATGGATTAAAACATGTTGTGCTTAGTAATATTAGTTGACTTATATATATGTTCATGTTGTTTGTGAATGTGTTCTTTGATTCTAGACAGAAGAACAATTTCTTGTCAAATGTTGTCTTTTGGGATGTTTGGCATCACATATTTGATATGGACTGTTATATTTCTACACTTGCTGCAGTAGTTATTATAATTGTTTAATTTATTATTATGACTGATTCCTACAGGAAAGACTTGAGAAGAGACGACAGATGCCTTACCACATGCATATAAACCATGAACTTTTAGAAGCCACATATTTCATTTCTGCCATGTTAATAGAGGTGCCTAATATGGCGGCCAGTCCTTATGGCAACCGGAAACCTGTGAACAAAACATTCTATGGGCTTCTTCAATTCAGCGAGAGAATGACTTTTGTTGGCCCTCCGGAGAATGTCAGAGGCCATGTTATGGCTGCTGCAAGAGCCCTTAAGAAGGGTGACTACCAAAAGGCTTTCGATGTCATCAGTTCTCTTGAGATCTGGAAGCTGTTGAGGAACACAGAGCATGTTCTTGATTTGCTGAAGCTTAAGATCAAAGAAGCTGCTCTTATAACCTACCTCATTTCTTATTCATCCTGCTATGGCTCTCTAAGCCTGGACAAGCTATCTGTGATGTTTGACCTGACAGAATCACATACACAAAATATTGTCAGCAAGATGATGATACAAGAGGAGCTTCATGCAAGGTGGGACCAACCAACACGCAGCATTGTCTTTCAGAATGCCGAGCAAACCAGGCTGCAGAGACTACTCTCCCAGATAGCAGATAACGTTTCGGTCATTGCGGAGAGAAATGAGATGGCATATGGCAGTAAATCTCTGGGGGAGGAAGTGCCGAGACGCAGGGCTGATAATCAGGACCCTTCAAAATTAGGGAGGTTGCAGAAGGACTTAGTGCCATTGCAACGTCCTGGTTACACTGGAGGAGCGGCAGGCTTCACTCAAGCTGGTCTGATGTATCCGAAGGACAGTAACAGTAAGGGCTTGCATGGTAACTATGGAAGGGTTAACAAGCAGGCTTATCCATCTGCAGCCGGCATGGTGAACCTGAAAAGGGCTATTGGAGTTTAGAATGTTGCTTACTGCATAGGAAGGATTGTTCAGATAAAGAGACAGTTGATACTAGTAAGCTTTTAAATTTTTGATAAATACTACTTATGTTCTATATTTCTTGCGACCTTCAGTAGTTTTCCTGAGAATGTTGGTTCTGAGCATTGTGGTTTTCACCTTGGGAATTAATTAATACTCTGAATTCTGAGAATTCTTTTCAGACAATGAAGTCATTATGGTATTGGGTCCTTAATCTCGTGTGCTTTCTTGATTCTGATTTTCAATTGGGTCTGTAGATATTCAGTCCACTGATCTGATGTGGTGCCTGTTCAGTCCACTGATCTGATGTGGTGCCTATTCAGTTAGGTTTTGTCACATGGGAATAAACCTGTGTCTGATCCTAGAAATGATTTCTAGGCTCCATGCTTTTAGCTTCCTAATAAGATAGCATTTGAATTTATCGGAATAAACACTAGCCTGCTGCTGCTCGCCTACACTGCATCGATTGATAGGGAAATACTCAATCTTGTATGCAAGAAGATGAAATGATTGTACTTAGTTCTTGGTAGGGTGTTTTTGTTCAGGGTCGATCAGCTGAAGTGAAGCGTTTGGTTTCTGACTGTTAATGGGGCATTGGGCATGAACTTAAGTAATATTTTCTGTTGATTTGTCAGGTCGATTTGGTTATAATTAAGTCGACTGAAACTGAAAATAGACCATATCTATCACAAATGTCAGTTTTTCCACTGGCCATGGTTAACTGAAACCAATATGGGCACTGCGCTGTTTCTTTTTTTCTGTTAACAGACCACGTATAGTATTGTCCAGAATTTGACTTTGATGTAATACTATGCTTAAATTCAGTTGCAATTTAACGACAGGAATCTTGGATGCCGAGGCATCCGTTTCTTTGGCTTCTCGCCTAAATCCTCGTGAACTCTAGTAGTACTATTTTTTTTTGTCTATTTCGCTTCTTAATCTTAAGATTAAGATGTCTATCCTCTGGTGAATCAACAAAGAAAAACGGCAACAAGGTCTCTTGTGCTTAGTCCTGACCGGTCTAACTCCATCAGATAGGAAAATGGATCTCCTACTTCGTAAGAATTCAGACTTGGTTACCACTTCTAGAAAAACAGCATTGTGAAAGCCTGCCGCTTACTCGTATACAAGTTACTGATCGCGCTGGTGCTGGGCATTGCCAACGCCTTGGTCGGCTTCGGAGGAAGCAACAGTCGCAGCAGCCGGGGGTGGAGGGACGTGTTCGCTTGCCCTCTCCATCTCCTGCTCGCGATGTTCTTTCCTCAGCTTTCAGTTTTTTCCTCGGCTTCTCAAGCGTAGCGTTCGCGGCTACCTCAATGCTACCGCTACTCGCGTTACCGTTGTAAACGACTTCTCAACTTAGAGCATCTCCAAGGGACTTTGCATTTATTGTTGTTTGTAAAGTCCCAAATCAAAATATAAAGTCTAAAAATAGGTCATCTTCAAAGGACTTTGCAAATGGACTTGGCACTTACTAAATTTGGCGCGTGCGAGAGGGAGGACCGGGCGCGAGAGTCGCGGGAGTCGCGTTTGCCAAGTCGAGCAGACTCTGCATAAATGCCAAACCGAACCTGAGAATTGCAAAGTTTGCACAAATGCAAAACTAATATGCAAAACCATTGGAGCCCTCTTTTTGAGGTTTTTAGCAAATTCTCAAATGCAAACCTCATTTGCAAAGTCCCTTGGAGATGCTCTTAGGCTGTGTCTAGTTCCCAATAAAATGCAAAATGCAAAATGCTTACTACTTTGGAACGATGAAATACAAAATGCTAAAATTTTTATAGGTGTGTTTAGTTTCATCTAAAATGCTAAATTTTTCATGGGGTGGGTGAGGGTTTTCTGACTTTTTTTGCTTTTTTTTTCCCTCTTGAAGCCGAAATCCAAACTAAAAAATGATACCTTTTTGCTAAAAATTTTACATGGTTTTTAGTTCCATTCTGCAAAATGATAAGTCAAAACCTAATTTTTTTTGGCAAAATAGGAACTAAACACGCCCTTGATAAAAAACGAGTCAACGGATGTGTTCAGAAAAAAAAAGAATGTTCTCGCCCGTGTACACCGTGTTCTACCACGTGCAGGAGCCATAGCGATGGTGCACCTGCGCCGCATCGCACGAAGGTGGACCACGTGCGTTTTGAGGTTTCTTTCATCGTTTTTTCCCGAACCCGATTCTTCGCCGAAGGCTACGGGCGTTTTTAATTGTAGGCACGATCACGCGAGGATTATGAACTGGGAGGACTGCCGTTTTTCCAAGGAAGAACTTAAGAACTTGCCTGGATGCTGATAGCTGCAAATTCAACTCACTACACTACACGCGTTACTACCTTGCTTTCTCCTCTAATCTGTAAACCGGTGAACCTCGAGTGAAAGTGATATATCACCGGGCGTCCATCCGTCACGCCAGCCCATCAACCCATGCTCGTTCATTTCCAAAAAAAAAAAACTGTTCATCCACACATTTTTATCCACTCGTTCCTCTTCCTATCGCACTTATTCGCTCGCCTGCTGCCTCCGTCTGCACGGCCGCTGGCCCTACCAGACGCTACGCACGGCCGCCTCCGAGGTGCAGTGCTCGGCCGCTGGCCATGCTAGGCACGGCGCGCAGCCACCTCCGAGTCACGGTGCTCGGCTAGCAGCCCTACCATGCGTGGTGCGCGGCTGCCCTCTCCAAGTCGTGCGCCCACGGCCTCCCCGCTGCTCGTGTGGCCGATGCCTCCCTTTCGCGACGTGCAGCCACTGTCGCCAGGCCACTGCCTCCGGTGAACACCACATACCGACGAGCCTCCATTCTGCCGAGCAACAAAGAGATGTTACGTTGAAAACGCATGTTGTAAGAGTATGTTTCAATTGTTTCAGAGATATATTGCATGTGTTTCATATGGATGCTGTAAAAATAGATCGGGATGTTGCACATGTTGCCATGGTTGTACACGTATGTTGCAAGTGTCCGTTTCAAATGTTTCATTTGCTTTTTCAGACGTATGTTGCAAGTGTGCTTATTTGGATGTTATATATGTTTTACACATATGTTGCAAGATTTATCTAGATGTTTTATATGTTTTGCAATGACTTTTTCAAGTGTTTTCATGTGTATTTTTTGCAACTGTTTCAGGCTCCGGTGAGATCATCATCCTGTCTTCTTGGAACTCCCTATCAGTCCCTCCAAAGTTCTAACTATGTCCTCACACAATTATTTATCACATTAATCATGTCAGCTTCCACAAATTATTTTGTCTATTCTAAACTGTGGTCACTTTTCGAATTTCTCTGTCATTCATCAACGTGCATCTGATTATGTCATTTTTTTCAAAAAGGAAGGATTTTATTAATTCACAATCATTACATCCAATGGATCAGAGTTATTTGTTATGATGTGTACATGACTGATCTCAGATTTTTAGTCTTGGTCGTTTCATACGGGATCACAATGATTCTTAGGATTTCCGGGAGATATTCGCAAGAATTTTATCTCTGAACATAAGGACAGCTATGCAAAATTCATATGATCACATCCTTACCAATGGAATCTGAAGGTTCTCATAGAACCATTGTTCAGCTTTGTCCAAAAATATTAAACAACCTTCAACTGATAGTGATCAACTTCTGACTTGCTAGGTGCGTCTGTAATAGCTTTTACCTGTTTGTTTAATAATTCACTTATGGACCAACCATTTTTTCAGTTTTATAAAAAAAAAACAACCTCCATCTGACGGTGAGCAGAGTTTCCAATAGGTCTTGCCTATTTCTTCAATTATTCAAATTTCCTTTTTCAGTTCAGTTTACCATATTGCAAGTGATTAAACTATTGTGCATCATGGTATTACTTTTTTGTTTTTTCTCACTATCAGTGTTTCATAGTAAAAATTGACAAATTGTCTCCTTCACATAATCAAGACTTAGACTGGAGCACTGATTGACGAGGACACAATGGGCTTTGCTACAGTACTCTCAAATAATTGTGGGTCGTTATTCTAGATGTCAATTATCACATATTACCACTTAGGAAGCAATATGAGAAATATAAAAAATATCTTCCTGTTAGAGTTAATATATATGCATGCATAATCTAACTTTCCTATATGATGCAACGTGATGAGATCTAAAGTTTTTATATAACATGGACAATGCTACACACGCATGCAATAGTTGGACACACTGCACGCATGCAATAGTTTTTTTTAACCCCCTCAACTTTTAAAACCGTTTAATTTTGCACCATGGACGGTTTTAATGGTGGTTTTAGTGATGTAGCGCCATATCAAAGGAGGTAAATCGAATTAAGTTGAAAATTCACGGAGGTAAATTGGACTAGAATACTTTAAAAAATATGCGAAAAGTCATAAACTAAATTTTCAAGAATTTATCTAATATATTTTTACATGGAAAAATAATGCAATTAAAAATCCTAAAATCTGGTTAGATTTTTTTAGCTTGGAAAATTATGAAACTAGTTTTAATATTTTTCTAAAATCATGCTCTATCTTATGGTGCCTAGCTTGATATTGTTGAATGTTGGACTTATTTTTGTTCTCATCTGCTAGTTGATGTTGATCATTATTTATCTACCATTTTTTTATCCTCGTTTCTGTATACCATTTTCCTTCTCCTATGACGCCACGTCATCATCAATCTACCGCCCTCCGATCTGCGTTCTGGAGACCATCCACCCACACACGTCTACCTCTCTAGAACCTCGACACGTTGCGTCAGCCCATCACGTAGAAGCATCGGTGGAGCGTCGTTAGGACCGTATTGTGGGCCGATATCCTCGATAAATTTTCAAAGTAGTTGTGTTAGGCTTCTTGCCCGGAGGGGGTTCGAGTCTTTCAAACCAAGACTCGGGTTGGGTTGAGTGCAGGCCTAATCATCCACCAAATATGAACCAGCCCGCCAAAGAGCTGCACCGATGCGTCACTACGGATGGTTGGAATCCACACTGCAACACTAATCTTCATCTCAGTGTCAAATGCAGTGCAGTGCAGCGACAACGTGGTTGCGTACGTAGTATCAACATTTCAACACGCACAGAACTGGCTGCTCGGTCGGGCCGGCCTGGACGCTCGTGCTAGGCAACGGCCACGGCCAGTACCGCCTGCCCGCCCCCTTAAAACCGTATGTATATGCGCGAAACACAATGGAGCAGTCTCGCAGGCTGCGTCTCTCGCGACCTCGCGGTCATGCCCTAAACTAAGATATGTGATAGAGAGAGAGGAGAAAAAAATGATTTCTTAGACAAGGAACATTGTCTACACGCCAACAAAGATATTAAGATATGTGATAGACAGACAGACAGACGACAGATAGATAGGTGACAGGAAGGAGAAGGCGTGCGATTGGATACAAATTTATTTTGAAAAAAAATAATTTATTAGAAATGTGGTTTCTATTTAGTTTCTACGAGACTTGGCAAGTACAGAAACTATGAACTGTCCTAATATATCTGCTAACTATTAGTACTCTTTCCATTTCAAATTACAAGTTATTCTAACTTTTCTAGGTACATAGCTATTGCTATGCATATAGATATAAATTATGTCTAGATATATAATAAAAGCATTCAAATTGTATCCTAAACTAAGTATTCTAAGTGAATTAACTCCTCCAAAGTCCCAATCACATCCATACCTGCCATTAATGTGTACCACCAGATTCAAAATATAGTAAGCACAAAGTCTATCTATAATTAAGGAGGGTTACATGCATCATTTGCATTACCCCATAATTTATTCTAAAATTCTTAGGATTCTTATAAAATCCGCTCCCAATTTTGATTATTTTTGGCAAGATTAAAAAAACTGCCCTCCAACAACTCCCTATCTCAACCCTGTTCTTTCCGCGATTGATAAAATCGACCCAATTATGCAGAAATATATGTGCGCCCTATCGATCAACTAATCTGGAGGTGGAAGGACGTGGAGAAGAATAAGAAGTAGGGACAGGTTTCCAATGCAAATATACAAGAGAAAGAAAGTGAGTTGCCAATATACATATAGAAGAGAAAATATAAAAGTGGTTAGGGTGATTTGGAAATAGTACAAGATTATTGATACAAAATTGTCTTCTATATTTTAAAAACAAGCTTTTAGAAACTATTAGCGGAACTCAAACAAATGTTCTCCTAATTTTTTTGTTTTTTTTGGAATCTCAAAAAACTCATTGATTTACCAATTTGGGTTTTAAGCTATTAGAGATGAGAGCACAAACCACAAGAAGGAAAAAAATGTAAAACACGTCAGAGCTGAACCTTTTTTATTTCCATCGAGTGGCTTATCTAACGCAACACAGCAGCAAGGTGAGAAAGCCAAACACTAAAATAAGCGATGTGGTGACCCTTCACGTGCCACATTTGACAACAATGCGCCATGTTAGCTTCAATTTATCCGCTCGACTTATCAGGCAAGGTACTGTGTTTTTTTCTCTCGCAACAATTGATGGGCCTTCTCAGGTGTTGGGCTGCGGTATTGGGCCTCGGCCCTGTAATAGGCTAGTCCGTAGTTGGCTGCATTCATCTGTACCGGAGCGCTGCGTGAATATAAGCAGGCTCCGTCGTTGTCTTCAAGCATCGAAGAACCGAACAACTCCCTTGTAATAAACTCAGTAACCATCGTTACCGAGCTCTTCTCACGGGTTCCAGTCGTGCTTCGTCTGTTCTTCCTCAGTTCTTGCTTATCCCAGTCCAGATTCTACTTCTAGTTATCTTGGTTCGTAACATTTGGTAATCGGAGCCGATCAATTTGGGGGAAATTTTTTTCTCGCATCCCTGGCACCGAAGAAGAGGAATCCGCCGAGATTTCAGTTGGAGATGGCTGCCACCGTCGACTCCTTGAAGGCAACCATGGAGTCCATGGCGAACCAGTTCAAGGGCTTTCAAGAGATGATGGCGACGTCCCTCGACAAGCTGAGCACGCTCGAGGCGTGGCGCGTCACCGCCGACGAGTCGATGGGCACGCTGCTTCAGCGCTCCATGGAAACGATGACGCGGATGGACGAGACGGCAGCGCGGATCAAGCGCTTCGAGCTTCGACCTCCACCACCGCCTCCGCCTCCGATCTAGTGGCAGCTTCCCCACCCACCTCCACCACCGCAATCGACAGTGGCGGGGATCGACCTCAACGTCGCGCTTGGGGCTTCGTCCAGTACGACACCACCACGTGTTGACTCACCCATGGGGCCCGGCACGGGCGGAGGCGTCCTGGGAATGCCTCCGCCTTGCATCATCCACGGTACGCCTGTAGGCCTTGCTCTGCTTGTTCATACCGCTGATGAATCATCTTCTTCCCACCATCTGCCATTCCCTAAGATAGAGTTTCCCAAATTTGACGGCACTAATCCACATCTCTGGCAGGACCAATGCGAGGTTTACTTCGAGGTGTACGCGGTTCAAGAGTCAATGAAGACCCGTCTCGCGTCGCTCAATTTCAAGGGGTGAGCAGCTACCTGGTTGTAGACCATGGAGCGCCGTGGGCGGATTGCGGATTGGACGAAGCTTTGTGATCTGGTGATGGCCAAGTACGACAAGGACCAGTATCAGATTCTTCTTAGGCAATTGGACTCGTTGAAGCAAACTGCAATAGTATTAGAGTATCAAGATGCGTTCGAGAAGCTTGCCCACGGTATTGTGCTCTACACCCCTGTAATTGATGATACCTTCTTTGTGACTCGGTTTGTAGGTGGCTTGCGTGATGAGATCAGAGTACCCTTATTGCTACATCGACCAAGAGATGTTGATACCACCAGTGCATTGGCAAGGAGTTAGAGCAGTCTCGGAGCTCTGGGCGGGAATTCACCAGAGGCTCTTTGAAGCAGTCTACATTCACTGATAGAAGCAAGAATTCAGATAGTAACAAGATGGTCACCAAGAATGGCAAGCTTGATTCAGACGAGAAGTTGGCCACATTGAAGGCATTCAGGCGTCGAAACGGCCTATGCTTCAAATGTGGGAAAAAATGGAGCCCAACTCACACTTGCCCACCTCAGGTATCCATCCATTTGCTGGAAGAATTGCTAGAAGCCATGGACATACCAACTATAGTTGGAGAAGATGATAGTGATGAGGATGTGGTTGTTGAGGAGCAAGAGGTGATGACCTTGCAGTCTGAATCATTGAAGCAATCAAAAGGGAGACAGACAATGAAACTGTGTGCTCAGATTGGAAAACATAAGCTGTTGGTGCTGGTTGATTCAGGCAGTATTGGCACTTTTGTTAGTGAGCATCTCATCAATAAACTCAAGTTGCCCACTATTCCTTGTGAGCTAGTCACTTATAGGGCTACTGATGGAGGGTTAATGCTCAGTGATTAAAAGGTGCAACAGTTGCAATGGTTCATTCAAGGGTACAAATTCACTTCTGAAGCTAGAGCCTTACCTCTAAAGTGTTATGACCTCATAGTGGGAGAAGACTGGTTAGAGGCTTGCAACCCTATGTGGGTGTATTATAAATTAAAAACAATGAAATTCAGTCATGAAGGCCAAATGATTGAATTGTAAGGTGTCAAGGATGATATTTCCCGCTGCCCTCCAATCAGTGCAACTAAACTGAAAGGACTTATCAAGCATGGAGCTGTCTCCCATTGCATACAAATGATTGTACCTTCACAACAGTAGTGCATACAGGCCAAATCTCAAGATCAAGCTGAAATTCCTGGAGAGATAGAACAGCTGCTGCAATAGTTTGATGATTTATTTGCTAAACCATCTGGCTTACCACCTAAAAGAGCAGCTGATCACACAATTCCACTAGTACCAGGGGCTCAACCAATCAAAGTCAAACCATATAGGTACTCACCCATTTAGAAGAATGAAATTGAGAAGCAGCTGAAGCAAATGCTTAGTCAGAGTGTCATCAAACCCAGTACCAGTTCATTTGCATCTCCAGTTTTGCTAGTAAGGAAGAAGGTACATGTAGATTTTGTGTAGATTATAGACATTTGAATGCTATAACAATTAAACATAAACATCCGATGCCTGTTGTAGATGAGTTATTGGATGAGCTGGCTAGGGCCAAATATTTCACTAAGCTGGATTTCAGGTCAGGGTACCACCAAATTTGTATGGCAGCAGGAGAAGAATACAAAATTGCCTTCATGACACACAATGGTTTATTTGAGTTCCCGGTTATGCTATTTGGGCTTACCAATGCCCCTGCCACCTTTCATAGCTTTATGAACATAATCTTTGCTGAACTATTGAGGAAAGGAGTACTTGTCTTCATGGATGATATACTCAGCTACTCAGCTACTCTGGAAGATCATGTGAAATTATTGAGGCAAGTGTTCAATATCCTGGCACAACACAAATTCCTTATCAAGAAATCCAAGTGCTCATTTGCTACTTCAACAGTGGAATATCTAGGACATGTAATTTTTGGACAAGGAGTGGCAACAGATCCAACAAAGATTCAGGCTGTGCTTCAGTGGCCAACACCCAAAACTGTGAAACAGCTCAGGGGTTTCCTTGGATTAACAGGGTACTATAGGAAGTTCATTCAAAACTATGATACCATCAGCAGACCATTAACTGAACTCTTAAAGAAAATGCATCATTCTTGTGGACTCAGGTGACTGAAGATGCTTTCTAGAGCTTGAAACAAAAATTGTGTGAAGCACCAGTTTTAGTTGTGCCTGATTTTCCCAAATAGTTTGTAATTGAAACTGATGCTTGTGACCAAGGAGTGGGAGCTGTGTTGATGCAAGACTAGCATCCCATTGCCTATTTGAGTAAATAATTGGGGATCAAGAATCAAGCATTATATGTGTATGAGAAAGAGTGTCTGACCATTCTTCTAGTCATTGACAAATGGAGACCATATATTCAATACCAGAAATTTGCCATTAGAGCGAACGAGGTGTTAGCTCGGTGGTTGAGCCGCTCGGTGGTGGCACTCACTGCCCGCGTTCGAGCCCTGCTGGGCACGGGTTTCGCATGGGGTTTTCCTCTAGTTTTATTTAGGTCCTGGACAACTGGCGTGGCGCTACTACGACATGGCCGTCGTCTACGAGGTTCGGTGTGGCTTCAGTGATCTCCAGAAGGACGCCGGTGGTATATAGGTTATAGATCTAGGGGTGTGCGTGCGTGTGGTGTAAGTGAGTTGTGTAGAGTTCAGATACTATAACTTGTATACTAGGAGTCCAGGCTCAAAAAAAGAAATTTACCATTAGAACTGACCATAGAAGTCTACAACACCTCGCTGAGCAAATAGTGGCCACTAAAATCCAACATAAAGCTGTGATTAAGCTGATGGATCTGCAGTTCCAAATTCAATATAAGCAAGACATAAATAATGTAGCTGTTGATGCATTGTCTAGAAACACATGTGCTACAGAAGTGTGGGCAATTTCTGAAGGTGTACCTACATGAATTCAGAAAGTACAAGAAGGCTACAGTGATGATCCTGTTGCTCAACAGCTACTGACAGAATTGGCTATATCTGGGGATAATGGAAAATGATATACATTGAAAGAAGGAGTCATCAGGTATAAAGGTAGAGTGTGGATTGGTAATAACACTGTTGCTCAAAGGGATATCCTTATTGCCTTGCATGATAGTGGTGTGGGAGGTCACTCAGGCATTGGTGCCACATATGCAAGGGTCAAGCAGTTATTTTGTTGGCCTGGAATGAAACAGTTCATACATGATTTTGTCAAGCAATGTCAAGTATGTCAACAAGCAAAAACTGAAAGAATAAAGACTCCAGGGCTGCTAGAACCATTACCTATGCCCACTCAGGCTTGGGAGACAGTTAGCTTGGATTTCATTGAAGGATTGCCACAATCTGACAAGTACAATGCAATCTTGGTGGTGAGGATAAGTTCACTAAGTATCACCATTTTCTGCCCATCAAGCATCCTTTCATAGCTCTGCAGATTGCACAGTTGTATATGAATCAGGTCTACAAGTTACATGGTCTACCAAAACAATCATCTCAGACAGAGATAGGGTGTTTACAAGTGCAGTTTGGCAACAACTGTTCAACTTATCAGACACCAAATTGATGATGAGCTCCTCTTATCACCCTCAAACGGATGGACAGACGGAATGCCTCAATCAGTGCCTAGAATCTTTCCTCAGATGTACAGTGCACTCTTGTCCTCTGCAGTGGAGCAAGTGGCTCTGAGTGGCTGAATTTTGGTATAATACCACGACACATTCTGCACTGGGTCGTTCACCATTTGAAGTCCTTTATGGTTATTCTCCAAGGCAATTGGGCATTGCTAATCTTCAGTTGTGCACTGTAGCGGACCTGGAGCAATGGCCGAAGGACAGAGAACTCCTATCTCAGCTTGTGAGACAACAGTTGCTACGAGCACAGAAACGATGAAATCCCAAGCTAAGAAGCACAGGTCTAAGTGAGAATTTCAAGTTGGAGATTGAAAGGTCCAAATGGCTAGAGGGGGGTGAATAGCCTATTTAAAAATCTACAAGCTTCACTAAACAACCACATTAGTATAAAAGATGGCTAAGCTAATTCTAGCACTAGCTCAACTATACTATGCAAGCCACCTATACAATTTTAGTGAAGCAAGGCTATGATCTCTAATACACACCAACAAGACTAAGTCACTAAGTTACTTACTCCTATGTGATAAAGGCTACACTAAGCAAACTACACTAAGACTAGTACAAGAAAGTAAAGAGCAAGTGACTTGATTCTTATACCAATGATGTAGAGAAGTAATGCACTCGAAGAATCAATCACAATGAGCAACCACAAGAGAAATCCTCGACAAAGAGATGACACAAGATTTTTACCGAGGTTCACTTACTTCCCGGCAAGCTACTCCTCGTTGTGGCGATGCACCCACTTGTCGGTTCGCGAGCTAATCGACTATCAAGAGTCGAGCCCTCGGCGGGCGCCGCATAACCGCACACAAGATGGGGATCCTCCAAACCACGAGCTCCACTAGAGTATCCAATTTACGAACTCCCGTGGGGAAGGATCAAGAACCCCTTACAACACTTGGTGAGGGCTCCAACAATCTCCAATTGTGAGCTCAATCACCTCCGCTGCTCCAAGCCATCTACCGTGTCGGAAAACACGGAAGAGTAACAAGAAATCCACAGCAACTCGAAGATCAAGTGCCTCTAGAATGCAACTCTCAAGTAATGCACTTGAATCTCACTCAGTCTCACTTAAGATGTGTAACCAAGCAAAGAGATGAGTGGAGGGGTTATTCTCTAGCTCAAAGGATGTCTCTAGGTCTCAAAATGTGCAAGAGTTACCCCCAAACCCCGGCCATCTTCTATTTATAGCGAAGGGGTACGCAGCTAGCCGTTACCGGACGACGCAATGCAAAACGTGCTGACCAGATGCGTTCGGTCACTACAGGACAAGCGAAAACAGTGTGCGTCAGAAGTAGCCGTTGCCGTGACCGGACGTGCTTCAGCGTTTGACCGGACGCGCTGCACCCGGCGTCCGGTCGGAGTCCAGAGAGCTCCCACCGCGACCGGACGCGTCCGATCGTACGTGATCGGAATCGCCGTGCGTCCGATCAGCTCTACGTCCAGCTCTGCCCCTCTGGGTGCCTGACCGGACGCTTCAGTTCCGTGAGGGACCAAACGCGCCGGTTGCAAACCCTAGCACCCGCGCGCCTAACTGCTACGAAGAACTGACCGGACGCGTCCGGTCAAACCGTGACCGCGTCCGGTCGCCCTGGTGGCCTCCGTTCGTCTCCGTTTCTTTTCCGACTTCCGGCATAGTGGAAAATAGGTGTTTCACTTTTCCAAACCCCTCTCTACCGCTCAAACTCTACCGCCTTCGCAAATGTGCTAACACCACCAAGTGTACACCGCCATGTGCATGTGTGTTAGCATTTCACAAACATTTTTCAAGGCGTTATGTTAGCTCTTTACTAGATCCTAATGCATATGCTCAAGACATTGATCTAGTGGCACTTGATTCCCGAGCTAACCGTGATTGCCCCTCTTGATAGTCGGCTATGTATCCTAAACCTGGTCAATCACTTCTCTACTCATCTTAGATCGGCAAAAGGAAAACCCTATGGTTATACCTTTGCCTTGCGCTCTTAGATCCTTCTCTTCCACTTGATCACCATGTCCATCATATTATGTGCATCTCCACCATGATCGTCATTTCATGTCCATGCATCATTTCTTTGTGATCTTGTGGCCACCAATCCTTTCCATTTCCATTTCCATTTCCATTTCCATCACATGTTGCTTATGCCTAACTTAATCACACTTGATACAATAGCATTAGCAACTTGGTGTCATTAATTACCAAAACCAAACTTGGGCTTTCAGAGATTCTGTGTTTCTGAAACTGCAGCCATATGTGTAATCTACTGTAGCTTCCAGAACGCATCAGAAGCCGTCATTCAAATTTTATGGGCCATTCAAGATTCTTCAATGAGTTGGCCGAGTTGCTTACAAGCTGGATTTGCCACCCAGCGCTAAGATTCACCCTGTGGTGCATGTTTCCTAGCTCAAGAAACAAGTACCACCAACAACTTGGGTAAGTCATGATCTATCTTCTGTTGCAACTGACCCCTTTCTGGAAAGAGACCCGGTCTGCATTCTGGATCAGCGGGTCATTCTGCGTGGATCATCGATGGTACCACAACTCGGGTACAGTGGGATGATTTTCCAGAGAATGTGGCAAAGCTAGGAAGACGAGGCTACATTCAGTCGAGAGTATGCAAAGTTCAAAGCTTGAGGACAAGCTTTACTTCAAGCGGAGGGGAATGTCACGTGATGGGCCTTCTCAGGTGTTGGGCTACGGTATTGGGCCTCGGTCTTGTAATAGGCTAGTCCGTAGTTGGATGTGTTCATCTGTACCGGAGCGCTGCGTGAATATAAGCAGGCTCCGTCATTGTCTTCAGGCATCGAAGAACAGAACAACTCCCTTGTAACAAACTCAGTAATCGTCGTTACCGAGCTCCTCTCATGGGTTCCAGCCGTGCTTCGTCTGTTCTTCCTCAATTCTGGCTTATCCTAGTCCAAATTATACTCCTAGTTACCCTGGATCGTAACAATCAGCTAGCTTATCAGCCATAAAAACCATACCTGCTAGCCCGCGATGTGGTCCACGGGGATCAAGCACCATGCTGTATACCTTCGACCTTTCCTTTCTCTTCTATCAAGAGCTTGTCTGGTGTCTCAAGTGGCCAAGTCATCTTAAAAAAAAGTGGCCAAGTCATCGCCCTGGGTCATAGTACGTACTCACTCTGTCCCTGAATAAATAGGTTCCTAGAGTTGTCTTCAGTCAAACTTTTACACTTTATTTAACCAAATTTCTAGAAAAAAAATGTTAAGACTTATGGTATCAGTTAGTATCATTAGATTTATCATAGAATATTTTCATAAGGAGCTCATTTTATGACATAGATATTGTTACTTTTTTTCTATAAAGTTAGCGAAACTTAAAAAAATTAATCGATACAAATTCTAGGAATTAATTTATTTAGGGAGGGTACCGCATAGGACGTGCCACGTTGACGAATCGTCTGAATAGCCCGTTATAGATGGAGTGAATTTGGAATCTGGCTGACGTCATTGCAGACCCGCTGGTACTAGATCTTGTGTGAGCAACAAAATCATAGCATATCTGTCCCGGACGTCTACTGTCCTGGCACGTATGTATTCGCACCAAGGAGCGGAGCAGTGGGGGGAATCTAGAAGCAGACGCAGTGCAGCGTGCAGTGTAATCTGTATCCCTCCTCCGGCCAACTTCAACGCCACTTAAAACGCGACGTGCCGCCGGGCCACGAGCCGGCGCAGTCGCCGTGTGTCGAACGGATGATCCAGAGGACCGAGCCAGAAGGTCGAGGACACCCGGCCAGGGCCGCCGGCCCATCACATTCACTTCACTGCCAAATGCTATGCCAACCCGTCGGCGTCGGTTGCCCGTGCCGCGACCACGAGCGAATCATGTCAGCAAAAATGCCCATGTTTTCCTTGCCTCTCTGTCTGTGTGTCTCTCCGAGTTCGAGGCATGGGCAATCAAGCCGCCAGCCAAAACAACGTGCGCTGGCACGCAGCCGCCATCCTCCGATCCTAGCGGCAAAAATCACGCTAGGATTTGCCCGGTCACGGGCGCCAGAGGCTCACAGGCTCACAGCCGAGTGCGCCGAGTGCCCGAGGGCTTGTTTAGATTGCAAAAAAAATAAACCCGATGAATAGTACCACTTTCGTCTTATTTGACAAATATTATCCAATCGTGGACCAACTAGACTCAAAAGATTCATCTCGTGATTTCCAACTAAACTGTGTAATTAATTATTTTTTTACCTACATTTAATACTCCATGCAAGCGGTTAAAAATTGATGTGATGGAGAGAGAGTGAAAAAATTTGGAATTTGGATGGCATCTAAACAAGCCCCGAGTCGGGGTCGCGGCCGGGCTGGCCGGGCCACCGCTCCTAGGAACTCCCATCTCCCGTGGGGGTGTCGGCCTGCACCTCGCCGCTGCGTTCGACCCCAACAGGATAGCATGGTTTGACGCTTTCACGGTTGTCCCTGCAGGGGGATTGGTCGGACTGGGTGGGGGCCGGGTTTTTTTTTATATCACAGAGCTTTCATTAATCCATGACAGGAGTACAATCAGCGGCTGCTAGTTTGATTAACTAATCTGGAACATAGTCAAGCCAAAAGGAGTGCTCAGTAACCGACACCATACAAGCACAGTAATGGGCCACCGAGTTAGCTTTCCTACACACCCACTCCACTCTAAAATCACCAAAACTCTTGCCTAGCTCTGTAATATCGAAGCAGAGGGCCGCCAATAGATGATCTCATACTCGACGGGTCCCCAGAAGGATCTTCAAGCTCTGGCAATCAACCTCAAGAATCACACGGTCATAGCCAAGCTCTAGGGCTAGCTCCAGCCCTTCCTTCGCCGCTGAGGCCTCGGCCATCAGGGTGTCTGGAATGCCATCAAACCACCGTGCTGCCGCCGAAACCACCAGTCCCGAGTGATCATGGATGACCACCCCAACACTGCCGGTGCAGGTGTTAGCGTCAAAAGCTGCATCAGTGTTGATCTTTAATCACCCTTTCTCCTGACGTTTCCACTGTTTCACCCTGACAGGTTTCCTGGTTTGGCCAGCATCTTCAAAGAGGCCAGCTCTTATAGCATAGTGGAGATATACCTCGCCGTCACGCCCGGTTCCCAAACTTTACGCCCATGGCGACGTGCGTTCCTCCCAGTCCACAACATCCATGCCCCACATACTACCATCGCCGCACGCCCATGAACATGGATGTAAATTCGGAATCATCACCCCCGATAGCTTCTTGACTTCACCCCAGAACCTTCTCGTCACCGGGCAATGGAAAAACACATGGTACACAGATTCATCTGGATCTCCACACACCTCGCAATAACTCTCTATAGCTACGTGTCTTCTTTTAAGTTTTGATTTAGACGGTAAGGAATTGTGAAGGACACGCCACCAGAAAACACGAATCTTTGGTGGAACGTTCAGTTTCCATAACGCCGTCCATGAGTGAGTGTCCCTGATGCCGTCGTTTCACTCGAAGCGGCCATTGCCGTCGCCATTTGCGGGTTTGATTGTTGGGCCGTGTCGTGTCGTGTCGTGTCACATCGCAGGTTGGAATGGGCGAGACTGAATGTTGAGTTGACGTGCACACGTGGGCTCCTTCTCAGCGTGCGGTTTCTCGGAAGCTGGCACTTTTCTTGGACGTACGTATGTCACACGTTATTGCGAGATGTTTCTTTTGCCTTCGTTTTTCAAAAAGTGAGACTCAAGGTTGACATTTGTTCTTGTAAAAAAAATAAGAGTTGACATTTGCTTCGTACGTACTCTCTCCGTCCCATCGTAACAGACGTTTTAGGATCGAACACCAATATCAATGACGATGGCAGAAGACCTGCGTGCCCCTACTTTTCAAACTTCTCTACGGACATGGACAGCCGCTCCTTTCTACTGGTACTACACCTCCCCCCACTCATCTGTTTATCTATTTATTTATTTATTTATTTATTTGGTGGCCGATAGACAGACAATGGATTAACGGTTGGTGTACCATGCTATAGACCCAGGAGCTAAAACATCTTACTTTTTTATATAATTTTTGAATGCTCGGACGTCGTTAAATCTGGACATAGGGAGTACATTGTTCGCATACGCAACCTACCCAGCGACGCAAGGTACTGGTAACTACTTCCGGTACGTTCCTCGGTACGTACGGTGATGCGATCAATGGTCACCAGGGATTGGATGAGCTGCATATGCGCTGATGCGCATCTCCACGGGCTTCGTACAAATCGTCGCGTGGCAAGTCATCATGAGAAGCAGAGGCAATGGTCATCGGTACGGCCGTTGGTATTGTCATTTTTTCTTCCCTACTACTCCTTTTTCCCCGTTGATTCATCACGTCGTGTTTTAACTGCTTTTTAGCGTGCCCGTTCTAATTAAACCGATGATCCGTTCCTTCCTATCCGCTTCTTAATTAATCCCAATATTAATAAGCCGCCTTGCACGTTTTTCTGGTAGATGCTGCCTCCGGCTAAAACTAGATGGTCCAAGATCAGATAAAATCATCATTCCATCCCAGACAGGCGAAAGACAAGAGAAATTTCCCTTTTTGTAGAACAGAGAACGACCGCTCGTTGAGGTAACAGCGGCAAGTTCGTCCTTTTTACCTCTGATGAAGTTTCCATATATGTCCCGACACAAGATGAGCGAGAGCTGTTCCTTTATCCCCGTAGGATACGTGGAGAATTAAAACCTGCTAATTCTAGCGTGATTTCTCACAAAAAAAAGATATAGCATATTCCGTACAAAAAAAATATACATGGAAATTGCACATAATAAACGTCTCCTTCTATATCCGTAGTTCCGTACAGATATCTTAATTTCTTTTGGATGAGATAGGTAGTGGATCTTTATTGCGCCCTCCTAGTCTCTCAAGTCTCGTCCATAAACCTACCCGATTCATCAGCGGATAAAGCTGCGATATTATGCAACGATATTTGCGAAATCTTTAAGTGTCTTGACGTACACACCCGAGATTTATTCTAATTTATTTATGAAAAAAACACAGTACAGCACCAAATTTCACTTTTTGACAGTCTGACATAAAAAGAAAACGCTGAGATCATCGTCAGAGCCTTTTACATGAACAAATCATCCGACATCCGGTGATGCTTAACAAGCGCGGTAAAAAGACGGGGGGGGGGGGGGGGGGGGGGGTGGAGAAGAAGAACGTGGTGAATCGAAGGCAAACTTTCTTTCAAAAAAAAAAACCGAAGGCAAACTGGGTGCACGTGTTGTTTGTGCTTGTTCCACAGTTCGAGGGCAGTTGCGTAAATCCATATTCTGTTGTGGATAACCCATTCCATTCTCTAGACACAATTATATGGACACCCTGCAACTGATGCGAAACTAGAAATTCATCCTTCTATGTGTTGCACTTAGCTCCATTTAAACGGTAATGCAACTAAGCGACCGCTCGCGCGCGCCCCACGCCCCGCGCCTCGCCCGCCCGTGCTGTTGCTCGCTCCCGTCCGCGCAGATGTTCGCTTGCGCCCACGTCGTTGCTCGCTCCAGCTGTCATGCGCCCCACCTGCCGCGGTCGTATCGCAGGGCTGCCTCCACCGTGCCAGTTTCGCCGCATCGTCCGCTCATGCTGCACTGAAAGCGCATGTTGCAAATGTATGTGTCATGTGTTTTAGATGTTTCAGAGGTATATTGTAAGTGTTTTATATGGATGTTGCAAAAGTAGATCAGGATGTTGCATATGTTGCAATAACATACACGTATGTTGCAAAATGTCTATTCAATATGTTTCATCTACTTCATACGCATGTTGCAAGTGTTTTATCTCGATGTTTGCATATGTTGCAGTGGCTATACACATATGTTGCAAGCGTATGTTCTAAATGCTTTATCTTCTTCTGACACAAATTGCAGAAAGCACTTTTCAGGTTGCAAGTGTTTCATGAGCAGGCGCAGATGGTCCCTATGTGCACGATACGTAGCGAGCGCAGGTGGTCCCGACAATATGACAGGTGCAACAGCAGAGCAGACAACAGCAGGTGTGTGTAGCAGGTGATACGGCGCAACAACATAGCAGACAGGAGTAGGCGCGTGACGGTAGCAGTAGGCGCGCGTGGGTGGGCGAGCTGGCGCGTGCAGCAGAGCAGGAAGTAGTAGGCGCACGTGGGCGGGCGGGCTGGCGCAGCAATAGGCATGTGCAGCAGGTGACACGGCACAGCAGCAGAGCAGGCAGTAGCAGACGCGTGCAAGTAGCAGCAAGCGTGCGCGGGCGGGCGAGCTGGTGCGTGCAACAGAGCAGGAAGTAGCAGGCGCACGTGGGTGGGCGGGCTGGCGCAGCAGCAGGCACAAGCGTCCAAATGCGCGCTTCTGTCCAATCGTCCGGACGCTAGCCTAGCTCCCATTTAAATGTTGGGCAAAGTTTTCCTTTTGCGAAGAATGTTGGCCCAAGTTGTTCCAATAAAACATAAGATGACTAAAAATAAGGTGCTAATATATGCATGCTTTATTCTCTTTTATTTAGGTTAAAAGCCTAAGTTGATACATCAGTGCATTATATTTTCATTCGCAAATATTGTCACGTAGAGAGGGATGTCAATTTATTACACTAGTAGTTTTTGTTTGGGGGATTCTCAAATATAACCAATTGAAAATGCAAGGGGCAATACACACAAAATTTCGATCATCTATTGACCTCTCATGTGACGTGCTCCATTATATTCCTGCAGAGGAGTTCGTTGGCCATGTGTTGTAATAATGTTAGAAAGCATAAAAAGTAGACATACCATTACAAGGTTTGTGTCATATGAGAACACACATGCCTATATAGCACCAAGTTTGTACCAACATCACACCTTCCAAGTGTAGTGTATCAAGTTATGCATCGTTATTCAATATCCATAGAATATTTTGCAATGTTCTATGGGTGCCGTGAGCAGACTATGGAGATATATTGCTACTGAAAATGAGTTCGTTTATGTATTAGATATGCGTCATAAAGGTACCATGAAAATGTGCACAACGTAAGATGTTTACATGAGTTGCTTATAAACAATGCCACTACATGCCAATATGTCTCACGTTACGTAAACACCCACCACCAGTCCACCACACACACACACAAATGAAAACATCCAAAGAGACTTGGTGAAGTTTGGGATGTCTATGCCCTTGTTTAGATCCCGATTTGGGGTGTCCCGAATTGCTACAGTGCGCAATAAATGTGCACTGTAGCAATTCGTTTGTATTTGGTAAAAATTGTCCAAACTTTGACTAATTAGGCTCAAAATGTTCGTCTCGCAAAGTACAACAAAACTGTGCAATTAGTTTTTAATTTCATCTATATTTAGTACTCCATACATATGCTGGTATTTTGATGTGATGGGAATCTTCTTTTTGCATAGTGTAATTTGGAGGTTGAAATTGGGGAACTAAACAAGGCCCATGAGTATCTCAGTTCACAACTGGGCGTGTTTGGTTTGCTGCTTTCGGGTGGCCGTGGCTCATGCTGTGCAGGATTGGCGAGATTGGTTGGCTGGGCGAGCTGCAGAGCCTGGCTAGCCGCATGCAAAAAGCGTCGCTGAGCTTGGTTTCTAGGAAACAGATTTTGTTTTCGTTTCTTGGGAGCCTAGCTCCTATGGGCGTGAGCGCGCTCCTATTGACCCGTCTGAGAGATAGTGAGCACAGCTACAAGCCAGAGAACAGGCAATCAAATTAAACAACTGTTGTTAGGATCCTAGGCCTTGTTTAGGTCACCGAATTTAAAGTGCCAAATTTACTGTAGTGATACTGTATCATTTTGTTTGTACTCCGTATTTGGTAATAATTGTCCAACCGTTGACTAATTAGACTTAAAACGTTAGTCTCGCAAAGTACAATCAAACTGTGTAATTAGTTTTTGATTTCATCTATATTTAATATTCCATGCATGTATCGTAAATTTGATGTGATGGAGAATCTTCTTTTTACATAGTGTATTTTTCAGAAGTTTTAGAGGAATTAAACAAGGCCTAAACTGTAAAGCAAGGCAACCAAACACTAGTGGCCTGCATGATCAGAGCCTAGCCAACGGCAGCCTGGATGTTAGATGCGATACAGGCTAGGCAGAGAAGAGTACCAAGGCCGTGTTTAGATGCCTTCTAAATTTCAAATTTTTACACTTTCTTTTCATCACATTAAATCTTTGGACATATATATGGAACATTGAATATAAATAAAAAAATAACTAATTGCATAGTTTAGTTGTAAATCACGAGACGAATCTTTTGAGCCAAATTAGTCTATGATTAGATACTAATTATCAAATACAAACGAAAGTACTACAGTAGCCAAATTCCAATTTTTTTTTGCATGTAAACAACCCCCACCCCCAAACATGCCTTTAAGAAAATACAATTGGTGCTACGAACACTGGACATCTTATCTACTATTTTTCATCGAAAGAAAACTACAAGCCACCTTATGGTTTTTAACATTGATGGATTGGCTATCTTGGTAAGCATGCATGGCTAAAGGAGCAAAAATTCTTCATCCATTACACACTGAGGCAAAAAAAAAGTGAGCTGGCAGGTAGTTTATCATGATTTTCTTGGCAATGTTGATGTGCACTATGGAAAACCAATCCTAACCCATTGTGAAAGCTTTTGTGAGCAACTTTACATAATGATGACATTTTCGGAGAGTTTAAGGGCTTTATTTGGATGGGATGAAGGCTACACACACTATTTATTATGGCTATGGATTATAGAATTTGTATAGTTAAAAACTACTAACATGTGGCGATAGAATCCCTTATTATAAATGATTTGAATTAAATTGCCCATAATATCGCTACATTAATGGGAAGGGATAAGGTCCGGGACAAAACTATCTTTTCACCGCCCATTATCTCTTTATTATAAATTGGGTTGAGCTAGATATAGATTATATCTGACTTGGTATATTTTTAATATTGACCATAATCTTGCCAATTTGGATGGGATAGCCATATCACAAAGGAAGAAAAGCCTCACAAGAAAACATATGCCTGTTTTTCTATGCAATACGTAGCATTGTGCCAGCAAAATCCTGTAAAGAATTCAATGGATGTTGGTGCGAACACGTGAATATTAAGCAAATGGTTTTTTACTATTAGAGCCCTATTATATTACATAAAGAAATATAGTCCGCTGAAAATACAGTTATCTCTATCTCTATCTCTATCTATCTACTACATCTAAATAGACTCTAAAGTCATCATCTACTTGGTGCTACCAAATACATCCGGGCCCGCTTCCACGTCAATCAAATACATCCGGCCCGCTTCTGTGTCACGTGCGCGTGTCCGAGACGAGCTACAGCTGGGCCTGTTTCCACGTCAGGCATCGACCTCCTATACAAGTTGCAATCGAATCAAAAAGCGAACAGGGCGGAGCTCACCGATGCCGTGTGCAAACTGACACCGGTCACTGGACGGGCATGCGACAATCTCCTCCCACTTATTGCACAGCTCCGTTTTAAGCATGTCTTGGTTGTACACCTCGAACTCCAGGCAGTCGCTGAACTTCTTCTCCTCCACACCCTTGTGCTCCTCCTCCCCCTCCATGCCGTCGTTTATGTCCACGAACACATGTTGTTGCTTGCATTGCCAAATCATAGTCTCTCGTTTTTTTAAAAAAAGAAAATTAGGAGTTTTGAAAAACAAGAAAATTGGAGGACCAGGCTGGAAAAATTCGTTGCCATTGCCAGCTTGCCCGTCCAGCGCTTCCTTCTCGAAGCGGCAGGCTGGCAAATACCACGGGACGACCCCATCGCCCGATTCCCACAAGAACCCAAACTAAACGGCCGGGCGCCTGTGCTGTGCAGGCTGCCGCAATGGCCTCCCCCTCCGCCTCCGATAGCGAGCTCTCGCCGTTTCCGGTGGAGGCGCGCCGCATCGTGGTCACCCACCGCCTCCCCCTCCGTGCGGAGCCCAATCCGGACGCACCGCACGGCTTCGATTTCTCTCTCGACGCCGACGCGCTCCCGCTCCAGTTCGCCCGCGGTCTCCCCCGCCCCGTGGTCTTCGTCGGCGCGCTCCCCTCCGCGGCCGCGTCGATCCCTGCGTCCGAGGAGCTCGCGGCCGATCTCCTCGCGCGCTTCGCTTGCAGCCCGGTGTTCCTGGAGCCCAATCTCCACACGAACTTCTACGACGGATTCTGCAAACACTACCTGTGGCCGATGCTCCACTACCTCCTGCCGTTCACGCCCTCTTCCGGCGGTGGCGGCATGAGCTTCAAGGCGGACGTCTACCGCGCCTACCTCACCGCCAACACCCAGTACGCCGACCGCGTGTTCGAGCATCTCAACCCCGATGAGGACCTCGTTTTCATCCACGACTACCATCTCTTCGCCCTCCCCACCATCCTCCGCCACAAGTCGCCGCGCGCCCGCATAGCCTTCTTCCTCCACTCGCCTTTCCCCACCTCGGAGCTCTTCCGTGCCATCCCGGTTCGCGAGGAGCTCCTCCGCGCCCTCCTCAACGCCGACCTCGTGGGCTTCCATAACTACGATTACGCCCGCCACTTCCTTTCCGCCTGCGCCAGGCTGCTCGGCGTCTCCAGCCACACCCATCGCGGCTACATCAGCATCGACTACTTCGGCCGTGCTGTTGTCGTCAAGATCCTCTCCGTCGGTGTCGACATAGGCCAGCTACGTCAGGTGTTGTCGTCGCCCGAGACGGCAGCGAAGGCCAAGGAGATCGCCACGAGGTTCGCCGGTCGTCAGGTGTTGCTCGGAGTAGACGATGTTGATCTGTTCAAGGGGATTGACCTCAAGCTCTTGGCCATGGAGAGGCTGCTAGAGTCGCGGCCGGAGCTGCGCGGCCGGGTGGTGCTCGTGCAGATCAACAACCCGGCGCGGAGTCCTGGGCGCGACACCGACACGGTTCGCGCGGAGGTGCAGGCGACGCGGGATCGGATCAATGCCCGCTTCGCCAAGCCGGGGTATGACCCGATCGTGATGATCGACGACCCCTTGACGATGCACGAGAAGCTGGCGTTCTACACCTCGGCGGACATCTGCATCGTCACCGCCGTGCGCGACGGCCTGAACAGGATACCGTACATCTACACCGTGTGCCGGCAGGAGGGTCCGATCTCCGGCGGCGTGGCGGGCACGCCGAGGGAGAGCGCCATCGTCCTATCCGAGTTCGTCGGGTGCTCGACGTGTCTCGGCGGCGCGGTTCACGTCAACCCGTGGAACGTGGACGACGTCGCCGAGGGGATGAGCTCGGCGCTGAGTTTCAGTGGGCGCGACAAGCAGATGCGGCAGGAGAAGCACTACAGGTATGTTGTCACGCACGACATTGCCTACTGGGGGCGGTCGCTCGACCAGGACCTGCAGAGGGCGGGCAAGGATCACGCGTCGATGAACTTCTTGAGCGTTGGGCTCGCCATGAACTTCCGCATCGTCGTGCTTGGTCCCAACTTCCAGAAGCTCTCACGTGAGCACGTTAATCCACCGTACCACCGTACCGGCAACAGGCTCATCTTACTGGACTATGATGGCACAGTAATGATTCCTCAGGGGCTGAACACCAGATATCCTAGCCAGGAATTGATTAGCGTCCTGAATGAACTGTGCTCGGATCCAAAGAATACCGTCTTTGTAGTCAGTGGGCGGAGGAAGGATGAACTGGCTCGATGGCTTGCGCCCTGTGAAAGGCTGGGGATCTCTGCAGAGCATGGCTACTTCACAAGGTAAACACTTTGTCCTCTCCCATGTTCCCATGGCATGTCCTTAGTTTGGTCTTTGGTTTGTGAAATAGAATGCTGCATTGCTCTTGGCATTTGATAAGTGACAGATGGATAAGATGGCCTAGGACCCCTTAGGTGTGGGCAGTTTTCAGTGTTTGATGTTTGCTAATTCCTCTTCCATCACTGTTCTGTTTGACTAACTGCTTAATAGAAATTTTGTTGCTAATGGTATTGAATTAGCTCACCATTGTACTTCTGATATACGTGTTGAACATACATGCAGTTCTTGAAAATAAGTAAATCTGACTATCCATATAGGAATTGTTTTTTGTAGTACACCAGAAAGGTTGGTAGTGAGTTGATGATGTTGACTGTCGTTACTCCATAAACTAGTATACTTGTTCAGAGCTCTATATAGTATAGTATAGTATGACTAGTGCTTCCTATACGCTCTGTATTCTACTATTACTTAATGATTACGTGCATGTGGCTGCAAGAGCATTCAGGAATAAAGATTGGCTGCTTCTTGAAGTAACTCCGTTTTGTCTATCAGGTGGAGCAGGGATTCTCCATGGGAGTCACCCAACATGTTGGTAGACTATGATTGGAAAAACATTGTTGAGCCTGTAATGAAGCATTACTGCGATGTGACTGACGGGTCATACATCGAGGTTAAAGAAACAGCACTAGTCTGGCACTACGAGGAAGCTGATCCAGTTTTCGGATCAAGTCAGGCCAAAGAGCTCCAGGACCACCTGCGCGACGTGCTTGCCAAAGAGCCTGTATCTGTGAAAAGCGGCCACCAGATTGTGGAGGTTAATCCTCAGGTACGGCAACATCTAATAATCTCACGTGCTAGCCTTTTAGATAGCTACTGGTATACCACTCTTTATCATTCTAGAAAAGGGGGCCACATCCGATCTTGCTCTGCATCCTCTGTGTGGGCAGCTGTTTCACTTTCCTATGCACAAGCCAAGACGAAAAGAACAAGCCTCGAAATTCCACCGGTAGCTGTCGTGATCAATCAAGTGTAGCATTCAGACCAAAACGCATTTAGATTAGACTGACTTTAAGAAGATTTATCCAGCTCATGTTCAGCTACCATATCTCTTTGGCAATAGTTTAACATTTTGTAGCCTGTATTAGCTGAAACATTTTCATGAGCCATGCTTGCCTAGGCTGACTCTATTGCCTATGTTTATGTCTTCTTTTTTGAGACTCCTATGTTTATGTCTTTATGACTGCCTAATTATCTTTGTTTACCAATATGCCAAGTTAATCTCGTGAACGTCTTTTTTGTTTTGGCATTATCACTTACTCCCTTTTGCCTCACAACAAGTTTTATATTCTTGTGAAGGAGGTGGGCAAAGGAACCGCCGTGCAGAGGCTCATTGCCGCCTTGGGGGCTCGCGGAAGAATGCCAGATTTCATCCTATGCGTTGGCGACGATGGATCTGACGAAGACATGTTCAAGGCTATCAGTGCTCCTTCCAGCAAGTCCGCGTTCCCGGAGGCCGCCGAGACATTCGCCTGCACCGTCGGCAACAAGCCAAGCCTGGCGAAGTACTACCTGGAAGACCCCGACGAAGTTCTGAAGATGCTCAAGGGCCTGATGGACTCGTCGTCGGCGCAGCAGCGTCCTGGAGCCGGGGAAGGGCTGCGACCTCAGGTCTCGTTCGATGTCCCCCTCGATTGAGGCAAATAGTAGTCCGGTTAGAGCAATGCGTTTTGTTCGGTAGGAAATGGTTGGGGCAACAAAGGGGTTATTGATGTCCGATCATTGTTGGACGATCCATCTGGCGGTGGCTGTTATGTTTGCCCTTAGAAGCTTATAGAAATTTTAGAAAGCACTGTAGCAGCAGTGGCAGGGTAGCAGACTAGCAGTACAATTATTTTTTTTTTCCTAAAGGTAGCAATACAGGCCCTGTTCACTCGGCTTATAATCCGTCTTTTTCAGCTTGTTTTTTTAGCCAAAACAATGTTTTTCTCTCACAGTAAATCAGCTTTTTTAGCCGGTTTATCAGCATAGCTGAACGAGGCCACAATTGTTGTTATTACATCATCTGCGGTACCCATGACAGATTTGTTTGCTTCCAGACCATCGATTCCTCAATCATTCCACTTTAAGAGCCCCCGCACTGTCCACGGCGTGGCGTTCGCTTCCCAGTACCAGTGGCATCTTGCTGGCGTTTAAAGCGAGCAGGGACAGTACTAGACGTGTCAACGCGTGACGAGCTGGCTGCTGGTCACCGTGCTCTAGGCATTTATCGAAGCCGTGTGTTCTGAGCGCGGCTCGCTCGTCTTTTGGCTGCCCTTGACAAGGCAGGTTCTTCGCAGGGCAACGATCTGGCAGTTGACTGAAGGGCTGGCTAGCTGGCCCTGAAAGCCACTGCTCTCCGCGGCCGCGTGGTCCGCCCCCGCATTTCGCCGTGCTCGTGCCCTGGCTTGATGGTGGCGTCCGCGACTCGCCGCCCTTATCACGTGGTCGACGGAGGTCGGCGATGACGACAACAGGCTTGCGGTCAGGTCGTTGTCCGTTGATCGCCGTCGGTGACTCCCACCGGGGAGCTTGCTCCCCCGCTGCCGTGCCGTGCCGTGCCGTGCCGCGCTACTTGCTTCTTCTGGTCACGTGGCTTAGTTTTGCGTCTCACTTCCATCGGCACCTGTTGTTTTCGCGACTTGTGGGTGCCAAAAAATCTTGGAGAATTCTAACGCTGTCACCAGTCACCACACCGAAAGTCCAAGTACGAGCGAGTGCGAGTCATAATTGGACTTGTATTACTGGCAATATGCAGTGCATTCCAACCTTTTTATTGACTCGTTTGTGGCCGAAAAGCATCGATGGATGCGGAAGAATCGGCCGGGGAGCACGCACAGGAAGAACCGTGCCGAACCAGCTCGTTGCAGCCAAGGTTTCTTGCTCGTTCAGCTTAGGACCGGCGAATACGTTTGCGATCATCAGGAAGAACCCTTTCGGAATGTGGCTGCCGTGTGTGTCAAGGTGAAACGCAATCCATCTATCCGGCTAACGATGCCAGGGCAGTCTGTCTTGCCGGACGAGGTCTTTTTCCAACAGCAAGTTTCTCTTTTCGACTGAAAACGATGGCACAAAAGCGAACAGGATCACTACAATGAGACGTATGCTGATCGAAGTGGATAACCTTTGCTGTCGCTTTGTCTGTTTTGTGTACAAACTGTCGGTAGTTAACTTGCCATGCAATTAATTAAGCAGAACACCGAGTACATCTAACTTTCATGGCTATTGTACATATCCTATAACCTTCTTATCAGGCGGTTTCCATAATACATACTCCCTCCATGTTGGTAAAAGAAGTCGTTTTAGACAACGACACGGTCTCCAAAGCATAACTTTGACTTCATTTTTCTATAAAAAATATTTATTCAAAAGTGATATATGTATACTTTTATGAAAGTATATTTCAAGACAAATCTATTCATATTGTTTTCACATTTTCAAACTCAACAACTTAAAAGTTATTCATGATTTATATTCCCAATGTTTGACCCAAACCTTGTCCAAAACGACTTCTTTTACCAACATGGTATACTCCCTCTGTCTATGAAAACCAATTCCTAGAATCCGTGCCAGTCAAATTTTTTTAACTTTGACTAACTTTATAGAAAAGAGCATCAATATCTATGATATAAAATGAACATCTTATGAAAATATATTGTATGATAAATCTAATGGTACTAATTTGGTACCATAAATCTTAGCATTTTTTCTAGAAATTCGATCAAAGTTTAAAAAGTTTGACTTAAGACATCTCTAGAAATTGATTTTTTTCAGAGACGGAGGGAGTACTTTTTATAACTGAATTAATGTTGCTTTCGGAATTCTGATCTTGACAGTGTGATCCATATCTATCTACATTCTCTCAATGCTTAAAGCACAAGCTTTCTCAGTGTACTCTCGGCCTCTCGCAACATAAAAGGAATGGGAATAGTTTAACAATTAGAATTTGAAACCGGATGGAAGAGGGTCAAAACTACCTATATTTTTCTTTCCTATAAAAGCTAAGCCAAGAGGCCTCTTGATTTAGGCTCAAATCAAGAACCACCGGATATGGAAACCAAATCATTGTCATAATCCGGATAATCCAAAGAAAGGAAGAAAATGGAATGAACAAGAGGAAAGGAGGAGGAAGTAAGAAATCCAAATCCAACATACCAACTTTGACGGCTCCAACTCTGGTGACCTCATCTCTTTCTCTGAGAACCACATTGTCTTCTTCGCCAAGCTCTGATTAGGTTTAGGATTAAGGAGTTTGGATTAGGTTTAGGATTTCGGGGTTAGGGTTGGGGAGGGAATTTGTGGCTACCAGGTCTAGAGGGATGCCTGGGGAGATGGCCAGACCAATGGTGGTGGTGGTGTGTGGGTGGAACAACGGGTGGCAGCGGCGACGCGATCAGGGTTGATATTGGTGATGGCACATCGGATCGAGAGGGTTGGTGGTGGAGGTGAGGGGCATGGGAGGAAATGAGGGGATGGAGGATCTCGCCGATGTTGCTACAATGGTTAATAGTGGCGTTGAATCGAAAGGTCTAGTGGTGGAGGCAGGGGAGACGGAGGATGGAGAAGCTCGCTAGTGTTTTTGTATATATAAAAAACACCCGTGACAACTTAGAAAAAAGTCTTATAGTAACCGTAATGTTGCACTTTTTTTTAAAAAAAAGACATGACTTGGGGAAGAAGGCTCTTCCGATAACATCTGGTCGGTGGCAGTCGTCCCCCGGCCCATCAGCCCTACTGCCCTAGTTGTACCCTCTCCCACCAAAAAAGAAGAAAACACTCTTCTTCCCCAAACCACCGGAGCCCTAGTCGCTAGGCCCTCTCGCATGGTTTCAATACCGCATACGCCACCCATGACCATGGTCGACCTCAAATCATGTCATTGCCCCCTCATGCGTCCACTCCTTCCTCGCAACCACGTCATTTCGCCCCCACCCTGCTGTTGGCCATGACTCCTAACACCCACACCCACCGATCCACTAATCCCTACCAGAGAAGCGAGGAAACCCTAAGCCCCTCGGCCCCTCGGCTCCGCCCAACCGGATATCTCCCACCACCTGCTCGATGATACCATTTACACCTCTGTCGTCACCCATCCAACCGCCTTTGTTTTCGTATCATTGTGGTTAAGCAGGCGATACCAAGCTTCTTGGCTGGTCTCGTAAGGTGCCACATAGTCAGAGTCGTAGTGGCAGGGGGAGCATCAAGGTATAGCACTTGTTCTCCCTGTAGCCATCTGGTGTGCCGAGGTAACACCCCCACATATGCAAGATGATGTCATCACATCGTCATGACTGTGAGGGTTCTCAAGTAGTAGGTCACAACTGTCAAGGAACTGAAAAAGCTCCGCCGGGTTCGCAAGTCCGGAGGTGTCCACGTCGTGCCATCCAGCACCGTGATCAGAGTCATCCGATTTTTCCCATGTGGTGCCGCTCTCGTTGAGGCTGCAAATGATGACCCTGGCGAAGCGTGGGTCGAAGTCATCATCGATGCACTCCTAATCAGTTTGATCGGGGCAATAGTTTTGTAGTTCCTCTGTAGGAGGTGTGGTGGGTAGCACCACGACTTGTGCAAGCTGAGTCGAGTGAACTGCAGATGTGTCCCTTGATCTGGTCGAGAATTGAGGGGGTGCACACAGGTGGAGGTATCGAATCTACCTCGGGGGCCGGGTCCTCAAACTTTTGGATGTAGAAGGTGACGTCGAGATCGTGCTCTCAACCGATTTTGGCAAGTACACCGGCGTGGCGGGTCATATGATGAGCGATGGTGAGTGGTTCTGCGTCCATAGCCTCTTCCAGTCCGGTGGCGAAAGCACGTACGGATTGAAAGAGACTGCTCCTCCTCCTGGGTTGTATCGGGCTCCTAGAGGTGCAGGTTCCCCAATTGGTCGGCGATGAAGTCGAGCTTGCCAAAGGAAATCTTCTCGCTGGGTTGCATCTTCTCCGATTCATCACCGAATGAAGTGGAAGACTATTCCCATCTGAAACACAAAAACAAATCTGAACGCGAAAGGCCCCTACCTTGTGCCCCAACTATCAGATGATTTAGCTCTGGCAATGCCTAGCAATTACTTCACGTTAGAGGAATCAGATGGTAGCACACGAGTCATAAGATTTATACTGGTTTAGAGCATCTCCAAGAGTTCCCTAGATATTACTCCTCAAAACTCCATGTTTTTCAACTCCTAAAAGGATATTGGGAGAAAAAAAGAAGACCATCTCCAATAGTTTCTAATATTTCACTTCTAAAAATCAAATTTTGGTCCCACTTCAGTATTTTTCAGTCCTTTTTTTCATGCCGAACTCTTCGTGCTCACGCATACCTACGCCACTGCTGCCTCCTTTCCTTCGTGTTGCCCTAGCCCAGCAGCCGACCACCAAGCAAGCAAACAGACCATGCATACAGTACCATGCAAGCAAGCAGGCGGGTAGCAACCAGGCAAGCAGGCAAACTCTTGGAGATGCTCGCTCATATGAAACACAAAAACAAATCTGAAGTTACGTGGATAAAGATGAAACATGTGATATCTGCTTCTACTGCCTATCTTTGAAGTCCAATATACAGTTAACAACTTAATCTTCTGAAATGTGCTGGTGGTGCTTTCACAATTGTGTAGCAATTAATTGCTCTCTGTATATGTTTTTTTAGCTATCTTAAGGTTCTGGTTCTTTCAGTCATTTAAATTGTTCTCTAACATTACTATAATGTTATTATTTGTATGGCTAGCAACTCTTTTGTTTTATAATTATCTCATGAATGGCCCTGCCAAGCCTGTGTTATATAAATCTCTTAACCTTTCTTGAGGATGGGTAAAAATTTAAATGACTGACCTTTGGCTTGTGCAATAAATAACTGTGCCTAATTATGAGATGGTCTCCATCTAAAGTTTGACCAAGTTTATATTAAAGGGTACAAATATTTATGATACCGAAATAATACTATTAGGTTCATCATGAATTATATTTCCATAGTTTATCTATTCTATGTCACAAATGTTGATAATCTCGTATATAAGTTTAGTCAAACATAATATCTTTCTTTGTGGGATGGAGGAGGTGTATGTTATTGTTACTAGTACTAGAAACATTGACACCCATGAAGTTTCCTGATTTTTGCCTTGTTTATGTGCTTAATTCACTAATTTATGTCATATAATGTGCAAAATCACTAACAGCCTTTGCGGTGATTATGGAGCCCAGCTACTGTTTGCCATAGCCAGAGATTTAAATAATTGGAGCTAAGAATTACCGTGTATGAAAGTCTGGCACTCCAAGCTACTGTATATCTACCAAAAACAATTTAGTTTGGCATGTTTTTTCATATCATACTGAACTGTTAGATATGTTGTTTGCATTCTTAGGCACAAACATCTGTGAAGACTAGTGCAAATGTTGTTGGCTTGAGTTGTTTGCTGGAGCAGAGGCAATGTCTCCGATATCAGAAATATGTGTCGCTTTTGACCCAAAGGCCATTCTGCAGCGGGCAACATAGAAAAGATAGTGAGGACCAGCTTGAGATTGATGACAACATTTTCACCAAGGACTTCAGTGGGCCTGGACTTGGTGATATGAATGTCTTGGTTCAGCGCTCGAAGGATAGAACTGTCACAAGAGATTTGGATGTTAGTCTTCTAAAGGAGGAATTCGAGAGAGATTTTTGGCCTTTTCTCACTGCTAAATATTAATCATAATAGGAACAAATACTTATTATATTTTAGAGTGCTTCTAACATGATGATGTACTCAACTATAATTTAATATAATTCTTCTTTAGTCTAGAAAACGAGTAGTCCCCCGAAAAACGAAATCACCCAAAACACAAGAGAAGGGGTTTAGGAGAGGAAAAACATAAATGATTCAAAGACGCAAGTCAAGAACTTAGATCTACCATGAATGATTTCTTTATTTCATTTCCCACAAGATCTGGTTCTTATAAAGGAATGATTAACACAACAGAGGAATGATTCTCTCATTGCAGATCTCAGCAAATAGCACTACTAGAGACTATAGACCGGAAAAACTTAAACTAGAGAGTCTACAATGAAAGACTAGAGAGATGGGCAGTCGTCCTCTTATTTATAGACATATTACACAACCCCTATCATGTCCTTAGATATTTTGGCTGGACCACTTAATCCTAGGGCAAGATGGTTTGTAAGTGCATCTAGCCCTTTTGTGGGTTTTGGTGAATTGAATGACAACATCATTAAAGGTCTAACAAGTTTGCTAAGTGTTGAACAGGAAATTAAGTTTATTGCATACACTTGTGGATTGTGGAATGAGAAGTGAATATAGATTCAACAAGAAGGCAAACTTGGTGATATTCCACATAATGTTCAAATCAAGGCCAAAATTATGTATTGTTGTGTTGGAAGATCGTGGAAACAATATAGTTCAAGAAAAAGACAACAATGCAAATGGAGTTGATGAAATGACTTCTATATTGTGGGATATCATAGTATCATGAGAAAGGAGCATATTTGATAAATGGTAAATGAGACATGAGTTAATGATTTTGGATTGGTCTCGATAATGGCTTGCTTTTCATGAACAAGAAGAGTTTGATAGTGAATTGTTTTGATCAAGAATTAGAGAATGAACCAAGAATGCACAAGTGAAGAAATACAAGTAAAGGCTGAATGACAAAGGACATAACTCATATTGGATATAGGTTGGTCTCTATGTTGGTTTGCTTGTATGGATAAAGATTTGGAAAATCACTTTGCATTGATTTGATCAAGTTAGAAGTATGAAGATAGATATTGAAGTGAGTGTTAGGAGTGTCAAGCCAAAATGAAGAGGACATAAGAAATCATGAATTGACTTGACCATATTGATGTTGATTCATATATGTCTCTATGTGAATCAAACTGAAGCTTGATTGATCAACATTCATATCTAGAAGATATTCAAGCAAGGGTCATAATATTGAAGAAATGGTTTTTCAATGGATGCTTAATATGATGTGACTTGAGTATGGCTCAATAAGGTGAAGATAGTAAGGAAAGAGCTTCGAGACTAAGCGAAGGTGAAGGACAAGCGATGGCTTAAGGACCGAGGTACCATGGCTAAGGTGAAGAAGAGAGTACTTGCATTGAGTCGAGGAACTAATCGAGATGTGAGGAGTCATACTGTGTTGAGGATTAAATCATTAGTAGAAGTGACTTGAAGCCATGAGGTGAACTCATATATATGAAAATGGTTTAAGTCACATACTCAAGGTATGTTTGCTCGAAGAGACGAGACAAAGATGATTGCAACCCCTTATGAAATGATTTTGAGAAGAAATGGCATATGAAGACATTGAAGACTCAAGTAGTTAAAATGGGTTATATTTTCTTGATCTTAAGTATAGGTATGCCTTACAATCAAGGGGGATGCAATACGAATCATAGACAAGTCTCAAATGCTCAAACTAACCGAACCCAAGTGCTAACATGAGAGAAATACATTAGCACAACACCTGCACTTGTTGATCTTAGGGCTTGTTCTTTGCTGGGCTGGATATCCCTCGAAACAAGCTTTTCAGAATGCCCAAGATCACTTAAAACGGAGTTCGGTGTAAAAAGTTATGGCATTTTCTGTGAGGTGACATATGCTGTTTTTCAGCGGCAGTGCCGTGAATTTTCGCAGCAGTGCCGCACCTATACAAGTCATAACGGCTAGTTTTTTAACTGCAATAGCTAGTTTTGGGATTGGGTCTATATATATCATCCCATGCCTCCTAGTGAGGCGGCTGATGTTCTGAACATTCCAAACCCTTCCTAAGCCTTTATTGAGCTCTCTCTAACCCCTCTCTTTGTGAGAGTGAGTGATTAGTGTGTAATTAATTGTTAGAGAGTAGATTAGAGCAAGCCAAACCTTGAGCACTTGTGGGGCTTCGTCAATCTTCGTTGCATATTTATTACTCTTGGAGGTGAAGCCTCCTAGATGGCTAGGCGTCGCTCAGCGAGCTCTCGTGCTTGTGGTGAGCCGCGGGAAAGTTTGTATTACCCGAAGATCTTAGTGGAAACCTCAAGCTCAACCTAGGTGTTGGACTTGAGAAGAGGATAGGGTTGGAAGAGACCCAAAGCCTTTGTGGCTTCCTCAACAACGTAGACATAGGCAAGCCTTGGTGGTGAGCTGAACCACGGGATAAATCGTGTGTCTTCTCTTTTGTGTTGATTTGCGTTATTTGTGTTCCACTCGATCTACTTGGTTGTACGTGTTTGTGAGTGCAGTACTCAGTGGACTTGCTACTAGACATCTCCAAGCACATCTCCAAGTTTGGTTTGAGTTCGGGTCGAGCTTGTTTGAAGGCGCGGCAGTGCTGTACTTTCAGTGAGGCACTCTTGCAGTGCGGCAGTGCTGCTTTTCAGTGAGGCAGTGCCACACTTAGAATTTAACTTCTGCTGCGAGTTTGTTTTAAACAGGCCTATTCACCCTCATCTAGGCGACATCTAGGTCCTTTCATGGTCTAACTTGTGATCCAAGCATCCGATGGCCACGGGCTCCTCATGATTTTACTTCGCCTTGACGCAAGCTTTGTGATGGCGCCACGTGCCTCCTTCCGTTTTCATTGGAACTCCAACCGGGTTTTGAAGCTCAAACCCGAAAACCGTCGACCGGTGGTTTTGAGGTCCAAACCACCAAACCGCCAGGAGAAGCGTATCCGCTACGCCTACTCCACAATCTCGAAAGGTGTCATCGTCGTCCTCAACCGCCCGATCCCCAAGTGAAAGCCCAAGTTTGGTTTTGGTAATTAATGACACCAAGTTACTAATGTCATGTGTTAAGTGTTTTGAGTTAGGCATAAGCAACACATGTGATGAAGGTGTACGTGGCAAGGAGTGGTGGCCACAAGATCACAAAGAGATGGTGCATGGACATGAAATGTTGATCATGATGGAATGCACATAAAATGATGGACATGATGATCAAGTGGAAGAGAAGGATCTAGGAGCGCAAGGCAAAGGTATAACCATAGGGTTTTCCTTTTGCCAGTCTAAGATGAGTAGAGAAGTGATTGACCGGGTTTAGGATACATAGCCGACTATCAAGAGGGGCAATCACGGTTAGCTCGGAAATCAAGTGCCACTAGATCAATGTCTTGAGCATATGCATTAGGATCTAGTAGAGAGCTAACATAACGCCTTGAAAAATGACTGTGAAAATGCTAACACACATGCACATGGTGACATACACATGGTGGTGTTAGCACATTTGCGAAGGTGGTGGTGTTTGAGCGGTAGTAAGAAAATGAAATGCCTATTTTCTATTGCGCCGGAGGCGAGAAAAGGTGGCGAAAGTCCAAAATGATTATCACTGAAAATACAGTGACCGGACGCTGTGGTCGAATTGACCGGACGCGGCTGGCGCGTCCGGTCAGTTCAAACCACAGACAGACGCGCGTGTGAGAAGGATCGCGGACCGGCGCGTCCGGTCCCTCGCGGAACCGGCGCGTCCGGTCAAGCACCCAGGAGTTCAGCACGGAGGGCAGATGCGTTCGGACGCGGTGGCACGTCCGGTCACGTTCGACCGGACGCGTCCGGTCATGGTCACGTGCGATCGGACGCGTCCGGTCGCGGTGGGAGCTTACTGGACTCCGACCGGACGCCAGGTGCAGCGCGTCCGGTCAGGGCAACGGCTAGTTCTCACGCGCACCGTTTTCGCTTGTCCTGTAGTGACCGGACGCGTCCGGTCACCCTGACCGGAGCGTCCGGTCAGCGCGATTTCAACTGTGTCGTCCAGTAACGGCTAGCTGCGTACCCCTTCGCTATAAATAGAAGATGTCCGGGGTTTGAGGGTAGCTCTTGCGCATTTTTGAGACCTAGAGACATCCTTTGAGCTAGAGAACAACCCCTCTACTCATCTCTTTGCTTGGTTGCACATCTTGAGTGAGATTGAGTGAGATTCAAGTGCATTGCTTGAGAGTTGCATTCTAGAGGCACTTGATCTTCGAGTTGCTACGGATTTCTTGTTACTCTTTCGTGTGTTCCGACACGGTAGACGGCTTGGAGCAGCGGAGGTGATTGAGCTCGCAATTGGAGATTGTTGGAGCCCTCACCAAGTGTTGTAAGGGGTTCTTGATCCTTCTCCGCGGGTGTTCGCAAATTGGATACTCTAGTGGAGCTCGTGGCTTGGAGGATCCCCATCTTGTGTGCGGTTGTGCGGCGCCCGCCGAGGGCTCGACTCTTGATAGTCGATTAGCTCGCGAACTGACAAGTGGGACTCTTGATAGTCGATTAGCTCGCGAACTGACAAGTGGGTGCATCGCCACAACGAGGAGTAGCTTGCCGGGAAGCAAATGAAGCTCGGTAAAAAAATCTTGTGTCATCTCTTTGCCGAGGATTTCTCTTGTGGTTGATCATTGTGATTGATTCTTCGAGTGCATTACTTCTCTACATCGTTGGTATAAGAATCAAGTCACTTGCTCTTTACTTTCTTGTACTAGTCCTAGTATAGTTTGCTTAGTGTAGCTTTTATCACATAGGAGTAAGTAGCTTAGTGACTTAGTCTTGTTGGTGTGTATTAGAGATCATAGCCTTGCTTCACTAGAATTGTATAGGTGGCTTGCATAGTGTAGTTGAGCTAGTGCTAGAATTAGCTTAGCCATCTTTTATACTAACATGGTTGTTTAGTGAAGCTTGTAGATTTTTAAATAGGCTATTTACCCCCCTCTAGTTATTTGGACCTTACACCAAGTCCTCTTGCACCTCTTCTTGACTTGGTCAACTCTTCCTCATATGATCTTGCTTGTTGATGTCCCCAAGTGTTAGCCATCACGATCAATCTTTCGGCCATCTTGGTCCTTGGTCTAAGTCTCACGTCTGTTCTTCACCGCTCCCAGTCCATCAATACGGCCCCTCTCTAATTGACCTTCACCATGCCCCTCGATGCACCACACATGCACATCAACACAGCTAAGAGATATATTGCACACACACCCACACAGTGGCTAGTGTCCAAACTCAACCAAAGCTGATCATCTCCTGATAATCACTCATCACAACTCGGCATACACAGGGGCATATATCAACCTTGTGTTCGTAATGAGAATGTGAGGGAGTAGAGTAGACGCTGGCCACTACAGTCTGCACCCAGCCAATATCGATGTATCACCACCGATATCGATGTACCACCGCACCGTTTGAAACCCACTTCTCTTATATCTTAGGTAGCTGATTTTTTTGTTATAGAAAAAACTGTGAATTATCTTTTGTGAGTTGTTCATTTAATTGTACTAGTTGATTGTGTAAGATTATTGCCTAAAAATTCTTAAAAAATCAGGCACACGGAATATAGCAATTCACCTTAAAACCATGCTCGGGCACAGGACCATCTTATAGACACTTCTGTTTAACGTGCTATAATGACTGACCCAACCACTAATTACCGCGCGTGCCAAAAGCATCACACTGCCATGCATGTAGCAGGCAGGTTGCAGCACTGGCTCTCGAGTCTCTTGACGCAGCTAGCAGTCAAGCACACCGGTCACCGATAGAAACTGGTCCATGTCCATCGTCCATGCATGCAGACACCACGCTACACTTGCCTGTGCCAAAATAAAAGCGTCAAACGGACAGGTGCAGGTATAAGCACAGGCTTGACGCAGACACACCACCAACGATCCAAGCATTCAGCAAAGTTCGATCTCGCCGGGCTGATCAGTCGCTACGGCTGTACGTACGTGGACTGCTCACCGGACAGGGCACCGGCCAGGCGTCCACCGCCGCCGCAATCCAGCAGTGGCACTAGTACCCGACACGTCTCTAGCTCTCCAATCTCCATGGCGGATCCCATCTGGAGGATTGTTGGTCGGTTGCGTTGCCTGGACGCTGCTGGCACTAATTATTAACTGCAGTGTCTACACTCTACAGGGCCAGCAGCAACCGACGTACCAAGCCCCGGCCCTCTCCATGCCAACCCCTGTACCTGTGTTTAGCTAGGTTTAATTTGTACAGTACTAATAAGACGCCATGATGGAGCAGCTTAGAGCACATGACAGCGGCACAAACCTTAACTGCAAATGCGTGTAAGCACCTGGTCTGACTACGTTCGTCTTGCCAACGGCGCCTAACTGTCCGTCGAGCGCTGATTGCCCCCACCCGGCGTCCGGCGAGCGGCGCGCGGTGCAGCGGCAGAAGCAGCACACGTGCCCGGCCGGAGGGTAGTGTCCTGGCCGTGGCCCGTCGCCGTCGGTGCAGTTTTCAACTCCGTGCGCGCGGCGATGCAGAAAACGTGACATGAAAAACAAAATGATCTGCTCGTGTGTACGGTGTGCCTGCACAGGTAGGCTCTCCGTCTTGTGACGTCGCTGTCGAGTTGGTCAAAACTACTCGGCGTTTACTTACGGCACAGGCCACGTGGAGTTTAAGGTCGTCCTGGTCTCCTTGTTTGGTCATGCGCATCATTGTTCATCTGTCTGAAAAAAAAACATGCAGTGCTACTGTGCTAGAAATGCCGTTTTGTTGCTGACTTGCTGCCAAGCTTGATGCTTCCGAGTTCTGACTTGGTCACTTGGGAGTAAGGATGGCAACGGGTTGGGTTCGGATCGGGTGGAGTCTCCGTGCACCCAAAACCGAAACCCGAAATCGAAACCCAAACCCGAACCGAAAATCGATTCAGGTGGAAATCCATCACCAAAACCAAACCTGCGGATACCCGAAACCCGAACGGATACCCGAAACCCGAATGGATACCCGAAACCCGCGGATAAATATACACATATTCACATGTATAAATAAGAGGCAATAAATAATAAATATTTTCATGAGTCAATTTTGAATAGATTTAATAATCTAAGTAAACAAGTTATTATTAGCATATTATAAAACATGAGTTTTAATTCCAAATGATTTATTTCGGATATATATTGGATATCCACGGGTGAAAAACCAAACCCGAAACCGAAACCGAAAACCGTGGGTGAGAAACCATCCCCAAACCTGAAACCCGCGGATATCTGACCCGAACCCGATCCGCTGCCATCTCTACTTGGGAGTTGAGGGCGGTTTAAAGGAACCAAAAAAAGTCTACATTACCTCCCCAACTTTCGCAAAAGTCCGCCTTTTCTCCTTGAAAACTTCAAAATCGGGCAAAACATCCCCTCAACTTTTAAAACCGTTTATCTTACTTCCCTAACCTTGTTATAAGTAGTTTTGAAGGCGGTTTTGTCTTTTTCTTTTTTATTTATTTTGGCTGAATTTTTAAAAAATCATAGTAAATCACAGAAAAATCATAAAATAGAAAATTCAATTTTGTTGGACTCCACATGAGTAAATCTACACAATGAACATATAATATGGTATTCTTTAGAACAAAGTTTTTGCTGTGGCTTTAGATCTATGCTTTTTTGTAATTAATTAGAATAATTCATAGTTGCAGTTTCTATGGTCCAATTGTGATGAAAATTTTATGGTGGACTAATTATTGTATGATTGAACTGTGGTAAAAATTTTATACTCATTAGATCATGTATAGCTTAGTGATAGATTTATTTATCTTTAACGCGCTTGACTAGGAGACAAGGTAGGGTGAAATAGTCTTGTATGGTTGATGGAATAAGATCAACCTGTTTTCTATTTGGTCTAAAGACATAGAAAGTGGATCAGTTACCGACATGTGGGACCTATTTATCAGTTTTTTCCTCCTCTGCTTATCTCTTTCCCCAACCGCCACCTACTCGCGCTTCGCGCCTCTGCTCGCACCACGCTGCCCCACGCCTCCTCCTCTACCGTGCCTCCTCCACTGGCGAGATTGGCCAAGCCCTGCGCCTCCTCCTCCGCATGCCCCCAAGCTCACGCGACGGCGGCCCCATGGCGCTCTCTTCTTCCTCAACCTCCCCTATGCGCACCTCCTTTCCTTTTCCTCCTCGCCAGCGAGAGCGCTCTCGTCCCACCTGGGCAACCCCGTCTGTAAAATTTTCGGGGACAGAGTGAACCCGCATCTCATGGGAATATTCTTAGGTGGGATGTGACCCGAGCGTCCTCTCAACCATACACCGCTCGACCTAGAGCCATCCCGTCTCATCCCTCTCGTCCACACATCCAAACACACCCTTAACACACGAGCTGAGCATCTCTCCTCATCTATTTCATTTCAACTAAAACTAATCATAAAAATCGTTTGCTATAAAAAAGGGCAGCACTAGCGCCGGACATCCTAACACCTGCGTCTGTCCGAACGCCCGTGGCTGCTCCGTCTTGTCTGCTCGGATTCGCGCACCGCACACGCCAGATCCATTTCCCCTGCTCGCATTCGAACCGCCCGCTTTTGATCCGCTGCCCATGCTGCTCGGGATGACTCACCCCGCCGCTTCCACACCAGCGCGGCGTACATCTCTTTCAGGCTGCCCGGAAGACTCGCCCCCGTCTCTTCCACAACAGCACCGCACAGTCTGTGCCTCCTCCCCACACAGCCGGCGGTGGCTTGCGCCTCCTCCACACGTCGGTGGCCGCAGCTTGGCCCTGCCCGCCCTCATGGGCAGCAACGCCGGCGGTCTCCACTTGCAACAAGAAACACTCAAATGCAATATACATTTGAAACACATGAAATATTTGGGACATACGCTTGCAACATGTGTGTGAAACATATGCAACATCTAGATAAAACAACTGCAACATGAAAAAACACTTACTGCAACATAAGATTAAAATAGCTCAAACATTTAGAACATACTGTTACAACATATGTGTGAAAACATATGCAACATCCAGATAAAAAACAATTGCAACATACATCTAAAAACAAATGAAACATTTTGAACAAACGCTTACAACATGCTTCTAAAAAACTTGCAACATGTGTAACATCCCCCGATCTACTTTTGCAACATCCATAAGAAACAACAGCAACATACCTTTCAAACGACTAGAACACCTGAAACACACATTTGCAATATAGGGGATGGGAAGCCAGGGCCAGTCGATTCCAGCCGTCGAGGTTGGAGCCAACAGCGAGCGGCGGCGCACAAGCCCCAGCGCCACCAGTACCGGGCTTGGCTCGGCGGCGATGCTAGGGGATGGGGGGCGAGGAGCGCCATGGCCGCCGCAGTGGGGGGAGCTCGGTCGCCGGGGTTAGAGAGGGCGCCGCCGGGGATGGGGAGGGCACCGCGCCGGGGTGGAGGAGGCCGCCCACACCCCTGCAACACCGCCATGCCACCTCCATGGATCAAGCTGGGGTGGGGGAGAGGGTCTTCGGTTCTGCAGGCGTTGGGGGTTCCCGGTAGGGGAGGATGTCAGGCGTTGGTACGCTGCGGTAGAGGATGTGGAGCGCGGAAGGGGTAAGGGCGGGAGTGGAGCAGTGCAGAGCGAGGCGCAGGCCCGGTCCTGTGAATTTAGTGACCCGGAGCGGAGCTAGAAAGATGGGCCCTTTAATATAATTCTACTAAAATAATGATGTTTCTAATATAATAAATACAATGCATAAAAAAAAGATAACATGACAGTATCTGGCAAATTGAATTTCCAAATGTTTATATTGTGAATTTCTTTCTCCAAGAGGAATTAACTATTTGTAAGCTTCTCCATGACTTTTTATCTTCTATCAGAACTTTTGAGATGTAAAAAACTTCTGAGATGTAATTGGTAATGCGTATGCTTGCATGCGGATTACTGGAAACAATTCTAGTACATGGAGATTTCAAATAATTGCTTCAGCAACGAAGCATTTCAGAATCCTAAATTTGCAATCAATGTATACATGCTAGTGTGGAAAAAGAAACAGTTATGACTGTGCTTTGTTTCAAGCATACCTGGGGCCATATATCCAATGGTGCCAACGATTCCAGTGGTCTGTGAAGCAGTAGAAGGCTGGTCCATGAGCTTTCCAATGCCAAAATCTTAAATATGTGGCACCATGTCCTTGTCCAGCAGTATATTACTTGGCTTGATATCACGGTGAATGATCGCAGGGCGGCAGTCATCGTGAAGATATGCTAACCCATGGGCGGTGCCGAGAGCTATGTCATACCTCACACACCAGTCCAAAGTTGGTGCTGGCTGAATTACATGCAGAACATCATGAAGGCTACCTTTTTCCATAAAATCATACAGTATGAATCCATTATCACGGCTGAACCAAAATTCTTTCAACTTTATCAAGTTTCTGTGCTTAATTTTTCCTAGTGTCTTCAGTTGTCTAACCATGCTTTTGTATGAACCTTTGTGTGCAGAAATCACAAGTTTCTTTATAGCATAAACATCTCCTGACCTCAGTGTTGCCTTGTAAACAGTTCCGTGACCACCTGTACCGATGATATACTTGTCATCAAAATTTTCAGTAGCCTCTATAATCTCATTTAATTTAGATGAGGAACCTTCAAACATATTACTGACTGCTTCCTCAGTATTCTTCTTCCGATCTCGAGATTTCAGAAGGATGCAACACTGTATAAGTACCAGAACTGCTCCCACAAATAATGAACCAAGAACTATGAGGACAATTTTGAATGGGCCATGCACTACTCTTTTCTTCGACCCACCACAAGGTTTCAAAACATTAGCTCCCATGCAGGAAGAATCGCTGGTGCTGCAAGAGATACAGAGGCCTGGGTTTCCATTAAAAGAATTTGGTGTGGAACTCAGAAACTTCAGAAGAGTATCTGGGACTGGTCCACTAAATTGGTTGTAAGAAACATTCAAGGCATGCAAAAAACCTAGACTTCTCAATGTAGCAAGGCCTCCTGAGAGATTATTAAATGACAAATCTAAGTTTTTCAAGTCCACTAAATTACCCAATTGTGGTGGAATATCACCAACTAGACCATTGCTACTAAGGTTCAAGGCTGTACTCAGTTTCACCAGCTGTCCTAATGATGAAGGGATACTACCCCCAAGAATATTTCCACCAAGTTGCAGCTCAATAAGCATTTCCAATTGGGAGAGAGACTCAGGCAAGCCTCCGCTGAATCTATTCTCTTGCAATCGTAGTTGTGTCAGAAACTTCAAGTTGCTTACTGTGCTGAGGGCCGAACCATTCAAAGAGTTAAAACTCAAATCAAGTGAATACAACTTGGAGCAACTGGAAATTTGCACAGGAATTGAACCATGTAATATGTTGTGTGAGAGATCAAGTCTTTTCAGATTCACCAAGTTTCCAATTTGAGGTGGTATTGCCCCAGAAAGCTTGTTCTCTGACCAGTTTATCTCAGTAATGTTTACACATCTGCTGAAGCTTTGAGGAATTTTACCACTCAAGGAATTGCGGCTCAAATCCATATAACTTAGATTTTCACAGTTTATAAATTGCGGAATAGACCCATCAAGGTTATTGTTTTCGACAATGACTCGCTCCAGACTCAGGCAGTCCACAACATTGGATGGGATGCTACCTTGAGATGATTAATCCCCAAGTCCAAAATTCTCAGTGCTTTACCTGAACAAATGTTTGGTGGGATACCACCAACAAAACTGTTATTTGTGAAATCTATCTGGACCAAGGGGTTATTAACACCCAGCTCCTGTGGTATGACTCCAGTGAAAAAATTATCAAACAGTGTGATGTTCTTTAGGGACTTCAGCTCAGCTAACACTGAAGGTAGCTTCCCTGTGAATCTGTTGCTATAAATAAGGACGCTCTCAAGGGTTTGGATAGTCCAAATATTCTCAGGGTACTCTCCCATGAGGCGATTCTCGAAAAGAAAGAGCTTTGACAAATTCCGTAAATTTGCAAATTCTTCAGGAACAGTGCCCTCCAGCTGGTTTGCATCTAACTCTAGCCACTGCAGCAACCGACAGTTACCAATCTCAGGTGGGATCGGCCCAGACAGGGAGTTCTGTGAAAGTAAAAGATATGTGAGGTTGCTCAATAAGCCAAGAGAATTTGGAATCTTGCCAGACAGACTATTATTGACAAATCCAAGTTGTTGCAAGCTCCTGCAATTCCCTAGCGATGATGGAATTTCACCCTTTATATAATTGAATGACAAGATGAATATTTCCAGCTTGCAGTTCTTCTCAAAACTGAAAGGAATCTCACCCGTGAAGCTGTTGCTAGTGGCATCAAAAACCCTGAGGCCTTTCATCTCACTCAAGGTTTCTGGAAGACTGCCACTCAGTTGATTATCCATGAGATACAGCTCCTCCAACTTGGTGCAGTTACCGATTGAACGGGGTAAAACTCCAGATCACATATTTTCATTCAACCACAATGACTTAAGGTTTATCATTTCACCAACTGAAAAGGGTATCAGAGTATCGGACCAGTGAGCTGATTGGAATTGAGATACACTTTCTCCAGTAACTGGTTCCTGAACAACTCGTCTGGTATTGTTCCACTCAAAGAGTTTTGGTACAGTGATAGTAATGACAATTTCTTGAGGTTGCCCAATTCTGGAGGGATCAAACCAGATATGTTGTTAGCACTTAAACTGAGATTTTGCAGGTATTTCAGATGCCCTATTTCAGGTCCGATTGAACCTGAAACCCCTGAGGATGATAGGTCGAGAGAAATCACTCTATTTCTTCCATTGCAACCAACACCGTTCCTGTTATGACGGGAGTTCAATATCAGAGGAGGACTGCTCGTGGCTAGCAGGCGCATGCAGGAGAAGTTAGCAGGCGCATGCAGGAGAAGGCCTCACGGCCCAGGACGTTTCCTATTATTAGAGAACTATTATTATTATTAGAAACTTATTTCTATTTTTAGAGAGGAGAAGCGATATATGGTTGTAAAGACAATTGGATCGGTTGTTTCCGGCTTCCTGAAGGGAGCCGGGAGTCCAACCCTAGCCACCACCTCTTTCTTTCTCCTCTCACAATCGCTGGCTCCTCGCCGCCGATCAGCTTTCAAACCACGCCCACCGATCGTCCACACGTACAACCTCCGATCGGTGAGGGGCAGAGAGCAGCAGCATATCAACCTGGTATCAGCCACCTCCGATCCGATGTCGCTGCCGCTGCCCGCTTCAACTGTGTCGCCGCCGGACCCCAACGTATCCGTGCCCAACGTGTCCATGCCGATCCCGTCCGCACCGCTTCCGCAAACATCTCTGCCAGCGGGATCGCTGCTGCTGGCCGCCGGGGTTTCCTCCTCCGCCGTGGGGGTGATGACCAATGAGCAGCTCACCACGGCCGTCCTCGACCTCGGCAGGATGATGGCCGGCGTCCACACATTCCTCTTGGGACCGCAACCAGGCGTGGCGCCGACTCACCCGCAGCCGCAGCTACCGCCGGCGCCCAACCCGCAGCAGCAGCTGCCTTCGCCCGCCTCGGGCGCCGTCTACCCCTATGGGATGCCGCAGGACAGCACAACGCACACCACCGCGCCAGCACCAGTGGTTCCCCCGGCGGTGTCCCCATCCAGGAGATCCAGTTCCCCCACTCGCCGTCCCCGCTCCTGCCGTGGCTCACCGACATCGCCCCGCCGGTCTACTCCTCCGCGCCGGCGCGCCCGTCGGTCCATTCGACCCCTCACATCACAGCGGGCTTCGGCCATGGGGGCATTCTGGCGTCGGGAACGCTCTATGGCGGCGTTGACGGCCCAATCTTCCACGGCTCCACCTTCTGGTCCGCACCGGCTGAAGCTCCAGCGCTCGGCGGGGCGCCCTCGGCTGCCGCTCCCGCGACGTTCGGCGCGGCGCCTTTCCAGCCTCGGACCTACAAGATCGACTTCGCGACGTACGACGGCTCGGTCGACCTGCTGAATTCGCTCACACACTGTGAACAATTCTTCTGGGCCAGCGCACTCCGGTGGAGCAGCGGACGTGGATGGCCTCCTACCACCTCACCGGCGCTGCTCAGACATGGTACTACGTCCTCCTGTTGGACGAGGGCATGCTGTCCTGGGAGCGCTTCAAGGAACTGTGTCGTCTTCGCTTCGGAACGCCTATATACGGCTCGTAGCTGGCCGAGTTGGGGCGCCTTCCCTTCCACTCCACGGTCCAGGAGTTTGCGGACCGCTTCCAGATGGTGCTGGCGCACTCCAGGGACATCTCCACGCGCCAAAAGGCGGAGCTCTTCGTCGGCGGCCTCCCGGAACACATTCGGGTCGACGTCGCGATGCGCGCCCCGCCCGACCTCCAGACGGCCATGTTCCTCGCCCGCGCCTTTGAGACACGGGCTCTGGCCGCGGCAGCATCCCCTCAGCAGCGCGGCGCCCGCCCTCCACCATGGCCAGCCCTTCCCCCATGCCAACAGGGGGCGGCCGCGGCCCCGGCTGGCGCACCAGCGCTGCCTACGCCGCCCGCAGCCGGCGCTGCAGCACCGGGCGCAGCAGCCCCGGCGGCACCCGTGCGACCGTATCGTCGCCTCTCGCCGGCCGAGATGCATGAATGCTGTCATCAGGGCCTCTGCTACAACTGCGACGAGCAGTACGTGCGTGGGCACGTGTGCCCCCGCCTGTTCTTCCTGGAGGCGGACAATTTCCTCGACGCCGACGAGGAGGCGGCAGCCGACGACGCGGCCGCGGCCTTGCCCGAAGACACCGCCACCGCAGCGGACGCTCACGCTCACGCTCTTGTGGTTTCTGTACACGCTCTTGCAGGCATCAGGACGTACCACACTATGCTCCTGCCCGTGATGACCAAGGGCGAGCGCCTCCTCGCTCTCCTGGACATCGGCTCCACCCACACTTTCCTCTAGGGCGCAGCCCTGCGGCGCCTTGATCTCGCTCCTCAGGGGGGTGACTAGCTTCGCGTTACGGTGGCCAACGGCGAGCGCGTGCCGTGTTAAGGCATCGCACGCGACGTGCCCGTCGACATCTGCGGGGCGCCCTTCTCCATCACCTGCGTCGGCCTCGCGCTCGGCTGCTTCGACTTCATCCTCGGCGTCGACTTCCTTGGCATGCTAGACCCCTCACCTAGGACTTCGAGGGGCTCACCGTGTCCTTCCTGCACGACGGCCGCCGCGTCACGTGGCAGTGTGTGGGCGCCCCGGGCGCGCCCTCCCAGCAGCGGTCGCTTCGGACCCGCACCACCCGCTGTTGGACGAGCTCCTACTTCAGCACGACGCCGTCTTCGACACACCGCGCGGCCTTCCACCAGCCCGCCCCTATGACCACCGCATACACCTGCTGCCCGGGACCACACCGGTGGCAGTGCGGCCGTACCGGTACCCTCATTTGTAGAAGGACGAGCTCGAGTGGCAGTGCGCCGCCATGCTGGAGCAGGGTATCATCCGCCCCAGTACTTCTCTGTTCTCGGCACCCGTGCTCCTCGTCAAGAAAGCGGATGGGTCGTGGCGCTTCTGCATCGACTACTGCGCGCTCAACGACCGTACGTCTAAGGACAAGTTCCCGATCCCAGTGGTTGACGAGCTCCTCGATGAGCTCCATGAGGCCAAGTACTTCACCAAGCTCGACCTCCGCTCGGGGTACCACCAGGTGCGCATACACCCGGCGGACATCGAGAAGATGGCGTTCCGCACCCACCATGGTGTGGCAGAACCGCCTAATCTAATGCCCTTCCAAGAGTACTTGTCTTCCATTAGACACTAAGTACCCAAGAGAGTGCACTAAATTCTGCGATTCCGTCGAGCACACCCGAGGAAGAACTCGAAAATCCACATTTTTACCTCAGGATCATAAATGAGAGATAAAGCTTACACCATCTTTACCATTTCTTACATCACTTTTAGTACAACATCAGGGTAATCCATTGTTTAATTATAACAGCGGAAAATAAAATGTTATCAGAGTTCAGCGGAAATGAAACCATTGAAGGTCAAGTTTAAACATTACCATGATGAACATTTATATACATGAAATGATAATAGGTTATAAGTTTTTCCTTTGAAAACATTTTTGGTGGGAGTTTAAATAACACTACGTCCGCACGTAAAGGAAATCCTCGCTGAGCCCACCAGGAGGTTTCCACACCCAAGTGTTAGCTTCAAAAACCTCTCACCTGCAACAGGATACAACAAACCCTGAGTACTCAATTGTACTCCGCAAGACTTACCCGTCAGAAGAAAAGAAAAGACTCCAAGGATTATGCAAGGCTTTCTAGCTTGTGGGTTTATTGTAACTGCAAGAAGCATTACTAAATGTGTATCCTTACATTTATTTTTATTAGTAGCCATCATTAGTTTATTGACCAACCATTCTATGTAAGTACCAAAACTACTTTCAAGCATGTAGTAAGCAATCAGAACCATTTCACCATCTTCCGCAGTTCTTACTACGATGCCAGATTATAGTCATGTCGGACCGTCAAATTGACGGCGATTCGTGAATCAATGTAGCCCAGCTGGGTACCCCGAAAAACACACGCCTCACCCGTACCGAGGTACAAACGGGACCAACCTATTATCCTCCTGTCAAGAGAACCGAGTCCCCGTCCATACTAGGACTCTAAGTCCCCGTCCTCTCGCGGTGCTTAGACCTCCTAATACCCATATATAATCCACCTTCAGTTGGTCCGGATGGAGCCGGAACCCATGACAAGAGAATAACAAGTCTTTCTAGCCCCCATCCGCTAGTATATGCTCGGGATAAGTAGGTCTGTGACCTGACTATGGAATCAAATGCAACGAACGGTCCTTAATCGATACAGGTGGAACAAATGCAACCCGAGCCCCGCTCTGTTGCCCAACCAGGTCCAAGTCCATCCAAGCCCGTTCCGCCCGGTCTCCAATTATTATACATATTTATTCCATGGGATAGTAACATGATAATAGTAACAATAATATATTTTCTATCTCTCGCGAGTGACAGGTAATCATTCGACTTCTACCGGAATCCTATAGCATAGCACGCTACACGATTCTATCATACTAGTAAGACTCATAAGATAAGGATATATATATATATATATATGTAAGTGGTTTTCATTTAACTCCTTTAAACTTAATGCACAAGCATAAATTAAAGTGCAGAATAATAGGGGTTATGCACCGGGGCTTGCCTGGGTATTTCGTACGTTACTAAGTTAGTATTGCTTTGCCTTCAGTATACGTCCACCATCACCTTCAAGACCGAGTCACCGTTACATCATATCCTCACGTGACACTGACAACCTTAGTTGATCCATCGGTTTACCGTCGTTCCTAAATGGTATGTAAACGCAATATGCTTGTCTAAGTCAAATATGCATAAACAAAATATTAAAAGACGGAAGAATGAGTTTGAAATTAGCCGTGACAGCAGGTAGGCAGAGATGGACTCGCGTGTGTCGCCGCTGGCTGCAGGCTTGCGGAAACAACGAAGCGTGGCCGCGCCGGAGTGCTGCGGTAGTGCGCAAGCGTGCCGAGGTGAAGAGGCGAGAACGCCGGGGTGCCGGGCGGAGTTGGAGACGAGGAAGACGGGGTCTACCATGGCTTGGATTGCTCGGCTGCTGGTGGTCTTAAAGAGCGCACACAGGCTACACGGATACACGACTGCTCAGCTGCCGGTGCCCGGTCAAAAATTTTAGCCACGGCAACCAACTGTGTCGCTGCCCATTAAAATTTGGGACAAGACAAGAGGCTGAGTCGGTCAAGTCTGTATGCCCGCTGCCTGTGCCCTCTCCCTCTATTCATAGCAAGGAAATAAATTGAACGTCCTGCACACTCTCCCCTTTCTCCTTCATAACTAGTTGTCCCATGCTGGAAGCACAATTTCCATCAAGACCAAGACCAAGACCAAGAGAAAGTTGCCAACGTTTTTCTTACTCCATGCATGCACTGTTCTCTCACTTCTCTCTGTATTTACAGTATTGCGAGAAAAGAATTATCAAAGTCTAGTTTTCCATCCCAGTAAAAAAATCCAGTTTTGAACAGCCTGCCAAAATAAAATACACCCTACATACTTGGATAGAGAATATTTGCTTGGATACTTTACAACTTAAAAACCAAGACCACAAAAGTACAAGCATTAAAATTTGTCACATAAAAAAATTGCCGTGTAATGTGCTTTCAAGCAATTGTAAGTTTTATACTTTTATCGACATATATATTCTAATAAAGTAAAATCGAAGGTGTGTGTAGGAGACTGGTGTAGTTTAAAACGAATAAGCAAAAATGGGATAGTGTCTAGTTTCTAGTTTTGGTCAAGATCGTGCTTGTTGTACAAAAAAGGCGCTTATGTTTTCTTAAAATCAAGGGTGTGCCGTATGATGCAAGCAGGAATCAGAATTTCCAGCTCTGTACCTACCCAAGCATTAACTTCCCAGGCAACCCAACCAAATGTAGACTAGCCTAATAACAGGTCAAAGCATTCACCCTTAGCACGAGGCCAGCAAGAGCAGCGTGGGACTCGAAGAAAATTGGTAAGCAATTTCTCTAGTACTATTCTAGGCTGGTCCTAGTCACATGCGCTCTCTCTCTCTCAGCATGCCTGCTCGGTCAACAAAAATGGCACGCAGGAGCCACAGCTGAGCTGCAGCCCTGCCGCACTCTCCCCCTCTATACGGCAGCAACATGTGGTGCAACGTGCAAGCAGCGAGTGGAGCCGTACGTGTGTGAGTGTGTCGTGTTTTATTTTATTTTATTTTATTATTGATTCTTTATTTAGAAAGCAAACCATCCACTATACAAACAATTATATATACATAGAAGAGATAAAAAATATATATGTATGTACCCAAAAATACATTTTGGCACAATTTAAGTTTATATACCTATTTATGATCTTCAGTCATAATTAACTTAACCCTATGTTTAGTTAGGTTCACATGCTATAAAGTTGAGATTCGCACAAGCATTTTTATGCTGGGAAAATTCGAAGTGTTTTAATAAATTAACTAATACCCAAACAAGCAATTAGCAAAACAACCAAGTTTAATTGCTTCACCTATTTTCTTACTTTTCCTTTAACACGTTAATAGTTGCATGCTTAGTGCTACAGGCCATACGTAACACCAGGGGTGTTACACATGGCCACTTCGAGTTTCTAGTGATACCATTTGGGCTCTCCAACGCCCATGCGACATTTCAGGGTTGATGAACGACGTGCTCCGCCCCTTCCTCCGCAGGTTCATGCTAGTTTTCTTCGACGACATTTTCATCTACAACACGTCATGGTCTGAGCACCTGCAGCATGTCGGCCTCGTCTTCACCGCCCTACGAGCCCACGGCCTCTTTCTGAAGAGGTCGAAGTGTTCCTTCGAGGCCCTCTCCGTCGCCTACCTCGGCCATGTCATCTCCGCCAACGGCATCGCCATAGATAGCGACAAGGTGGCTGCGGTCGCCTCGTGGCCTCTACCGCGCTCTCCACGCGGGGTGCGTGGCTTCCTAGGCCTCGCCAGCTACAACAGGAAGTTCATCCGCGACTTCGGCTCCATCGCGGCACCACTCACACGTCTCCTGCGGAAGGAGGCGTTTGTCTAGACGGCGGAGGCGGACGAGGCCTTCGCTGCCCTGAAGCGGGCGCTCTCGTCGGCGCCGGTTCTACAGATGCCCGACTTCGAGCACCAGTTCGTAGTCGATTGCGACGCGTCCGGCACCGGCTTTGGCGCCGTTCTACACCAGGGGGGACCCCTGGCTTTCTTCAGTCGACCCATCGCCGCCTGCCATGTCAAGCTAGCGGCCTACGAGCGCGAGCTCATCGGGCTGGTGCAAGCTGTCCGGCACTAGCGCACGTACTTGTGGGGGCGCCAATTCCTCATCCGCACCGACCACTACAACCTGAAGTTCCTCCTGGACCAGCGGCTGTCCACCATGCCTCAGCACCAGTGGATCAGCAAGTTGTTCGGGTTCGACTTCACCGTTGAGTACCGCCCTGGGCGGCTTAACTCGGCGGCCGACGCGCTGTCCCGCCGCGATGAGGAGACTGCGGCGCTCTGTGCCCTCTCAGGGCCCTCCTTCGACCTCTACGCCGACATCCGCCGCGCCACCGCGGCCGACCCGGTCGCGCGCGACCTGCTGCAGCAACTGGACGCTACGTCTCTGGGCGCACCGTGGGCAGCCGACGACGGCTTCCTCCTCCACGGCAAGCGCATCTACGTGCCTGCCACCGATGACTTGCGCCACCAGGTGGTGACCCTGGCTCACTCGGCTGGACACAAGGGGGTCAGAAAACCCTTGTGCGCCTCCGCGCGGACTTCTACATCCCCGGCGACCGCCAGCTGGTGCACGATTTCGTCCACTCCTGTGACGTGTGCCAGCGGAACAGACGCCGACCACACAGTCGGCCGGCCTCCTTCAGCCCTTGGACGCTCCGTCGCAGATGTGGGTGGATATCTCCATGGACTTCATCGAGGGACTGCCAAAGGTGCACAGCAAGTACGTGGTCCTGACGGTGGTGGACCGCTTCTCGAAGTACGCCCACTTCATCGCGCTCAGCCACCCCTACACCGCTGCCTCCGTCGGCCGTGCCTTCTTCGACGGGATCGTGCGCCTGCATGGCTTCCCAGCTCCATCGTCAGCGATCGCGACCCAGTCTTCACCAGCAATCTCTGGCGCGATCTCTTTAAATGTGCAGGTGTCAAGCAGCGGCTCAGTACGACCTTTCACCCCCAAACGGACGGCCAGTCCGAGGTCGTCAACAAGATCATCGCGATGTACTTGCGCTGTGCGACAGGTGATCGGCCTCGCTCGTGGGTCGACTGGCTCTCCTGGGCGGAGTACTGCTACAACACCTCGTACCACACGGCACTCCGAGCGTTGCCGTTTGAGGTTGTGTACGGCCGACCCCGCCACCCCTCCTGCCACACCACGCCGGGGCGGCCCAGACAGAGACGGTGGACGCCATGCTGCGGGACCGCGACGTGTTCCTGGAGGAGGTTCGCGAGCGTCTTCTTTAGGCCCAGCAATACGCCAAGCGCCACTACGATGAGCACCATCGCGAGGTGGAGTTCGACGTGGGCGCATGGGTGCTGCTCCGACTTCTCCACTGACCCACCCATGCGCTCGCTTCGCCGTCCAAGGGCAAGCTGTGCCCACACTACGTCGGGCCGTTCCAGATCGTCGAGCACATCGGGCAGGTGGCTTATCGTCTCCGACTCCCCGCGGACGCGCGCCTGCATGATGTCTTCCATGTGGGGCTGTTAAAGCCTAACAACTACGCCGGCTCGCCACCATCAACACCGGTCGTGCTGCCAGCCCCTGCGCAGGTCCTACGCGCCCAGCGTCGTCGCGGCGCGTGGCGCATCCTCGTCAAGTGGCAAGGCCTTCCGGAGGACGACGCCACCTGGGAGCCCCTGGACGACTTCAAGACTCTCTACCCGGATGTGCAGCTCGAGGATGAGCTGTTTGCCGAGGCGGGGAGAGATGTTATGACGGGAGTTGAATATCAGAGGAGGACTGCTCGTGCCTAGCAGGCGCATGCAGGAGAAGCTAGCAGGCGCATGCAGGAGCAGTGCCGGCCCTGACGGGGGGCAAACGGGGCGGCTGCTCCAGGCCCTCGACGCTGCTTGGGCCCCTTCCCATATACGTATGTTGTCGAGTATTAGGAGTATTAGTATGTTTAGTTTAGTTGGCCCAAAGTCCAAAGATCAAGAAGGCAACAGCAACACGTTAGCTGAGAAGAAAGCTAATAGGCTTAGAGCAGCCCAGGAGGCCTCCTACGATGCCCAGCGACGGCACTTCACAAGCGAACGCTTCGGCTTCAGCAATGAACAGACGGCTATTACGTGTGCGTACAGGTTCTTTCCAAATTCCAATTCTGAGTTTCGACGAGCCGCCGACTGCGGACTGCCGCCAGTTCCGCAGTTTGCCAGACTCCTGGCCGGAGTACGCCGTCGCCGGCTGCCCGGCTCGCCGCTCCCGACGCTTCTGCGGCGTACTGAATCCGTAGGTTCTCTTTGCTTCTTTTTAATCTATCAATTGATACTCAAATCCATTCGTTAGCGTACACTAATCATAAATGAGGAATTTGTGTTTTTTTAACAGATCATATTATTTTGTATGTGCTACTTTTTCAGTTCAAAAAAATTATGTATACATGTTGAGTTTTTTTTTTTTATGTTTCTAAAGGGCCCTGAGTTTTGGTTGGGCTCCAGGTCCAAAAATCGTCAGGACCGGCGCTGTGCAGGAGAAGGCCTCATGGCCCAGGACGTTTCCTATTATTAGAGAACTATTATTATTATTAGAAACTTATTTCTATTTTTAGAGAGGAGAAGCGATATATGGTTGTAAAGACAATTGGATCGGTTTAAGCAGAAACATATTGTTTCCGGCTTGCTGAAGGGAGCCGGGAGTCCAACCCTAGCCGCCACCTCTTTCTTCCTCCTCTCACGCTGGCTCCTCGCCGCCGATCAGCCTTCAAACCGCGCCCACCGATCGTCCACACGTACAACCTCCGATCGGTGAGGGGCAGAGAGCAGCAGCATATCAGTTCCATGCACAAGGAGTTGCATCAGAAGCAGTCCAGTTGGACCTTAGAGAACTTGGCAGTATGAGGCTTTTGGACAGAGAAAGAAGAGCTAGGCCATCTGAACTCAAACCTTGTGATGACGAAAGTAATGACATGAAGAATAGCCAAAACCAATGCCAGAAAACTAGCTTCATCTTGTTCCTGAAATTTTGCATTGAAATCAGCACAAGATCATTTTATATCTCCTATGTACAAGTAGGCCAATACATAAACAAATGGGGATTACATATATGTACAGTTGTCATTATCAAAGGTGCACACATTGGTAACTTTCCCCCTAAAGCAACATTCGGGCACAAATTGAAGATACTACAAGTTACTTTTGTTTTCCCAATAAAAGGTGGTGGAAACTCTTTTCTAACTTATAATCTTGATTGAAGAAACCAAGCCTAATGTTTTGAAAAACATTTCCATCAAGTAGAACATACTCATGATAAAACACAATTATATAGTATAATATAATAGAAGAATAAACTGGTTTGATTGACTTGAGGCCCCCAAACTGCTAGACACCATGGACAATGAAGTGAACCTAGCGGTAGTTTTGATAATCATACTGTGAGAGAAGCAAAATGCAAACATGGCAAAGCCAAAACCCAATGCTAAACTTAGGTCCCGTTGGTTCCCAAGGGATTTTGTGAATTTGGATTAAAGAAAATCTCAGAATCCTAGACTCCCATCCAAACAAGCTAAATTCGTATAGACATAGAATCCAATGAACATACTAGATTTTTTTATCCAGATTTTTTAGAATCCACCGGGATTCAAATGGCACCTTAATTACTCAAAAGACGCTGGATTGTTCTCGAAGCCACTGCAAACGAAGAAGGAAAACTCACATTTTTCCCAAAAAGGGGTCAGGAACTGTGAGTTTGTGACGGGCTTCTTAGTTCTTATTACTGGAGAAGATACGACAAAGCCGATCTGCTGTTCAACATAAGCCATACTAATCAACGACATGGGATCCGATCTCGAACATAGAAGCATACATGGGATCCGATCTCGAACACAGAAGCATTTCCTTAATGGGCACTACCGCACCACCACATGGGCTCATGGGCACCTCCGATTTCTTTTATTTTTTTTTATAAAAGAAAAATGGGCACGCATCTCGGTTGCAATTGCAAGCGAGAGATCCTCTGCAGTCTGCACTACTCCACCGACGGCACCACCCAAGAATAAGAAGCTTCCTAGGCACAGCAGAAACATTCTCAGGGAAATTATCTTAAAAAAAAACATTCTGAGGGAAACTGGCACCCAGGAAATCTCATTTCAGTGGGTGGGCTACAAATGAAACAGCCACTGGATTGGCTTCGTTCCTGAACAACACTCTCTCAATTTGAGAGCCCACGGCCGCGCTGCCAAGAACACGAGAACTACCGCAGATGTGGAGGAAGCAAGTGCGAATGCAGCAGACAAGAAAGCAGGAACGAAACGAACGATGGAGCGGCGGTTCGTTCAAACAACAAGCAACACACAACAGGAAGTACAGGGGTCAGGGAGGAAGCGAGCGAGTGAGCGGCGCTTACCACAGCATCCACGGCGGACCGGGAAAAAGAGCAGCGGAGGAGGACTGGACTGGTGTGTTACGGCATCATCTATTCCAGCTACTACTGATGAAGAGGTACATGGGCCGCGGGCCGGAAGTCGTATTCGCAAGCCCAATACGCGCTTAGCTGGTAGCAAATGGGTTTAGCGTGCCTGCGTGCACGAGACGGGCACCTTGCCGTGTAAGGAGTATAAGAGACAGAAAGAGAAAGGGGAGAGGCATCATGTGAAATGTAAACCAAAACCTGAACTCTCTGAACTCAATCATTCCTCGCCCCGTCTGTTCCCTGCCTATGCTATGCTGTTCGTCTGATTTCCGAATCCCCCAATTCTCCATCCCTTACCCACTGCTAACAATTGGTATCGGAGCCACCGATTTTGGGTCTGATTCGTTCGAGCGCACATACTCCATCGATTGATTCGGCAATGGATTCGGTTGGTTCGATCCAATCGCTAGCAGTGAGCTGTTGGTAGCGATTTGGAACACCGTAATTCCATTCCACGCTTGAATCGATTTGTGGGTGTTCTCGATCTGGATTCCTCCCATCCCCTCGCCCACGACCACTTCACCCGCCGCCAACACCGCCTCGGCGTCATGAATCCGGAGACTCGCATCATCCTCGACGAGTTGAACAAGCGCTTCTCCGAGCACGATGCGAAGTGGGATTCGCGATTCGCGGATCAGGACGCCCGCCTCTCGCGCCAGATCCACGAGTTGGAGCAGGCGCAGGTGTCCCGTCTGGAGTCCTTGGAGCGCGTCACCGCTGCCCTCGACGAGTGGAAACCGTCGATCGAAGGCGTCGTCGACGACATCAAGCTCGAAGTCTCCAACACCAAGCTCGAAGTCTCGAAGATTTCTCGTCACTGGGAGCGGGCGATTCTGGACCAGCCGGCCACATCTCCAGGCGTTTTCGCCGCCGCGCCAGTTGCCCCCTCCGCCGCTGTCGAGCGTCCGCATCACGGCGCTCCAGCAACACCGCCCAACGGGCACTGCGTCGACAACAGTTACCGGGTGAATGGATTTGGGGTAGTTTCTACCCTGGTCCCTTCCCCGGTCAAGGGTATGCCACCAGTTCCCCCACCCCTATCTCCTGTTTCTGTTCTCCAACCCCAGTTAGATCATGGTGTTCGTAGTGGCACAACTGGAGTGGGTCACAATGGGTTTCAGGGACCGAAATTGCCTAAGTTTGATTTCCCCAAATTTGATGGTACCCAACCTAAGATTGGCTTAGTCAGTGTCAGGATTACTTTGAGCTTTATGGTACTGATCCTCACATGTGGGTGCGGGTGGCTAAAATGAATTTCCTCGGTGATGCTGCTCGTTGGTCACCTTCTGTAGAGCATCAGTTGCAAACCTGTTCCTGGCCTACTTTTTCTTCCTTGATCTTAGAGCGTTTTGGGCAGGAGCATCATGAATTGTTGCTTCGACAGCTTTTCCAAATTCGCCAACTCGGCCCAGTCCAGGAGTATATCACCCAATTCACAGCTCTGGTCGATCAGCTCAATGCTTATGGTGGCACTAATGAACCCCTTTATTATACCCTGCGTTTTGTTGATGGTTTGAAGGATCATATCCGTGCTGTTGTTTCCATGCACCGTCCCAAAGATTTGGATACTGCTTGTCTTCTCGCTAAACTGCAGGAGGAGGTCGCGGACCCCGTCAAGAAGAAGGAGTACCGTCGTTGGGACACTCCACTGGGTGCCAAGTCATATCTCCAGAAGGCACTGCCTCTTCCTCCACCACCGGTCCGCCTCGCATTACCGGCTCCTGAACCCAAGCCGACGGTGGACGGGGCGCGGGGACCTTCCACTGAAGACCGCTGGGCTGCCTTGCGTGCTACTAGGCGTGCTCAAGGTCTCTGCATGCGTTGTGGAGGTAAATGGTCTCGGGATCATCAATGTCCGCCGACTGTACAGTTGCATGTTGTGCAGGAGCTATTGGATGTTTTCCAGCTGACTGAAGATCCAGCTCCGGATGAATTCTCTGAGGAACCAGTCAATGAGCAGTTGTTCTTGTCCTTATCAGTGGCCGCTGTTTCGGGGTTCATTACACCCAGAACAATGTGTTTCTGGGGCCAAGTGGGTGAGCAGCAGGTCCGTATTCTGTTGGACTCCGGGAGTTCCCATACTTTTATCAGCTCTGCTGTTGCCGCCCAATGTTCTTCGCTGCAGCAGTTGATTCCTCCACTGACAGTTCAAGTAGCCAATGGTCAAGTTCTTACTTGTTCAGCTCACGTTCCTAATGCTGTGTGGTCCATCCAGAATTGTCAATTCCAAACTGATCTGAAAGTGCTGCCGTTGTCATCGTATGACATGATTCTCGGCCTCGACTGGCTTGAAGCTTATAGTCCAATGGAAATTGATTGGCGTCAGAAGTGGCTCCATTTTCAGCATGAGGGTGCATCAGCTTATCTCATTGGTATATTGCCTGAATTACCTGCTGGTGCTGTTTTCCAATTGTATTCTTCTGAGTTATCGCCCTCTTCTGGAACTCCATCTTGGCCACCCGAAATTGAGCAGCTCCTCCATCAGTTTTCTGGATTGTTTGACCCTCCTTCTCAGTTGCCTCCATCTCGGAGCTGTGATCATTCCATACCCCTTGTGGCCGGTGCTGCTCCTGTTTTTTCTCGGCCTTATCGCTTTTCACCCACAATTAAAGATGAGGTGGAGAAACAAGTCCAGGAGATGTTATCTACCGGTATAATTCAGAAGAGCTCAAGCCCATATTCTTCACCGGTGTTGTTGGTTAAGAAGAAAGACAATTCTTGGCGCTTTTGTGTTGATTACCGTCAGCTTAATGCCATTACAGTTAAGAGCAAGTATCCAGTTCCTATCATTGATGAGCTGCTTGATGAGTTGGGAGGTGCTGCATGGTTTTCTAAGCTGGATCTGCGCTCTGGGTTTCATCAGATTCTGCTCAAGCCCGGTGAGGAATTCAAAACTGCCTTTCAGACACATTTTGGTCAGTTTGAATTCAGAGTTATGCCTTTTGGCTTAACTGGGGCCCCTGGGACATTTCAAGATGCAATGAACTCAACTCTGGCACCTTTCTTGAGGAAGTTCGTATTGGTTTTCTTTGATGATATTTTGGTTTTCAGCCCCTCTTATGCGGACCATCTCAACCATTTACAGTTGGTGTTTCAACAGTTGCACGATCATGATTGGAAAATCAAGCTATCCAAATGTGAGTTTGCGCAGCGCAGTATTACTTATTTGGGACATGTCATCTCCGAGGTTGGCGTGGCTACCGATCCTCATAAGGTGTCCGCGGTGGTTCATTGGCCCGCTCCATCTTCTGTCAAAGAATTGCGCGGGTTTTTGGGCCTTGCTGGTTATTATCGCAAATTTGTGCGCAATTTTGGCATCATCGCTAAACCACTTACTAAGCTCTTAAAAAAGAATTCCGTTTTCCTTTGGACAACTGATCATGAGCAGTCCTTTCAGGCACTGAAGCAGGCGTTGAGCACTTCTCCAGTTCTTGCTTTACCCAATTTTGCTCAACCTTTCAGTATTGAGACCGATGCAAGTGCTGGTGGTATTGGTGCTGTTTTGGCTCAGGATGGTCATCCTCTTGCATATCTTAGTCGAGCTCTGGGGCCTAAATCCCGTGGTCTTAGCACATATGAGAAAGAATATATGGCAGTCTTGATGGCTGTTCAACAGTGGCGCTCCTACCTTCAGCTTGCTGAGTTCACCATCTATACCGATCAACAGAGTTTGGTCCAATTGACGGATCAACGGCTCCATACTCCTTGGCAACAGAAGCTTTTCTCCAAGCTGGTTGGTCTCCAGTTTCGCATTGTTTATAAGCCTGGCTCCACCAACCGTGCGGCTGATGCCCTTTCCCGCAAGATTGCTCATGATTCTTCATGCGCGGCCCTCTCGGTGGTATCTCCTCTTTGGATACAAGAGGTGGTGGCTGGTTATGCCCAGGATCCAGTAACAACTGACATGTTGGCTAAGCTCTCCCTCGACCCTCAGGCCATTCCTGGATTCTCTTTGCGTGACGGTGTTATCCGCCATGGTCCACGCATTTGGATAGGGGCCAATCTTGCTCTTCAACATAAGCTTCTTCAAGCTACTCATTCTAGCGCTTTGGGGGTCATTCGGGATTTCCAGTTACATACTCGCGTTTGAAGCAGCTGTTTGAATGGCGAGGTATGAAATCGGCAACTCGTGAGTTTGTCCAGTCTTGTATCACATGTCAGCAAGCTAAGCCAGACCGTGCCAAGTTGCCTGGACTTCTCCAGCCATTGCCAGTTCCTGCAGCAGCTTGGCAAACTATTTCTCTGGATTTTGTTGAAGGTTTGCCGCGCTCCGGCCATTTCAACTGCATCTTGGTGGTCGTTGATTCCTTCACGAAGTACGGTCATTTCTTACCACTCTTGCATCCATTTACTGCGGCCGGGGTTGCCAAGTTGTTTCTCAACAATGTTTACCGTTTGCATGGCTTGCCTTCGGCAATTGTGTCGGACCGTGATCGTATCTTCACGAGCCATTTCTGGAAGGAGTTGTTCCGTCTAGCTGATGTCTCTTTGCAGATGAGCTCTAGCTACCATCCGCAGTCCGACGGCCAGACTGAACGTCTCAATCAAACCATGGAGACTTTTCTTCGTTGTTTCGTCAATGCCTGCCCTGCTAAATGGTCTTCTTGGATCGCTCTAGCCGAATTTTGGTATAATGCCTCTACTCATTCAGCTTTGGGTTGTTCCCCTTTTGAAGCCCTTTATGGTTATCCTCCGCGGCACTTCGGCATCTCTGTCTTTGATGATGTGTCGGTGCCTGAATTGTCCACTTGGCTCCAAGATCGACAGGTGATGACTGAGCTGATCCGACAGCACTTGGCTCGCGCTAAGGAGCGCATGAAGCGTCAGGCTGACAAGAAACGCTCTGAGCGTCAGTTCCAAGTTGGGGAGATGGTGTTCGTCAAAATACAGCCCTATGTTCAGTCTACACTTGCTGCTAGAGCCAATCAGAAGCTTTCCTTCAAGTTTTATGGCCCTTTCCAGATCCTCGCCAAGATTGGCTCAGTTGCCTATAAGCTCCTTCTTCCTCCATCAACATCTATACATCCGGTGTTTCATGTTTCGCAATTGAAGGCTGCCATTACATCTGGTACTCAGGTATCTCCATCCCTTCCTACTGACATTGAGTTGCCCCGGGTTCCTTTGGCTGTGATGCAGCGCCGCTCTGCCCCTACTTCTACTGGGTCTGTGGAGCAAGGCCTCATTCTGTGGTCTGGTTGGCCTCGTGACATGGCGACTTGGGAAAATCTGCATCAGCTACGCCAAGCTTTTCCACGCGCCCCTGCTTGGGGACAAGCAGGTTTCCAAGACCCGGGGACTGTTACGGCATCATCTATTCCAGCTACTACTGATGAAGAGGTACATGGGCCGCGGGCCGGAAGTCGTATTCGCAAGCCCAATACGCGCTTAGCTGGTAGCGAATGGGTTTAGCGTGCCTGCGTGCACGAGACGGGCACCTTGCCGTGTAAGGAGTATAAGAGACAGAAAGAGAGAGAGGGGAGAGGCATCATGTGAAATGTAAACCAAAACCTGAACTCTCTGAACTCAATCATTCCTCGCCCCGTCTGTTCCCCGCCTATGCTATGCTGTTCGTCTGATTTCCGAATCCCCCAATTCTCCATCCCTTACCCACTGCTAACATGGTGGCGGTGGCACAAGCGAAGCCGGTCCAGTTCTAGACAGTGCAGCCGTGCAGGCGCCCGCCTATTTTTTGGAGCGAGTCCAGCGCGGCGGAAGTTCACACAGGACGTGAGTTTTTGAATTTCGCTTCAGACTGGCGGCATTTTTAAACGGGGATTTGGGGGCGTTGGATGCCATAGAAATGTTCAGCATTTTTCACAAAATTGTCTTAATTGTTAGTACCGGAACTGCAAAGATGTTCCGTCTCTGCATCCATAGGATAGGAATTTCAGCGAAGGACAATAACCAAAGGTCTACTACTCTGATCGTATCTAAGTCAAACCCACATTTTATCCAAGGATGAAGGCAAGCCTGGATGTTTATCTAAGAATTTATTGTTTTCTAATTTATTATATTATATTACGTGGATGTATTAGTTTGTCAGCAACCCTGCCGGTAAGCTTTTTTTTAAGGCTGTGTTTAGATGGGGTGTAAAATTTTTAGAAGCACAATATCTCTTTCGTTTTTATTTGGCAATTAGTGTTCAATCATGGGCTAATTAGGTTCGAAAGATTCGTCTCATGATTTACAACCAAACTGTGTAATTAGTTTTTTTATCTATATTTAATGCTCCCTGCATGCGTCCAAAGATTCGATATAACGGAGAATCTTGTAAAATTTTTAGAACTTCGAAGCATCTAAACAGGGCCTTAATCAGTTGCAACGTTTCTGTACAGGTCAGTTTGTATTATTATACTCCTCCATTCAGTGAAGAATGCAAATATAGTATTCATGCCTCTTAAAATAGTTCAAGTTTGATCAAGTTTACAATAAATAGTATTCACATTTTTATCTCCAAATCAGTTTATTACGAGGTATTTTTTATAACTAATCTAATGATATTTATTTTGTATTATAAATATTAGTTTTTTCATATAACTTTGGTCAAACTAGAAAACATTTGGTTTCTCGAGAATTACGTTCTTTTCTAGATGGATGGAGTATTTATTTAGATGCAACAAAGTTTGTTGTTCTGTCGCATATTGTCGGTGTTTTGTAAACCGGACTAGTAAATTTATACGATTGTTGCACTGCTCTAGGAAGACGATGATAGCATCCAAAAGACACGATGGTTTATATTGGTTCAGGCCGGAGTCCTACGTCTAGTCTCAGAGATGATCGAGTGTGTGTTCTTCACTTGAATGCTCTGAAGTTCTTACAATGGGGGTGCAAGAATGGTGAAAAAGGATGGAGAGCTAGAGCTAGGAGATGGACCACCTGAAGAGAAGCTCCAGGAGCCCTACTACTATAGAGAATGAATGAAATGGTAGATGATGTGAATGATGTCCCGAAAGGGCGCCCTAGCTGCCTTTATATAGAGTTCGGGGCCTGGGCACATACAAATTAGTAGGTTCTCCCGACCGAAGAGTCATGAGCCTGAGGGAGGTCCTAACTGACTTAGCTTGCAAGCTATGCCGTCTTGTGGTGCGCGTCCGGGCGTGGTTGTCGTCATGGTCCAGTGGCCACATCACGGCATGGTGTGGCGTAGTGCTACTGTGCCGGCCGTGGCGACACTGTAGGCACGATGGTGGTTCGCCAGCCGTCATGTGTGACGTGGTCTCTGCTGTGGTCTTCGTCATCTCCTGGCTTCCTGTAGCATCGTATAGGAGTTGGTAGCCACCCCTAGATCGCTGATTCCTGGTTGGCTCGAGAAGCTGAGGACCAAGACCCTAATCACTAGGGTCGTGGCTCCGTCGATCTGGATGGATCCCATCCCGTAGTGGGTGGGATCGTACCCATGTCTTGTCGGTCTGTATTTGGACGGTGGGCTCTGTACTGGTCGTCACTGCCGTGAGGTGTTGCCTTGTCAGTGCAGCATGGCACAGGGATGGCGTCTGACCGAATTAAGGTGACCGCTATCCCCTCGGTCCTTGTGGGGTCAGTGCGGCATGCTTGTTCGTGTCAGAGCAGGCACGCTTGGCTGGGATCAACCTCTCCCCGTTCCTTCCAGGGGTCATGACAGGGGAGAGGTTGTGCGTCCTCCAAGCGCCGTGCGCTAAGGCAGGAGGAAGGGGTCGTGGCTGACCCCTGGCCTTAGCGTCTAACCTCTTTTGCTTGGCTTAGCTGGGCCTTCGATTGTTCGAGACTTCGCTAGCTGATATGTTGTGGGGCGGGTGGCCTGCTACTGATCGATGCCTTGAGACACCCCGGGGTTATAACCCCGACAGTAGCCCTGAGCATTTTTATGATCACGAAGTGATCGTTAAAGCGCTGAGATGTGTGTGCGTTGTGCACAGGTTCATAGTCGTAGCTTATTCGAGCTTCATTGCTCGACCCCTTATGGGTAGGTGCATTCAATGCGATAGGTGGCCGTCGTGCTTTGCCCCATCAGGACGCCCTGACGACGTGGTACGTGACTGTTGAGCCATGTCGTGTCAGTGTGCCGTGTTTTGGGGCTTGTGACCCAGGCAGAGCTGAGTGGTCTTGTCGGCCTTGTTGCGGCCCTGCCTTTGGGAGGGTCTCGATTTCCCCATCCTTATGCGGGCATCTGACCTTGGTTGTGGCCTCCCGTGATGCACCACGCGGCGCGGGGGGTTCAGGCTGCTCAGTTCATCCCGGGCCTATAAATAGAGGCCTTCCTTCCGTTTGAGTCATTTGTGGTTGTGACTACAAATTACTCCCCTCTTCTTGTTGAGGGAGTGTGGAAACGAGGGAGAGAGAGATATGGATGTCCTTTCCAACGGCTCGTGCAAGAAGGGATCTTGCGAGCAGGAGGGGGTAAGGGAGGTGCCCAGACCGCTTTCTAGGCTCAGTGGTTTCAGCAGCCCCCAGACCCTTTAGGTTTGGGTTCGCTAAAACTCTGGTCCCAGTGGCCACGATCAGCTTCTCCAAAAAATCGTGGGTGTCTCGTCATTTCCCTCCTGTTTTCGGGGCATGATGGTGATGATCTTTGGGCTTGGTGACCCCGTCCTCTCTTGCATGCTTTAGTCTGGAGGCCATGGCGCAGCGAGAAGGTTGGCGAGGGGTTCCTTGTCGCCCCTTACGCTCCTGACATTCTCTTCCGGATGTCTTCGTGGTATCACCGTCACGGTGACACTTGGTCTTAGCACCCTGTGGGCAGTGTGCCCATTCTTATCTTAGAAGGTGCTAAGTGGGAAGGGGTCCTCTCCAGAGTTTCAGGCTTCCCTTGCGGTGAACCCCTAAATTCTTGTGGTTGGGGTTACGCCTTTGTCTAGGGTCACCGAAAGGATTGTTTAATTTTTGATGCGAAGGATCATCCCCTCGGCCTCTTTTTGCACAATCGTGAGGCTTTTTACGGTCGTGCATTGGCTTGTGGGTCTTGGACCTTAAGTTTTCTTCCGCATGACCGAGCCGTGGTCACGTTTTGGGCTTCGCATTGTCTTGTTACCCTGGCCATCTGCCTCATCGATCTCTTCCGAAGAGGTCGGGGACCTGTGATAGTTTGTGAGTGTCAGAAGTTGGCCTTGGGTCTTGGACTCGGGACACAGGGAAGAGCTTGGTCATAGCTTGGCCTTGATTCCTTTCGGGGTCACGGGGACCCGACTCCGTTTTCCCTAGTGTCCTTGTCGACCTTGAGAGGATGTGTTGCCTTGTCTCAGGCAGGTTTGGTTTTGCCCCACGCGCGGAGAGGCATGTCTGAAAGGTCCTAAATGGCTAGAGGGGGGTGAATAGCCTTTTCAAAATTCTACAAACTTCACTAAACCAAGATATTAGTAAAACAAATAGCGAAGCTTCTCTAGCACTAGCTCAACTACACTATGCAAGCCACCTAAACAATTCTAGTAGATATGAAGGCTATGATCTCTAATCCACAACAACAAAGCTATGTCACTAGGCTAATTACTCCTAGGTGATATAGAAGCTACACAAGATAAACAAAGAGATAGAGCACAAAGGAGATGAGCAAGTGAAAGATTCTTATACCAACGTTGAAGAGTAGATATATAGCAATGAATCAATCACAGTTACAAGAGAATCCTCAGCAAGGGATGACACAAGATTTTTACCGAGGTTCACTTGCTTCCCGGCGAGCTAGTCCTTGTTGTGGCGATACACCCACTTGATGGATCACGAGCTAATTGGCATTCCAAAGCCAAACCCTCAGTGGGTGCCGCACATACAACACAAGATGGGTATCCTCCAAGCCACGAGCAATCCACTAGAGTAGCCAATTACGATCTCCCGCGGGAAAGGCTCAAGAACCCCTCACAAATCCACTGGTGAGGCTCGAAACAATCTCAATCACGAGCTCAACACCATCGCTTCTCCAAACCATCTAGGGCGTCGGGAAACACCCAAGAGTAACAAGCAATCCGTAGCCAACTCAATGGATCAAGTGCCACTAGATGCAACTCTCAAAGCAATGCACTTGAATCTCACTCAATCTCACTAGGATACACAATCAAGCAAGGAGATGAGTGGAAAGGATGTTCTTTAGCTCAAAGTATATCTCAAGTGTTTAAGAGTCAGGAGGGATGTCCCAAGGCCAGCCAAACAAGTATTTATAGCCAACCCTCAAAGATAGAGCCATTAGGCTCAAGAAACTGCTCTACGCGCGCTGACCGGACGTACAGGTCAGATCGACCGGACGCGGCCACAGAGTCCGGTCGCACCTACGTGACTTCGTCGATGCCCGCCACGTGTCCTCATTTGAACCAGAGCCGCACGATCTTAACGGTCACTTAAACGAAATGCTTCACAGAGGGAGTGACCGGACGCGCCAAAGTACTGACCGGACGCGTTACATGCGACGTCCGATTTGAGTACAGAAAGGGTCCAGAGAGCGATTTCGTCGACCGAACGCGTCCGGTCACATGTGACTGGACGCGCCCTGGTGTCCGATCGATCCTTCCCCTCGCGCTGCTCCCCTGGGTGCGTGATCGGACGTGATGGTCCCGTGGAGCCACGGACGCTTTGGTCACAAACCCTCGCACTTCGCCTCGCGCGCCTGCCGGTTGAACTGACCGGACGCGCCAACTGCGTCCGATTCAGCGTCCGGTCACCCTAGTGACTTTGCCTCTGGCGCAGTGAAAAATAGGCGTTTCACTTTCACAAAAGCACCAAATCCCGCCTTGCAAGCTCGGCGGAAGGGAGAGAGGAACCTAAACCCCTCTCTACCCCTCAAACTCCACCTCCTTCGCAAATGTGCTAACACCACCAAGTGTTCACCATCTTATACTCGTGTGTTAACAATTGTCTCAAATATTTTTCAAGGAGTTAGCATCTCACTAGATCCTAAATGCATATGCTCAAGAATATGGATCTAGTAGCATTTGATTCATGAGATGACCGAGATTGCCCCTCTTGATAGTCAGCTATCAATCCTAAACCCGATCAATCACATTTCTACTCATCTTTAAACCGGTAAAATAGAATCCTATGATTATACCTTTGCCTTGATCATCTCATTCCTTGTACATCACCTATGTGCATGTTTACTATCATCTTTATCTTTATGTACTTGTGATCTTATGGCCATTACCATCATGCTCCTTGCTCCTTCATCACATGTGTTGCTACGTCTAACTCAATTCACTTGACACAATGGCATTAGCAACTTGGTGTCATTAATTACCAAAACCAAACTTGGGCTTTCAATCTCTACCGTAACCATGCAGTCGGAGCAGTGCGCCTCGTCGGGGTCTATGTGTAATTCAAGCGGGACCCGATATCCTCCCCAATCGACATGGAGTTCGGCTGTGCCTCACATGAGACATCCTATAAATCGTCGACTGGAAAACCCGTCAGTCCCCAACTGCCTCCGCAGCGGTCGGAGGGCAATGCCTCCCGCCTATTACTCTAACATGGCGCCACATCAGCAAAGTCACTGTCAAAACCGCCAGGAAACGGTTTTCAAAGGTTTTCAAAAGTTGAGGGAGGGTATAAAACTATTTGTATAGATCAGAAATAAAAATCTGACGACTGCTATACACATGTTTGCTCCTGCTAATCTACACAGGTGCATCGCGCATGCTTACAAGCAAGTCAACTGATCTCAACCTCACACTTGTTGCTCTCCTTCATGTATTTGTTTGTTCTCACCATGCAGCATGCGCTTTCCGCAGCGTTTTCAGAAAAACTAAAATTACTCTTAAGAGTCCACAGATTTCAGAAGAACTAAAATTACTCTTTTCTCATCCGTTTCATTTCAACTAAAATTAATCTTTGTCAACTAACCAATCAGGCAGGATGCACACCAAGCGAGGGTACCTAGAGACTAGAGACTAGAGACTACAAGTTCAGGAAGTTGGTGTCCCCGAACAGCTCGGCAGAATCAGAAATCCTACTGCCAGTACGCGCTGCTATGGGATTGCGATCCCGGTTTCCCCTGCTTCGACTCGGACAGCGACCGGCCGCCGCCGCCGCTGCCAGTGGCAGGCCGTACGCCCGTCAGCTCCTTCACCACGGCAGCCATGGACGGCCTTTGGCTCGCCTCCCTGGCCGCGCACCGCAGCGCCACAGACAGCACCTTGTCCACCTCCTCCATCTCCACCGTGCCGAAGACTTCCTCCATGAGGGCCGGGTCGCAGACGGCCTCGATTTTGTCGGTGCCGTTCAGCGCGGACGACACCCAGCCGACTATGTCCGTGCTGTCGGGGAACGAAGGATCCACCGCCGTCCTCCTGGTGAGCAGCTCCAGTAGCACCACGCCGTAGCTGTATACGTCGGTCTCCATGCTGCTCTTGGTGGAAAACGCCAATTCTGCAAGCATGCTCATTAGGTATGTGCATCGGTGTGTATTCTGAAAAGACCAATTTTCATAGTTTCCAGATGACAAGTACACCAGCAGATCTTATAAGTGTAGTATTTTATATATTAAAAAAAAAGATAACATGACAGTATCTGGCAAATTGAATTTCCAAATGTTTATATTGTGAATTTCTTTCTCCAAGAGGAATTAACTATTTGTAAGCTTCTCCATGACTTTTTATCTTCTAACAGAACTTTTGAGATGTAAAAAACTTCTGAGATGTAATTGGTAATGCGTATGCTTGCACGCGGATTACTGGAAACAATTCTAGTACATGGAGATTTCAAATAATTGCTTCAGCAACGAAGCATTTCAGAATCCTAAATTTGCAATCAATGTATACATGCTAGTGTGGAAAAAGAAACAGTTATGACTGTGTTTTGTTTCAAGCATACCTGGGGCCATATATCCAATGGTGCCAACGATTCCAGTGGTCTGTGAAGCAGTAGAAGGCTGGTCCATGAGCTTTGCAATGCCAAAATCTGAAATATGTGGCACCATGTCCTTGTCCAGCAGTATATTACTTGGCTTGATATCACGGTGAATGATCGCAGGGCGGCAGTCATCGTGAAGATATGCTAACCCATGGGCGGTGCCGAGAGCTATGTCATACCTCACACACCAGTCCAAAGTTGGTGCTGGCTGAATTACATGCAGAACATCATGAAGGCTACCTTTTTCCATAAAATCATACAGTATGAATCCATTATCACGTCTGAACCGAAATTCTTTCAACTTTATCAAGTTTCTGTGCTTAATTTTTCCTAGTGTCTTCAGTTCTCTAACCATGCTTTTGTATGAACCTTTGTGTGCAGAAATCACAAGTTTCTTTATAGCATAAACATCTCCTGACCTCAGTGTTGCCTTGTAAACAGTTTCGTGACCACCTGTACCGATGATATACTTGTCATCAAAATTTTCAGTAGCCTCTATAATCTCAATTAATTTAGATGAGGAACCTTCAAACATATTACTGACTGCTTCCTCAGTATTCTTCTTCCGATCTCGAGATTTCAGAAGGATGCAACACAGTATAAGTACCAGAACTGCTCCCACAAATAATGAACCAAGAACTATGAGGACAATTTTGAATGGGCCATGCACTACTTTTTTCTTCGACCCACCACAAGGTTTCAAAACATTAGCTCCCATGCAAGAAGAATCACTGGTGCTGCAGGAGATACAGAGGCCTGGGTTTCCAAAAAGAATTTGGTGTGGAACTCAGAAATTTCAGAAGATTATCTGGGACTGGTCCACTAAATTGGTTGTAAGAAACATTCAAGGCATGCAAAAAACCTGGACTTCTCAATGTGGCAAGGCCTCCTAAGAGATTATTAAATGACAAATCTAAGTTTTGCAAGTCCACTAAATTACCCAATTGTGGTGGAATATCACCAACTAGACCATTGCTACTAAGGTTCAAGGCTGTACCCAGTTTCACCAGCTGTCCTAATGATGAAGGGATACTACCCCCAAGAATATTTCCACCAAGTTGCAGCTCAATAAGCATTTCCAATTGGGAGAGAGACTCAGGCAAGCCTCCACTGAATCTATTCTCTTGCAATCGTAGTTGTGTCAGAAACTTCAAGTTGCTTACTGTGCTGAGGGCCGAACCATTCAAAGAGTTAAAACTCAAATCAAGTGAATACAACTTGGAGCAACTGGAAATTTGCACAGGAATTGAACCATGTAATATGTTGTGTGAGAGGTCAAGTCTTTTCAGATTCACTAAGTTTCCAATTTCAGGTGGTATTGCCCCAGAAAGCTTGTTCTCTGACCAGTTTATCTCAGTAATGTTTACACATCTGCTGAAGCTTTGAGGAATGTTACCACTTAAGGAATTGTGGCTCAGATCCATATAACTTAGACTTGCACAGTTTTTGAATTGTGGAATAGACCCATCAAGGTTATTGTTTTTGACAATGACTCGCTCCAGACTTGGGCAGTCCACAACATTGGATGGGATGTTACCGTTGAGATGATTAAACCCCAAGTCCAGAATTCTCAATGCTTTTCCTGAACAAATGTTTGGTGGGATACCACCAACAAAACTGTTATTTGTGAAATCTATCTGCACCAAGGGGCTATTAACACCCAGCTCCTGTGGTATGACTCCAGTGAAGAAATTATCAAACAGTGTAATGTTCTTTAGGGACTTCAGCTCAGCTAACAATGAAGGTAGCTTCCCTGTGAATCTGTTGCTATAAAGAAGGACACTCTCGAGGGTTTGGATACTCCAAATATTCTCAGGGAAGTCTCCCATGAGGCGATTCTCGAAAAGAAAGAGCCTTGAGAGGTTCCGTAAATTTGCCAACCCTTCAGGAACAGTGCCCTCCAGCTGGTTTGCATCCAACTCTAGCCACTGCAGCAACCGACAGTTACTAATCTCAGGAGGGATTGGCCCAGACAGGGAATTCTGAGAAAATAAAAGATGTGTGAGGTTGCTCAATAACCCTAGAGAGTTTGGAATCTTGCCTGACAGACTATTATTGACAAATCCAAGCTGTTGCAAGCTCCTGCAATTCTCCAGCCATGATGGAATTTCACCCTTTATATAATTGAATGACAGGATGAAGCCGGACAGAACAACTTTCATTGATTGGTTCAAAAACCATGACATAGATGATTCAGAGAACTGGATTTTCTTGGGGGATTTCAACTTTTACAGATCTCTAAACAATCGCAACAGGTCTGGTGGAAATCTAGCTGACACGTTCATTTTCAATGATGCTATTGGTCATCTCGGCCTTGTTGAGCTTCCTCTCAAAGGAAGAGCTTTCACATGGAGCAATATGCAATCCAACCCCTTGCTAGAGCAGCTTGATTGGTTCTTCACAACAGTCAACTGGACGATTGACTTTCCAAACACGGAAGTTTTGCCTCTCTCCAAGATCACCTCAGATCATGTACCATGCCAAATAGTTATCGGCACTAAAATCCCTCGAGCAAATGTGTTTCGTTTTGAAAATTACTGGGCCGAGCAACATGACTTCATTGAGACAGTACAAGGCTGCTGGAACTCACTGCCACCCCTGACAGACTCTGCGCGCTCCATCACTGCCAAATTCAAAGCTCTGAGATACAAACTAAAGGATTGGAGTAAGTATCTATCCAACCTTCGGATCCTCATAAGCAATTGCAATGCAGTCATTGCCTTTCTTGACACTCTAGAAGATAATAGGGGCCTATATAACCCAGAAGCCAATCTCAGAATTGCAGTGAGGAAACAGCTTCAGGTTTGGCTGCGGTACAAAAATATCTATTGGAGACAGAGGTATACAGTCAACCGTATCAAACTTGGTGATGAATGTACAAAGTTTTTTCATGGAATGGCGACGATATCCTACAGAAGAAACACCATATCGCAGCTCAAGAACGAACATGGGGCTTGGATACAGGACCACGAGGGTAAAGCAGGCCTGCTATGGTGAAAGCCCAAGTTTGGTTTTGGTAATTAATGACACCAAGTTGCTAATGCCATGTGTTAAGTGTTTTGAGTTAGGCATAAGCAACACATGTGATGAAGGTGTACGTGGCAAGGAGTGGTGGCCACAAGATCACAAAGAGATGGTGCATGGACATGAAATGTTGATCATGATGGAATGCACATAAAATGATGGACATGATGATCAAGTGGAAGAGAAGGATCTAAGAGCGCAAGGCAAAGGTATAACCATAGGGTTTTTCCTTTTGCCGGTCTAAGATGAGTAGAGAAGTGATTGACCGGGTTTAGGATACATAGCCGACTATCAAGAGGGGCAATCACGGTTAGCTCGGGAATCAAGTGCCACTAGATCAACGTCTTGAGCATATGCATTAGGATCTAGTTGAGAGCTAACATAACGCCTTGGAAAATGTTTGTGAAATGCTAACGTACATGCACATGGTGATGTACACTTGGTGGTGTTAGCACATTTGCGAAGGCGGTGGAGTTTAAGCGGTAGAGAGGGGTTTGGGTTCCTCTCTCCCTCCCGCCGAGCTTGCGAGGCGGGATTCGGCGCTTTTTGGAGAAGTGAAACGCCTATTTTCTACTGCGCCGAAAGTCGGAAAAGAAACAGAGGCGAACGGAGGTCACTGCGTTGACCGGACGCTGCACCGGACGCGGTCACGGTTTGACCGGACGCGTCCGGTCAGTTCAACGCGGCGCGAGCGCTAGGGTTTGTGACCGGACGCTGGTCTGGCCTGACCGGCGCGTCCGGTCAGTTCAACTGGGCGTAAAAGCAAAGCGCGCGACCGGCGCGTCCGGTCCCTCACGGAACCGGAGCGTCCGGTCAAGTGTCCAGAGAGGCCGAGTGCAGCGTAGTACCGATCAGACGCGGGGCGCGTCCGGTCACGTGCGATCGGACGCGTCCGGTCGCAGCTGGAGCTTACTGGAACGCGACCGGACGCTGGCTCTGTCGCGTCCGGTCACTCAGTTGAGCGCGTCCGGTCAGGGCAACGGCTAGTTCTGACGCACACTGTTTCCGTTTGTCGCGTAGTGACCGGACGCGTCCGGTCACCCTGACCGGAGCGTCCGGTCAGCGCGATTTGAACTGCATCGTCCGGTAACGGCTAGCTGCGTACCCCTTCGTTATAAATAGACATTGGCCGGGGTTTGAGGGAATCTCTTGCACATTTTGAGACATAGAGACATCCTTTGAGCTAGAGAATAACCCCTCCACTCATCTCTTTGCATAGTTGCATATCTTGAGTGAGATTGAGTGAGATTCAAGTGCATTGCTTGAGAGTTGCATTCCAGAGGCACTTGATCTTCGAGTTGCTGCGGTTTTCTTGTTACTCTTCCGTGTTTCCCGACACGGTAGACGGCTTGGAGCAGCGGAGGTGATTGAGCTCGCAATTGGAGATTGTTGGAGCCCTCACCAAGTGTTGTAAGGGGTTCTTGATCCTTCCCCGCGGGAGTTCGCAAATTAGATACTCTAGTGAAGATCGTGGCTTGGAGGATCCCCATCTTGTATGCGGTTGTGCGGCGCCCGCCGAGGGCTCGACTCTTGATAGTCGATTAGCTCGCGAACCGACAAGTGGGTGCATCGCCACAACGAGGAGTAGCTTGCCGGAAAGCAAGTGAACCTCGGTAAAAAATATTGTGTCATCCCTTTGCCGAGGATTTCTCTTGTGGTTGATAATTGTGATTGATTCTTCAAGTGCATTACTTCTCTACATCGTTGGTATAAGAATCAAGTCACTTTCTCTTTACTTTCTTGTACTAGTTCTTTTGTAGTTTGCTTAGCGTAGCTTTTATCACATAGGAGTAAGTAGCTTAGTGACTTAGCCTTGTTGGTGTGTTTTAGAGATCATAGCCTTGCTTCACTAGAATTATATAGGTGGCTTGCATAGTGTAGTTGAGCTAGTGCTAGAATTAGCTTAGCCATCTTTTGTTCTAACGTGGTTGTTTAGTGAAGCTTGTAGATTTTTAAATAGGCTATTCACCCCCCCCCTCTAGCCATTTGGACCTTACATATGGTCAGCTTTCAAACGCCGCATGGGCACAACCTCCTCACCTACTATGGTCTTTGACCTGCCAAGTCTGGTACCTGAGATTGAGGACCTTGATCAGCTCGCTGCTCCTTTCTCAACAGAGGAAATTGACTCAGTTGTAAAGCACATGCCAATTGACAAGGCCCCAGGCCCCGACGGCTTCAATGGGCTATTCTTAAGAAAGTGCTGGCAATTCATAAAAGGTGACTTCTATGCCCTATGCTCATATTTCTACATGGGACAGACTAACCTCGAGAGTATCAACACTTCATACATCATTTTAGTCCCCAAAAAGGACAGCCCCGAGACAGTAAATGACTATCGTCCCATCTCGCTCATGAACATCTCCCTCAAGCTCATCACGAAGGTCCTGGCAGACCGTCTTCAGAAAGTTATTTTGAAAATTGTACACCAGAACCAGTACGGGTTCATTTGCTCCCGCACAATCCAAGACTGCCTTGCCTGGAGTTACGAATACATCCATCAATGTCATCAGTCGAAGAGAGAAGCCATCATTCTTAAGCTCGACTTCGAGAAAGCATTTGACACTGTGGAGCATTCCACCATCATTCAGGTCATGGCACATCTTGGTTTCCCAAACCGATGGTTACATTGGGTTCAGCACATCCTATCAACTGGATCATCTGCTATCCTGCTCAATGGTGTGCCCGGAAAATTCTTTAAATGTAGAAGGGGCGTTCGCCAAGGGGATCCTTTGTCCCCTCTCTTGTTTGTGCTAGCAGCTGAGCTGCTACAGATTCTGATCAATGAAGCTGCTGCTATAAATCTACTGAAGCCACCAATACCACAAACAACTGTTGACTTTCCGATAGTTCAGTACACGGACGACACTCTTCTTTTACTACAAGCAGATGCCCGACAACTTGTTTTTCTCAAAGCCCTTCTGCACAGTTTTGCTGAGTCAACAGGCTTACAGGTCAACTATACAAAGTCCTACATATACCCTATCAATGTCCCCCAAGAGAAGATGGTCATACTTGCAGGGACGTTTGGTTGTGACATTGGATCCATGCCCTTCACATATCTCGGTCTACCGATGGGAACCACTAAACCAAGAATAGAAGATCTCACCCCTATTATAGACAGAGTAGAACGCCGGCTTTCTGCATGCTCGACATGGCTCTCCTACTCAGGAAGATTGCAAATGATAAACTCTGCCATTACCCCAATCACAACATATGCTATGTGCACCATTAAGTTGCCAAAAGGGGTCATTGAGAACATTGACCGAGCAAGAAAACAGTGCCTTTGGCGAGGAAACAGTGAGAAAAAGAAGGGAGGAAACCTGGTTGCTTGGCAAATGGTTTTGATGCCAAAAGATAAGGGGGGTCTTGGAATTGTTAACCTAAGACTCCAGAACGATGCTCTACTCATGAAACACTTGAGTAAGTTTTACAACCACGAAGACATTGCATGGGTACACTTGGTCTGGGATAAATATTACACTAATAAAGTGCCTCATGTAGCAAGAGAAACAGGATCATTTTGGTGGAAGGATGTGTTGCGTTTGAATGTTCTCTTTAGATCGGTGACCAAATGTGAGTTGGGTGATGGAGCCTCAGTGTGCTTTTGAGATGATTTATGGTTAGATGATGTTTTGGCTCTCAAATACCCAAGATTGGTCTCATTTGCTAGAAAAGATGGCATCTCTGTCCTTGAAGTCATGGAGGCTGAGGATCTGGACACCCTCTTCATGTTGCCACTATCCAACCAAGCACTTGAAGAACTGGAGGATCTGCAAGCACAGCTACAGGCAGTACCATATGATTCAGATACCAGAGATCAGTGGAAACCGGTATGGGGTTCTAAGTACACATCTCACAGATTTTACTCTCATGCTTTCAGAGACATTGAGGCACACCCAGTGTTCAAGATTTTTTGGAAATCAAGGTGCACCCCACGGGTGAAGTTTTTTACATGGCTCATTTTTGTGGATCGCCTAAACACAAAAACCATGCTGCAAAGAAGACACTTAAATATCCAGGGTGGGATCACCTGCGTCATGTGTGCCACTGGGGAGCATGAAACCATTGATCATTTGTTTTTTGATTGCCCCTTTGCACAGGAGTGCTGGGCGTCTATCAACATTTCATGGGATGTCTCGTTGGAGCTATTGGACAGGTTTGTTCATGCGAGGAGTGTACAGAACATTCCCTTCTTCACCGAAGCAGTATTGATCGCGACATGGGAGCTGTGGAAGATGCGCAATGACAAGGTCTTTAACCGTCATGACCCAAGCCACACCACCTGGCTTGCCAAATTTAAGAATCAATGTTACCTTCAGTCGGTTAGGTTTAAAGATGACCTGCGGTTATCCTTTTGTGTTTGGCTCGATGCTTTCAGTTAAGCTCTATATGTAAGTACGTTCTTCCTTTAAATTAATGTACTTTCGTAACTGTGGGGAACTCCCCCACAGTCTTTTGCGGTCAAAAAAAAATATTTCCAGCTTGCAGTTCTCGAAACTGAAAGAGATCTCGCCTGTGAAGCTGTTGCTAGTGGCATCAAAAACCCTGAGGCCTTTGATCTCACTCAAGGTTTCTGGAAGACTGCCACTCAGCTGATTATAGAGTAGATACAGCTCCTCCAACTCGGTGCAGTTACCGATTGAACGGGGCAAAACTCCAGATAACATATTTTCATTCAACCACAGTGACTTAAGGTTTATCATCTTACTATTACTAATTATAGGCTCCAACGGAGGCACCACGTTAACTTTCACCAGACGCGCTAGAAAAAAAGATAAATCCTAGAAATTCTCACAATAATTAGAAACATCTGGCCTTTAATTTAGTAGAATCTAATTATCATCTCCGATCTTACTATTACTAATTAGAGGCTCCAACGGAGGCACCACGTTAACTTTCACCAGACGCGCTAGAAAAAAGATAAATCCTAGAAATTCTCACAATAATCAGAAACATCTGGCCTTTAATTTAGTAGAATCTAATTATTATCTCCGATAATAGCTATTGGATCTACTGTAATTAATAAAAAAAATTACCCACCTCTGCCATTATGAAAAATACTTAAAGTAACCCCCTAATTGTACATATAAATCACCCAACTATGCCATTACGAAAGATAATTCAAAATAACCCTATAAATTTGTATATAAATTACCCACACTTATCATTATAAAAAATAATTCAAAATAACCCCTTAAATTTGTATCTAAATTACCTATTTTGTCGTTATGAAACATAATTCATAATAATCCCCTCACATTGCATCTAAATTACCCACCTCTCTTGAATCTATATGTAAATAGTAAATACTAATGTATGCTATTACAACAAAAAATCTATATTTATAAAGTATGAGACATATATTTCTAAATTATAAACTTCTAGAAATATAAAATTAAGTAATCACAATGCTATGTTTGACCATGTATATACGAGATATATATATTTCTAAATAACAAACTTCTACAAATGTGAAATTTAAAAACCATAATGCTAAGTTTGACCATGTATACCAAGTAGACATATATAATTAGGATAAATATTTAATTTAATAGCTTATAAGCATGGAAAATATTTAATTAACAAACCATATAACAATAACATAACATCGGCAATTCTCTTTAAATTATATTAATACTCCCTAATCATGAATTTGATAAGTTGTTTTTTAAATAACCTTATACATTTAACTAAAACATTATTATGTCATTCAATATCGGTAACTTAATTTTTACAACTCTATGATATATAAAATAATACTAAATATATAATTATGTGATATAACAGTTCAACAAGTACAGTGCTAGGGTGCACTCTGAGTTTCAACTTAATTAACATGCGAAAAATAATATTACTAACTCCTAAAATCTTTCTAACAAAAATAAATTTCAAATAAAAAATAAAAAACATTAGAGTTTCTACTTACATGTGGAAAAAATTGTACAACTTGGTTAAAAGTCCAAAGCTAAACTATAATTCATGAAATAGAAGCAATATGAGTTTATATATATCTTATGTTTAGGTTTAAACTAAATGCATGTCATGCTGAAAAAAAGATAAATACTAGAAATGCTAACTAGGGTCCTTAATGGACCTCCACTTTAATCCTCACCACACACAATAGGAATACTAGAAATTTTAACTAGAGGTCCCCACTGAAACTTCATGTTAATACTCTCAAGACTTCAAACAATAGATCCTAGAAATTTTCATGAAAATTAGAAATATTTTACCATCAATTAGGTATAACTTAATCACCGTTGATACTAACAATAGCTACTGGATCTATTCTATTTTCTAAATAATTATCCACTTCCGCTATTGTGTAAAACAATATAAACTAACTTATGACTATAATTTATATTACCCGCATATATCGTTAAGAAACATGATCTAAAGTAGACCTAAATTTAAATTTAGCTAACATCTGCTCATTATGATTGATTACATAACTCAACTTTCATCTAGATCCTGGAAATTTCTCAAAAAATCTAACATTTAACCATCAATTTGTATAACCTAATCACCCTTGACAATAATATCTATTGGATCTATTCTATTTTCTAAATAATTATCCACCTCTGCTATTACATAAAACGACAAAAATAACTCATGACTCTATATTTAAACTACCCACATATGCCATTAAGAAACATGATCTAAAGTAGACCTAAATTTGCATCTAATTATCCACGTACTCCGGTTACAATAAATAATTTATGTAACCCAATTCTCATCTTATTACTAAGAAAATTAAATATGCTCTCAAATCTACATCTAAAAGCTAATCAATATCTTTTATGAAAAAATGTTTAAATAACCATAAAGAGCATGTAGATGTTTGTACATTCCCACTTCTATCAATATTAATATATTAAGATTTGATTAATGTAGGCATACACATTGTGTCAGCATGCATGAGTGATAAATATATATATATATATATATGTTATGTTTCATCAACAACATATTTCCTTAACAACTTATATACTAATGATGCTAACAAATTTTTCTTAAACCATATCAGTAACCATTACCTAATTTATATAGGTTGTTACTTTACCTATGCTCCCTCCACCACCCCTGAATATAAAGGTGCGATTTGACTTAGTGCGACCTTCAACAACATATTTTGATCTATAATTTCTCTTATAATATATAATTTGTAGGAACAAAAGTTTTATTATTAGAAATTATTTCTAAATACAAATCTAATATCAGTACTTTGTATTACAAACTTTTGATATAATTAGGCTAATTGTTAGTTAAAGATAACAAAGTTCAAATTTTGAAATACGTGCATGCCTTATATCTAGGGGCGGAGGGAGTATTTATATATTTTAACTAAATGTTTGTCATGTTTATATTGATATTATAACCATAATTGCACGTATAATTCCTTGATAGGAAAATTCAATCATCTTAAGAATTGTGGGAGACTACTTACGGTTATTTTTTTGGCCCTTTAACATTACTCTAGAATAATTTGATCATTATAAGACTTAATAAGATTTAGAATTCTCTTGGGGTTAACACTGCTAACCCCATCAGAGATGTCATTTCAAGCTCTATCACTTATCTTAGGTGACATGGTGCATGTTTCAAATAATTGCATATGTTATTGTAGTATTTAGGAATGTATGATATGACCTAAAATGCTTATTTTAAAACAATCTAAAATGAGAGTTAGTAGAAGATACAATAAGCACAAGAGTTTTAGCTTGAGAAAAAAATCTATAGCAGTCAACAAAAATAAAGTTAAAAAATCAAAATTCAGATTCATGACTTAATATATGATGCAACAAGGGTCACCATAGTTAATGGCAAGGAAACAAACTAATTGCATATTAAAATATACAAGGTGCCATGCAAAGTAAAAGTATGAATATGCATGAAAAATATACAAGTCAGTCCCTTGTAGAAAAAAGCAATTAATAAGTTCATAATTATTAGATATAGACTACAAAGTATCTATTATGTTAATTTTGTAGAAAATAAACAAAGAAAACATACAATTTAATATAAGAATTTTTTATTAATTAAATAAAATATATTAATAGTACATTTTTAAAATTCTAGCCCGTGCGAGAGCACGGGTTGATGGACTAGTTTCACCAACCGAAAAGGGTATCAGACCAGTGAACTGATTGGAATTGAGATACACTTTCTCCAGTAACTGGTTCCTGAACAACTCGTCTGGTATTGTTCCACTCAAAGAGTTTTGGTACAGTGATAGTAATGACAATTTCTTGAGGTTGCCCAATTCTGGAGGGATCGAACCAGATATGTTGTTAGCACTTAAACTGAGATTTTGCAGGTATTTCAGATGCCCTATTTCAGGTCCGATTGAACCTGAAACCCCTGAGGATGATAGGTCGAGAGAAATCACTCTATTTCTTCCATTGCAACCAACACCGTTCCATGCACAAGGAGTTGCATCAGAAGCAGTCCAGTTGGACCTTAGGGAACTCGGCAGTATGAGGCTTTTGGACAGAGAAAGAAGAGCTAGGCCATCTGAACTCAAACCTTGTGATGACGAAAGTAATGACATGAAGAATAGCCAAAACCAATGCCAGAAAACTAGCTTCATCTTGTTCCTGAAATTTTGCATTGAAATCAGCACAAGATCATTTTATATCTCCTATATACAAGTAGGCCAATACATAAACAAATGGGGATTACATATATGTACAGTTGTCATTATCAAAGGTGCACACATTGGTAACTTTCCCCCTAAAGCAACATTCGGGCACAAATTGAAGAAACTACAATTTACTTTTTGTTTTCCCAATAAAAGGTGGTGGAAACTATTTTCTAACTTATAATATTGATTGAAGAAACCAAGCCTAATGTTTTGAAAAACATTTCCATCAAGTAGAACATACTCATGATAAAACACAATTATATAGTATAATATAATAGAAGAATAAACTGGTTTGATTGACTTGAGGCCCCCAAACTGCTAGACACCATGGACAATGAAGTGAACCTGGCGGTAGTTTTGATAATCATACTGTGAGAGAAGCAAAATGCAAACATGGCAAAGCCAAAACCCAATGCTAAACTTAGGCCCCGTTGGTTCCCAAGGGATTTTGTGAATTTGGATTAAAGAAAATCTCAGAATCCTAGAATCCCATCCAAACAAGCTAAATTCGTATAGACATAGAATCCAATGAACATACTAGATTTTTTTATCCAGATTTTTTAGAATCCACCGGGATTCAAATGGCACCTTAATTACTCAAAAGACGCTGGATTGTTCTCGAAGCCACTGCAAACAAAGAAGGAAAACTCACATTTTTCCCAAAAAGGGGTCAGGAACTGTGAGTTTGTGACGGGCTTCTTAGTTCTTAGGCCAGTCTCAGTGGGAGTTTCACTAGAGTTTCATTTGCATTTAATAGCCTGCCACATATGCATTTTTGATGACATATCAACGTTTTAATGAAGAGAGAGAAGAATTGGGTTTTATGGGGATGAAACTCTCTTGGCACAGTTACCAACTCTCTATGAGTCATAGAATTAAATGTCTATGAAACTATGGAATGAAACTTTCCATTGAGAATGGCTGTTTCATCCGAGTTTCATTTCATTCTATATGACATGGCAGTCTTGGAAATAACAAAATAAAACTCTCCACTAACACTGGCCTTGTTACTGGAGAAGATACGACAAAGCCGATCTGCCGTTCAACATAAGCCATACTAATCAACGACATGGGATCCGATCTCGAACATAGAAGCATACATGGGATCCGATCTCGAACACAGAAGCATTTCCTTAATGGGCACTACCGCACCACCACATGGGCTCATGGGCACCTCCGATTTCTTTTATTTTTTTATTTTATAAAAGAAAAATGGGCACGCACCTCGGTTGCAATGGTTAAAAAATTAGGCAATTTTCAGATTAAAAACATGATTAAATCTAGAACATAAATCATGGCAAATATATGAACTAGATTAAATATATATGGCATACTAGTATAGCATATCAGCATATTCCACAACATTAATATGACAAGCATTGATAGTCCAGCAGATAGATTAGATTATACGAACGTCAAGATTAGATCAAGAGAATTATACCTTTTGGTTGTAGTAGTAGATGGTGTTGAAGATGTGGCTGGCGGTGGTGATGGAGCGAGATCGCTAATGTAGATGTCGTCGATGTTGAAGTCGTCGTCGAAGTCGTCGATGAGAGGCGGAGGAGTATTCTTGATGACGATCCCGCGAGCTCTAGTACGACGAAGCCGACGCGCCGATGCACCCTTCGGAAGACGAGCCGTTGTGGAAGCTTTGAGAGCAGTCGCGCGAAGAACGCTTTCCAAAAACCTTATTTGCCTTCTCCCGGTGCAGGATCTCAAAGACGAGGGTTCCGGAGACTTGCTCATCCGGTCGCTGGTGCACGCAAGCGATCGGGCTGGAGTAGCTACAGCGGCAGCGCAATAACAAGTAGAGGCAAAAAAACCCTAGCTCAACTGGATATGTTTTGGTGTGGGCGACAGGTTGCTTATATAGTCATGTCCAACCAATCTCGTGTCGCGATCACAATCTAAATTGATTTACGACTCTTAATTTGTAACTAATTAGGACTCATGCAACTTGAAGGCCAAGAAACCAAAAACGAAAACAACAAAAGGAGATCGCGCTCCCGCAAGGCGAGGAGCCGGATTTCGACGGACCATTCACGCAGGTGCCAGACGCCCGGCGAGGCGAGGCAAGCGAGCGCGCGCGTGTGACCTTCTCTTACTTCTCCTCACACTAGACTTGAGGAAGCGGAGAGGACTTACATATTTAAGTATGACTACCTCCACTTCAACAAGCACGGTGGTACTAAAGAGTTCCCACATCCCCTCTTGCTCACATGAATGGACTTTTGAGATTTATTAGGTATTTTCACAAATGGTTATTGGGCCAAGCCCATATAAATTCCAACAATCCCCCACCAGATCTCAAATACCCATTTAGAGATTTGTCTGTTCTCACTACTGTTTGATATACCAGTGTTTCGGCAGAGACTGTGAAGTTGAATTCCGCTTAGAACCTCAAGCTACACTCATCCACAACTTGAACAATGGACTATGCCTTGAATTGCAAGTTTTGTGCGAATAAGCTTTGCTCAAAGTCAAACTAGTACCTAGCTACATGGATAAGTGGTTTAGTCTGTTAGTCGTTGAGTTAGTTCGTTATCTTGAGAGGCGTAATATAGTTGCGAGTGCAATTGTCATTGATTATTTACGTTTCCACGTTGCATTCATGTATATCGTATCAGGGACAACAATGGATTATAGAGTCATCTGGAGTAGCAGAAGCAGATGGTGCCTTGCTAATCATGCCACCAAGATGGAATGCTAACTTTGGTTATATTTTACCCAGGCAAACCCCAGTGCATAACCTCTATTATCCTGCACTTTATTTTATGCTTGTGCATTAAGTTTTAAGGAGTTGAATGAAATCCACTTGCATATATATGTCCTTATCCTATGAGTCTTACTAGTATAACAGGATCATGTAGCTTGCTATGCTATAGGAACCCTGTAGAAGTCGAGTGATTTCTTGTCACTTGCGAGAGCTAGAAAAAATATATTAATCCTATTATTGTTATGTTACTATCACATGAAATATTTATGAATAATAATTAGAGACTGGGCGGGACTAGGCTTGGATGGACTTGTTCTTGGTTGGGCAATAGAGCAGGGCTCTGGTTGCATTTGTCCCACCTGTGTCAATTGAGGACCGTCCGTTGTTGTGGATGGTAGTCAGGTCACAGACTCATTATCTTGAGCACATACTTGTTTATGGGGCCAAGAAGACTTGTTATTCTTTTGTCATGGGTTCTGGCTCTTTCCGAATCGACTGTTATGGGTGGATTATTGGGTTGGAGGTCTAAGCACCGCACTGAGGCTAGGCCTCAAGTGTTGGGGGCTTAGAGTTCTAGTTTGGATGGGGACCTGGACCCCTTGACAGGAGTAAAACGGGTTGGTCTTGTCTATGCCCGAGGTACAGATGAGGCGTGTGTTTTGGGGTACCCAGCTGGGCTATATCAATTCACGAATCACCGTTTCTACGTGACGGTACTACTTGGCTAGTATCTAGCACTGTAGTAAGAACTGGAACATGAAAGCAGATAAAATGGTTCTGATTGCTCAACCCTTGCTGGAAAGTAGCATAGGTGCTTATATAGAATGGTTGTTAATGAACTAATGATGACTGCTAACGAAAATGAAATATAAGGATGCACCTTTAGTAATGCCTCCTGCAGTTGTGATAACTCACAAGCCAGATAGCCATGCATATCCTTAGAGTCTTTTCTTTCCTCCTGACGAGTAAGTCTTACGGAGTACAATTGAGTACTTAGGGTTTGTTCTACCCTGTTGCAGGTGACAGGAGTTGATAAAGCTGACCATGTGTGTGGAAACCTCCTGGTGGGCTCAGCGAGGATTTCCTTTACGTGCGGACATAGAGTTTTATTTAAAGTTTACATAAAATGTTTTACAAAGGAAAGACTTTTAACCGTTATCATTTTATGTATATAAATGTTCACCATGTTAATGTTTAACTTGTCATTATGTGATTTTCATTTCAGCTGAAACTCTGATAACATTGTATATTCCACTGTTATAATTAATTGATATAATACTCTGATGTTGCACTAAATGTGATGTATGAAACGACTAAGAATATTGTAAGCTTTATCTCTCATTTATGATCCTGTTGAAAGATGTAGATTTTCGAGTTCTCCCATGGGGTGTGCTCGACAGAACTGCGTAGTTTAGTGCTCTCTCTTGGGTACTTAATGTCTAATGGAAAACGAGTACTCTTGGGAGGGCATTAGGTTAGGCGGTTCTGCCACATGAGTGGTCTTGTTGGCCTTGTTGCGGCCTTGCCTTTGGGAGGGTCTCGATTCCCCATCCTTATGCAGGCATCTAACTTTGGTTGTGGTGTCCCGTGGTGCGCGCGTGGGGGTTCAGGCTGCTCAGTTCATCCCGAGCCTTTAAATAGATGCCTCCCTTCCATTTGAGTCATTTGTGGCTGTGACTACAAATTACTCCCCTCTTCACGTTGAGGGAGTGTGGAAACGAGGGAGAGAGAGATCTCCAACGGCTAGTGCTAGAAGGGATCTTGCGAGAAGGAGGGGGTAAGGGAGGTGCCCAGACCACTTTTCTGGGATCAGTGGTTTCAGCAGCCCCTGGACCCTTTAGGTTTGGGTTCGCTGAAACTCTAGTCCTAGTGGCCACGATAAGCTTCTTTTAAAAAACTGTGGGTGTCTTGTCATTTCCCTCCTGTTTTTCGGGGCGTGATGGTGATGGTCTTTGGGCTTGGTGACCGCGTCCTCTCTTGCATGCTTTAGTCCGGAGGCCATGGCACGGTGAGAAGGTTGGCGAGGGGTTCCTCGTCACCCCTTATGCTCGTGACATTCTCCTCCGAACGTCTTCGTGGTATCACCGCTGCGGTGACACTTGGTCTTAGCACCCTGTGGGCAGTGTGCCCGTTCTTGTATTAGAGGGTGCTAAGCGAGGAGAGGTCCTCTCTCGAGTTTCAGGCTTCCCTTGTGGCGAACCTCTAAATTCTTGTGGTTGGGGTTACACCTTTGTCTAGGGTCATCAAAAGGATTGTTTAATTTTTTATGCGAGGGATCGTCCCCTCGACCTCTTTTTGCATAGTCGTGAGGCTTTTTACAGTCGTGCGTTCGCTCATGGGTCTTGGACCTTAGGTTTTCTTCCACGTGACCGAGCCATGATCACGTTTGGGCTTCGCATTGTCGTGTTACCCTAGCCATCTGCCTCGTCGATCTCTCTCGGAGAGGTCAGAGACCTTTGACAGTTTGTGAGTCTCAGAAGCTGGCCTTGGGTCTTGGACCCGAGACACAGGGAAGAGCTTGGTCATGGCTTGGCCTTCATTCCTTTCGGGGTCACGAGGACCCGACTCCGTTTTTCCCTAGTGTCCTTGTCGACCTCGAGAGGACGTGTTGCCTTGTCTTAGGTGGGTTTGGTTCTTCTACACGCGGGGAGAGGCATGTCCACCGTAACCACACGGTCGGAGCAGTGTGCCTCGTTGGGGTCTATGTGTAATTCGAGCGGGACCCAATATCCTCCCTAATCGATGTGGAGTTCGGCTATGCCTCACATGAGATGTCTCATAAATTGTCGGCCATCAAAGCCGTCAGTCCCCAACCACCTCCGCAGCGGTCGGAGGGCAAGATGCCTCCCCCTAGGAGGGGTGGGCAACTTCAAAGCGAACAACTCGAACAACATGGAGAGATGGTCGTGTGGCTTTGCACCATCGATTAGAGCCGCAGGGGCCCATCTCAACCTGACCCTATCCCTTTGTGGCCTCAAGCCCTTCTAAGAATCGGCCTAATAGAGAGTTTCCTAAGCACGAAGCGGGGTCGAGGACGCGGAGGGCCGCTCGGCGTGTGAGCCTAGGGGCTGTTGACCTCCCCTAGCCACGTCGCATCCTGACGGTGCCCTCTTGTGAACAGTTGTGCGCCATAAAATGCGGGCACGTGAATCAAAAGATAATGAAGACAAAAAGTATGAGGCTTACTCGGGTTACTGCGTTGGCATCCACAGCTCAGCCTTTCGTCTGGCTGCCTCTCCTGCGCTACAAGAAAACGGTTAGTAAATGTCGGAGGAAACACATGCGTTCGATGTACCTCCTGCGACCATTGCCAGGCCTTGTGTTGCTTGGGAGATTGAACCACCGCGTCTTCTGTCTCTTGATTGCGAGTGCGTCTTAGAGTTTGCGCCCATCTTGCACGCCAACCACTGTCATTTCCGCCTTTGTCTTCATGCCGTCTATTTAAGCCGAGGGAGAGGAGGGTAGCGAGTCTCTTTCCCAACTTTCGAGTTTCCTCGATGTCTAGTCTGAGTGACAGATCAACGCCATGGTTCGCGGCCCGTCCTGACGGCTTCGCCGTCGCTAGGAGGGATTTTTGGAGATCGGGCTCTGCCACACCCTACCGGCGTTCGTCCTCCATAGGTGTTAGAGGAAGTTCCACGAAGATGGGAAGGAACGATGTCATGGGAGGCTCAGGTCGCTGGCTCCCCCATGGTTGGCGTGCAGGCGACTTCCAGCTCTAGGTTTGGGAGCATTCGAGCATCGACTCGGCGGCTCACACTCGTTGGCTCATCGCCAGGCATTCCTCCCCTGCTCTATCAGAAGTGGCGTCGGGGAAGTTCCTAGAGGGGCTCCTCTTCCTCGGATGTTAAAGGAAGCTCCGCGAGGTGGTTCTCCCCAAGGCTTCTTTCAACAGTCCTCTCCTGCTCACGATGCAGCTCTAAAGGCTAGAGATACCTTGTACCGGTCTCTTTGCTTCATGAGATGTCCATCGCGAGCGGGAGAGGATCCGATGATCATTGTAACCTTAGTTCCATCTGGTCCAGTAACATGTTAGACCATATGTCTTTGTTCGTGGCTTAGAAGCCAGTGATCCTAATACTTAGGATAGCGTTGCAATCGGTAAACGCATAAGTCTTTAAGGCTTTGATGTATGTGTTGTTTTTTTCTTTTTGTCGTCACCATTGTCAACTATTTGAATTACTTATCTCAATGATCCTTGGCACGAAGGGTTTTGCCCGAGCTATTCAGTCTCTGTGTTGTTGATTCTCATGAATCACTCTGCCCGGTTAGGCTCGTCGTTGAGTCATTACCGGGCTGTAGTGATTCGTGTTTGTACGCTGTGGCGTACTCCGCCGCAATCGAGGGAGGTGGCATATCTATCCTTGCCAAGGTTGTTTGCTCGGTCTTCTTCTCTTGAGTACGCTGGATCGGTCGCGGACGACTGTTGGCTTCCAACTCGAGCAGGACGGCTTAACCGAGTGACATGTGTGCTGAGGGCTACTTGGTTGCGTGGAGCTTGCTACTCCCGCATGCGGTTTTGCTAGCATGTGAACCTATCTTGTCGCGCTACCGCCTGTGTTCCTCTTGCTCAGGTTGGAATGTGCTCGTTCTTCGTTAGCCTTGTGAGCGCGGGTGCATGTTCTAGCTTGGGGGCTGGCCCGCAGAGGTGAACGTTGTGCGGCCTGATGCTGTGATCAAGGTGTCAGGGTTAGGTCGCCGATCCATTTTGATGCAAGAAGGAAATGGATAGAGGGTGCAGGCTTTGATTTTTTCTCGTTCCGCCCGCTCGAGCAGAGCGGCGCTCTATTTCCTTTTGCTCCTCATCCATGTGAGTGCCTGACTTTGCCCTGGAGCTGGTCTGGGAAGCTTGGTCTAGAAGGTGCCCTGTTGCGGTTGAGAGGTCGGGAAACAGTTTGGCGTTCTGCCCTGCCGTGGGTACGTGTGGAAAGGCTCGAAATAGGTCCATCGTTTGACGACAGATGGTGCTTGGGCTCTTCGCACATAGTGCGCGATTGGCGTATTCGCTTGTCATTCTACCATTCTTTGACTTATTTCCTGTTCAAATTGGAATGTGCTTCATCTCCTTAGTCCTATGCTCGTGAATGCGTATTTTAGCCTGGGGCTAGCCCACGGGGCTCAAATGTGCATGATCCGTTGGAGCGACAGAACAACGAGGGATGCCTGCAGATCCGGCACGATGGGAAAAGAAAGTGAGAGAATGATGTGAGCTCTCTTTCCTTTTGCTCCCTTGGTCTTGAGCGAACAAGTTTTCCATTTCCTCTCAGGCTCGTGCGCGGGTGCCTAGCCTCGCCTAGGAGTTGGTCCGTTAGGTCGGCCGGGGCTACCTGAGTCTGAGGTCAGGACACAGGTCACCGGCTCGTCACGGCATGGGGAGCAATTGAAAGGTGTTCGGGAAAGGATCGTTGGGATGGTGACAAGCAGTGCTATGTCGTGGAACAAGTATATGCGCCCTCATGTGCGGCCTGCATGAGTGAATCATGTCTGGCTGCTAGCGCAAGTCGGATCGGGTCACCCAGAGATCTAAGCGGCTCTAACACGAGGTGTATGAGCACGTTGTTCCGTGGCTCGCTCCATGGGTTGGTTGCGCTCCCCTGGGGCTAAGGCAAGCCTACATGTGTATGTGGACGTGTTTTGGTAGAGCGGCTCAAGTTAAAGTGGATGTGACTGACCGATGTACCGGGAGCTATTGTGGGATTGGTTGTCGTTCCTCAAGGTGCGGCGAGCCCCCGAGCGTCAGCTCGTGACGAAGTCGTTGCAATCTTCGGGCTGTGAGCTGACGAGGGAGCTTCTTCAGTGCTTGGCACGGTCGTAGCCGGCGTGGATCGACCTCTCGGCTGGCTCTGGATCGACCTTTGTCGGCTTGACGTCCTCGGTGAGCCTGCGAGCCCCCAAGGGTGACTTCTTCAATTTCGTCCTACTGTAGCTTCTGGCCAGGAGGACCCGTGTGTTCTGGTGCTTGAGCCCTCATGGCGTGATGATGTCATGTTCATCGCATCCCCGCCTCTGAGTGCGGTTGCCACTCTTGACAAAGAGCTAGCGTGACCTATCACTATGGAAGAGGGTTCTGAGCGCAACGCGGTTTGGTCCGCTCATCACGGCACACGGTGCGTTCAGGGGGCCCGCTTCCTCGGATGCACGCGCCTCTGAGCGATAGCTGATTGTCTGTTGAGGCATGATGGGCGGTTTGTCCGTCAACCAGGGTTGGGCTCTGGTTCCAGGCCTGGTCCTGCGTGGCGTGGCGCCGGCTCGCCCCCTGATCACTAGCGACGATGTCGCATGGCGGCTGGTAGTTTCATCGCTTGTGTGTGCCCTAGCTCGTTGTGTTCCACTGGCGGCGGAGACGCTATCCGGGGTGTGGCCCTACCGTAGGGTCCAGTTGTCCTACGTGGTGAGTCTGGACTAGGTAGAAGCTGGTGACGAACATTGATCCATTGGTTCGAGCGATCTCATGGTTCCCTAGAAGGATGTGGCCACCACAGGCCATTCCTCTGGCAAGCTCGCCGTGAGCCACGGGCCTTTGGCTTCTAGGTGGAAGTCTTGGCCGTGGCCGGTGGCGAGAGAGGGTGCTAGTCCCCCTATGTAGGTAAACTCTGGGATGCAGCCCCTAGGGGTAGTTCTGAGAGTGTGTCCGCCGCAGGCCACAGGACCCAGATCTCCATGGCGGAGGTTTGGACCGCAACTGTAGGCGGACATGGGCGCTGGCCCTTCGGTGTGGTTAACCGCGTGGTTTTCCCAAAAGGATATGGCCGGTCAAGGCCATTCCTTGGGTGAGTTCGTCATGAGCCGTGGGCCTTTGGTTTCCCAGATGGAAGACCTAGCCGTGGTTGGTGACGAGTGAGGGTACTGGCCCCCTTATGTAGGTGGACTCTGGGATGCTACGCAGTGGGTAGTTTCGAGAGTGAGTCCACCGTAGACCACGGGATCCAGTTCTCCAGAGTGGAGGTTATGACCACGGCTGGAAGCGGATGCGGCACTGACCCTTCGGCACCGATGAACTCATAGTTTTCATGATGGAGTGGTTGTCATGGGCCATTCCATGAGTGAGTCCACCAACAGTGCGAGGAGCCATCGCTTCCTTCTCAACAATCGAGAGTGCGTGACTATCCCCTACCTGGCGCGCCAACTGTCGATGTTTTATAAACCAGACTAGTAAATTTATATGATTTCTGTGCTGCTCTAGGAAGACGATGGTAGCATCCAAAAGACACGAGAATTTATTCTAGTTTAGGCCGGAGCCCTATGTCCAGTCTCAGAGATGATCGAGTGCATGTTCCTCGCTGAATGCTCTGAAGTTCTTACAGTGGGTGGTGCAAGAATGGTGGAAGAGGATGGAGAGCTAGAGCTAGGAGATGGACCACCTAAAGAGAAGCTCTAGGAGCCCTACTACTATAGAGAATGAATGAAATGGTAGAGGATGTGAATGATGTCCTGAAAGGGCGCCCTGACTGCCCTTATATAGAGTTTGGGGCCAGGGCACATACGAAGCAGTAGGTTCTCTAGACTGAAGGGTCGTGAGCTTGAGGGAGGTCCTAGTTAACTTGGCTTGCAAGCTACACCGTCTTGTGGTGCGCGTCCGGGCGTGGTTGTCATCATGGTCCTGTGGCCACGTCGCAGAATGGTGTGACGTGGTGCTACTGTGCCGGCCGTGGTGGCATTGTAGGCACCATGGTGGTTCGCCAGCCGTCCTGTGTGATGTGGTCTCTGTCGTGGTCTTCGTCGTCATCTCCTGATTTCCTGGGGCATCGTATAGGAGTTGGTAGCCACCCCTAGATTGTTGATTCCTTGTTGGCTCGAGGAGCTGAGGACCACGACCCCAATCGCTGGGGTCGTGGCTCCGTCGATCTGGATGGCCTCTAAGTCAAGGCTCTCGTCGTGGATCCCATCCACGTCTTGTCAGTCCGTATTTGGACGGTGGGTTCCATACTAGTCATCACCGCTGTGCGGTGTTGTCTTGTCTTTGCAGCGTGGCACAAGGATGGTGTCTGACCGGATCGAGGTGACCGTTGTCCCCTCGGTCCTTGCGGGGTCAATGTGGTGTGCTTGTTCCTGTCAGAGTAGGCATGCTTGGCTAGGCTCGACCTCTCCCCGTTCCTTCCAGGGGTCATGATGGGGGAGAGGTCATGCGCCCTTCGAGCGCCGTGCGGCTAAGGTAGGAGGAAGGGGTCTTGGCTGACCCCGGCCTTAGCGTCTGGCCTGGTTTGCTTGGCTTAGCTAGGCCTTCAGTCGTTCGGGCCTTCGCTAGCTAATATGTTGCGGGCCGCGTGGCCTGCTAACTAATCGATGCCTTGAGACACCCCGAGGTTATAACCCCGACACATATGCATCACCTAGCAGCGACAAATATACATTTTTTTGACAACATGTATAGTAGATGTTTTATAAAGAGGTCCTCTATAGAAGACCAAATTACAGCAACGTCTTGTACCTGCATGGGAAGGCAGCAACGTCGATGGTGGTGGGGAAGACAAATCCGCCAGCGGGGGTGGGGGGTGTTTGTAGGGGTGTCAAGGACGTAGGCACCCAAATGGACTGACTGCGCAAAGTGTCGGTTAAAGATGGGTTAGTTCAGTCATCGATGGAGGAGCATGCCAGCAATGGAAGGATGCTATTGATGCCCTCGTCGGAGGTTGAAGAAGATGCTCAAACCAGGATACCAAATGGAGGTAGAGCTATTGAACCAACACCAAAAGAGGAGCCACCTTGCTGAAGTAGGGAGAACTAGGACTGAAGGTTGTTGTATGGAGATGGAAGCGAGCGGCGAAGGTTGTGGATCGAAGCGGAGCGGATCTCGGCGATGGCAGGTGGAGATGGAAACAGAGATGGTGGAGAGGACATCCACGTAGTAGATCATGTTTATTTTATTTCTATTGACCTTGGAACTGACATCGGCGATGGCAAGGAAGATGCCGAGGAAGACTACGACGACGACAACGACAGCGGCAATATCAATACAAGACTTTTCCGATGGGAGGCACCCATCCGAGCAACTTACAACTACTGGTTACTAAGTACTAGGAGGGGGACCATCTCCTAGCCCACTCCAGTGAGCTCGCCGGAGGCGGGAGGGAGGGGGCAGCTAGATCTAGATCGGCTGGGAGCACTCGAGGAGGAAGAAGGGTTCGAGTTGGCCTTCCCGAATCAAAGAGTTAAAAATTGTTAATCATGCGACAGATATACATTAAAGTAGAGCCCATGAGGAGTAAGAGAAAACAATACAACTATGTTGTATGGAACAAGGGATGGTTGATAGCATCTGTTCTGGTCATCTTTTACCTAAACGCAGGCTTTATGCTATACTAGTATATATATCAGATGGCATAGAGCATTTTTAAATATCTTTCTTAAACACAATCTATAAATCATCATTTAAAGAGTCATTTGAATAAATCATTATTTATATTTTTATATCCTTTGTTGCATAGTCTAGAGTGTCGGCCATTTAGTTCATCTCTCGGTCTTTGCAAACGTATGAGTTCTTGGCCATGTTCTGCCATCATCTCTCAAGTCATTGAACTCAATTTGTCCTTAAAGGACATATGCCCAATCTGCATCCACCAACCGATGTATATGGACATATGCATGGGGGCATATGCCCCTTGTAGCAAAATCAACATTCACCTCAAATGTGGATGACTGTGATGGCCATGAGGGTACCAGTAAGCCGCTTCATGTTGGCCCAGCGCTCCGCCATGTTGATCGCTACAAAGGACAACGCGTGTTCTACATCGCCCAACCCTCCGCGGGCAGCACCACTCTATGTTGGCCCAACCCTCCGCCCTGGTGTTCGCGACAACGATCAGTGTTTTTTAGCATGAAACGGCAGGTGCTCTGCCTTTGCATTATGTAGAGGGTGAAAAGTTACAGCAGTTTACACAGTGTCTAAAGTTCGAGAAAACAAGGGGTAAGGAGAAAAAGAAAACACTGCACAACAGTTGCAGTCAACCGTGTGGCTCTACATACAGATCGGTGTAACCTCCTTACTTTCTAATTGAAGTGCTGCCTTCGTAAGGTCGGAGTTTCAACAGCTGTCATGTATGTTGGATCTAAATTCTAAAGTCCATCTGGGGTCTTAGAACATAGACAAAAGACATCAGAGTTTCAGATTCTTGCACTCAGGTCTTATTTAGTTCCTCCCCCTAAAGTTTAATCCTTATCTCATCGGATATTTGGACACATGTATAGAGTATGAAATATAAACTAAAAAATAACTAATTGCACAGATTGCAACTAATTTGCGAGACGAATATTTTAAGTCTAATTAATCTATGATTTGACAATGTGGTGCTACAGTAGAGGTATAGTAAACATGTGCTAGTGCCGGATTAATTAGACTTAATAAATTCGTCTCGCGGAGTACTGAGGACTTTTATAATTTATTTTATTATTACTATCTGAACACTCCCATATGACACCTCAATGTAACAGCCGATATGACACCCCCAACAAAGCCTCGGTGTTTGTCTTTTGAACAAGCATCCCATCTTCTAACTGACCACCACGAGTTCAATAGCAGAGCTGTAAGCTTCGTAGCGTGTCCCCTCAATCACCTTGTAACCTGAGATCACCTCTAACCAGCTTGGTAGCGTGTGTCACCTCAATCACCTGGTAAGTTTGGCAGCGTGTATGTCACAAGTGTTCACGCAAAAGGCTCGAGTTCAAAATTGGAGGATAGTGGACTACATACCGGCTCATTCGAATCCGGCCACATGAGAGCTTGTTTGGTCTATTAAAACCTCTATTCTTATTAAGTGCCAATCGACCTAACGCATTAGCGACACAAGAAGTTGTTGGTACCGGCTAAAGAACATGTGCATACACTAGTAGTAGTCTAGTAGAGTATGGATCGTCGTTGCTTTTGTCACAACTCACAAGGTCTCATGAGTATGAATATATCATTGCCACCGGCATCCGCCTCCTTTTCAGTTTGTCTTTTCCTACATGAATTGAAGACACTTCTATTAAAAATAAGCACCAAAAATGACTCCATCAATATTCAAACAATTTCAACCTAGGCACCATAACATAGAGCTAGATTTTAGAAAATTTTGAAACAAGTTTCATCATTTTCCGAGCTAAAATAAATTTTCTATGAATTTTCAAGATTAAACCAAGTTTTACATTATCTTTCCATATAAAAATATGTTTGAATAATTTTTAAATTTTTATTAATTTTAGTTTTAGATATTTAAAAAAGAATATTCCTAATCCGGTTTACCTCTTGAACTTTCAAATTAGTCTAATTTATTACTCTAACATGGCGTCACATCAGCAAAGTCACCATCAAAACCGCCAGGAAGTGGTTTTCAAAAGTTGAGAGAAGAAAGTTGAGGGAGGGTAAAAAAACTATTTGTATAGATCAGAAATAAAAATCTGACGACTGCTATACACATGTTTGCTCCTGCTAATCTACACAGGCGCATCGCGCATGCTTACAAGCAAGTCAACTGATCTCAACCTCACACTTGTTGCTCTCCTTCATGTATTTGTTTGTGCAATCTAGACTCGTAGCCATCTTAAGTTTTCTTACCATGCAGCATGCGCTTTCCGCAGCGTTTTTAGAAAAAAAACTAAAATTACTCTAACAGTCCACAGATTTCAGAAGAACTAAAATTACTCTTTTCTCATCCGTTTCATTTCAACTAAAATTAATCTTTGTCAAACTAACCAATCAGGCAGGATGTACACCAAGCGAGGGTACCTACTACCTAGAGAGTAGAGACTACAAGTTCAGGAAGTTGGTGTCCCCGAACAGCTCGGCAGAATCAGAAATCCTACTGCCAGTACGCGCTGCTATGGGATTGCGATCCCGGTCTCCCCTGCTTCGACTCGGACAGCGACCGGCCGCCGCCGGCGCTGCCAGTGGCAGGCCGTACGCCCGTCAGCTCCTTCACCACGGCAGCCATGGACGGCCTTTGGCTCGCCTCCCTGGCCGCGCACCGCAGCGCCACAGACAGCACCTTGCACACCTCCTCCATCTCCACCGTGCCGAAGACTTCCTCCATGAGGGCCGGGTCGCAGACGGCCTCGATTTTGTCGGTGCCGTTCAGCGCGGACGACACCCAGCCGACTATGTCCGTGCTGTCGGGGAACGAAGGATCCACCGCCGTCCTCCTGGTGAGCAGCTCCAGTAGCACCACGCCGTAGCTGTATACGTCGGTCTCCATGCTGCTCTTGGTGGAAAACGCCAATTCTGCAAGCATGCTCATTAGTTATGTGCATCGGTGTGTATTCTGAAAAGACCAATTTTCATAGTTTCCAGATGACAAGTACACCAGCAGATCTTATAAGTGTAGTATTTTATTTATTAAAAAAAAGATAACATGACAGTATCTGGCAAATTGAATTTCCAAATGTTTATATTGTGAATTTCTTTCTCCAAGAGGAATTAACTATTTGCAAGCTTCTCCATGACTTTTTATCTTCTATCAGAACTTTTGAGATGTAATTGGTAATGCGTATGCTTGCACGCTGATTACTGGAAACAATAGTACATGAAGATTTCAAATAATTGCTTCAGCAACGAAGCATTTCAGAATCCTAAATTTGCAATCAATGTATACATGCTAGTGTGGAAAAAGAAACAGTTATGATGTGCTTTGTTTCAACCATACCTGGGGCCATATATCCAATGGTGCCAACGATTCCAGTGGTCTGTGAAGCAGTAGAAGGCTGGTCCATGAGCTTCGCAATGCCAAAATCTGAAATATGTGGCACCATGTCCTTGTCCAGCAGTATATTACTTGGCTTGATATCACGGTGAATGATCGCAGGGCGGCAGTCATCGTGAAGATATGCTAGCCCATGGGCGGTGCCGAGAGCTATGTCATACCTCACACACCAGTCCAAAGTTGGTGCTGGCTGAATTACATGCAGAAAATCATGAAGGCTACCTTTTTCCATAAAATCATACAGTATGAATCCATTATCACGTCTGAACCAAAATTCTTTCAACTTTATCAAGTTTCTGTGCTTAATTTTTCCTAGTGTCTTCAGTTCTCTAACCATGCTTTTGTATGAACCTTTGTGTGCAGAAATCACAAGTTTCTTTATAGCATAAACATCTCCTGACCTCACTGTTGCCTTGTAAACAGTTCTGTGACCACCTGTACCGATGATATACTTGTCATCAAAATTTTCAGTAGCCTCTATAATCTCATTAAATTTAGATGAGGAACCTTCAAACATATTACTGACTGCTTCCTCAGTATTCTTCTTCTGATCTCGAGATTTCAGAAGGATGCAACACAGTATAAGTACCAGAACTGCTCCCACAAATAATGAACCAAGAACTATGAGGACAATTTTGAATGGGCCATGCACTACTCTTTTCTTCGACCCACCACAAGGTTTCAAAACATTAGCTCCCATGCAAGAAGAGTCACTGGTGCTGCAAGAGATACAGAGGCCCGGGTTTCCATTAAAAGAATTTGGTGTGGAACTCAGAAACTTCAGAAGAGTATCAGGGACTGGTCCACTAAATTGGTTGTAAGAAACATTCAAGGCATGCAAAAAACCTAGACTTCTCAATGTAGCAAGGCCTCCTGAGAGATTATTAAATGACAAATCTAAGTTTTCCAAGTCCACTAAATTACCCAATTGTGGTGGAATATTACCAACTAGACCATTGCTACTAAGGTTCAAGGCTGTACCCAGTTTCACCAGCTGTCCTAATGATGAAGGGATACTACCCCCAAGAATATTTCCACCAAGTTGCAGCTCAATAAGCATTTCCAATTGGGAGAGAGACTCAGGCAAGCCTCCAATGAATCTATTCTCTTGCAATCGTAGTTGTGTCAGAAACTTCAAGTTGCTTACTGTGCTGAGGGCCGAACCATTCAAAGAGTTAAAACTCAAATCAAGTGAATACAACTTGGAGCAACTGGAAATTTGCACAGGAATTGAACCATGTAATATGTTGTGTGAGAGGTCAAGTCTTTTCAGATTCACTAAGTTTCCAATTTCAGGTGGTATTGCCCCAGAAAACTTGTTCTCTGACCAGTTTATCTCAGTAATGTTTACACATCTGCTGAAGCTTTGAGGAATGTTACCACTTAAGGAATTGTGGCTCAGATCCATATAACTTAGATTTGCACAGTTTTTGAATTGTGGAATAGACCCATCAAGGTTATTGTTTTTGACAATGACTCGCTCCAGACTTGGGCAGTCCACAACATTGGATGGGATGCTACCGTTGAGATGATTAAACCCCAAGTCCAGAATTCTCAATGCTTTTCCTGAACAAATGTTTGGTGGGATACCACCAACAAAACTGTTATTTGTGAAATCTATCTGCACCAAGGGGCTATTAACACCCAGCTCCTGTGGTATGACTCCAGTGAAGAAATTATCAAACAGTGTAATGTTCTCCAGGTGCTTCAGCTCAGCTAATACTGAAGGTAGCTTTCCTGTGAATCTGTTGCTATAAATAAGGACGCTCTCAAGGGTTTGGATACTCCAAATATTCTCAGGGAAGTCTCCCATGAGGCGATTCTCGAAAAGAAATAGCTTTGACAAGTTCCGTAAATTTGCCAACTCTTCAGGAACAGTGCCCTCCAGCTGGTTTGCATCCAACTCTAGCCACTGCAGCAACTGACAGTTGCCAATCTCAGGTGGGATCGGCCCAGACAGGGAGTTCTGTGAAAGTAAAAGATATGTGAGGTTGCCCAATAAGCCGAGAGAAGTTGGAATTTTGCCAGACAGACTATTATTGACAAATCCAAGTTGTTGCAAGCTCCTGCAATTCCCTAGCCATGATGGAATTTCACCCTTTATATAATTGAATGACAGGATGAATATTTCCAGCTTGCAGTTCCCGAAACTGAAAGAGATCTCGCCTGTGAAGCTGTTGCTAGTGGCATCAAAAACCCTGAGGCCTTTGATCTCACTCAAGGTTTCTGGAAGACTGCCACTCAGCTGATTATAGAGTAGATACAGCTCCTCCAACTTGGTGCAGTTGCCAATTGAACTGGGCAAAACTCCAGACAACATATTATCATGTAACCACAATGACTTAAGGCTTGTCATTTCACCAACCGAGAAGGGTATCGAACCACTGAGCTGATTGTCATGTAGGTACACTTGCTCCAGAAACTGGTTCTTGAACAACTCCTCTGGTATTGTTCCATTCAAAGAGTTGTAGTACAGTGACAGTGCTGACAATTTCTTGAGGTTGCCCATTGATGCTGGTATACTGCCAGAAAGTAGGTTTTGGGACAGATCCAATTGTTCAAGCATACTGCAGTTGCCCAATTCTGGAGGGATCAAACCAGATATGTTGTTAGCAGATAAATCGAGAATTTGTAGGTATTTCAGACGCCCTATTTCAGGTCCGATTGAACCTGAAACCCCTGATGATGATAGGTCGAGAGAAATCACTCTGTTCCTTCCATTGCAACCAACACCATTCCATGCACAAGGAGTTGCATCAGAAGCACTCCAGTTGGACCTTAGGGAACTTGGCAGCATGAGGCTTTTGGACAAAGCAAGAAGAGCTAGGCCATCTGAACTCATACCCTGAGATGTTGAAACTAACATGAAGAATAGAAAAACCCAATGCCAGGAGACCAGCTTCATCTTGTCCCTGAAAATTTTGCATAGCAGTCAGCAGATCATGTTTTCTGTCCTATGTACAAGTAGTTCAACGCACAATCAAATGGGGATTGCATGTATGAACGGTTATCATCATCAAAATTGTGCACGTTGGTAACCTTCCCCCCTAAAAGCAACGTTGTAGAACAATTTGATGAAACTACAAGTTACTTATTTTTCCCAATAAAAGATGGTAGAAATCCTTTTGTAACATTATCATTTATCAATCTTGAAGGAAGCCCCGCCTACTGTCCTGGGACACATACTAACACCAAGTAGAACGTACTCATGTAAAAACACATAGTAATATAGTACGTATATGACAGAAAAATATACTCATAAACGGGTTTGGTTAACTAGAGCCCCCCAAAATGCTACGCACACCTACCGGTAGTTTCGATGATCATACTGTGAGAGAAGCAAAATGCAAATATGGCAAAACCAAAACCCAATGCTAAACTTAATTATTAATTATACTCAGGACGCTGGATGGTTTCCGAAGCCACTGCAAATGAAGCAGGAAGACGGAGTCTCGCATTTTCCTAAAAGGGGCAGAAATTGAGTTTATGACGGGCTTCTTTTCTTACTGTTTAACATAAGCCATACTAATCAACGAGATGGGATGGGATCCGATCTCGAACACAGAAGCATTTCCCCATTTCTAAAAACAATGGGCAGTTGGGCACCACCACATGGGCTGATGATGAGCACCTCGATTTCTTCTCTTTAGAAAAACAAAAGGAAAATGGGCGCCTCGATTGCAATTGCAAGGGAGAGATCCTCTGCACTACTACGCCGACGGCAGGACAGAATAATTAAGAAGCTTCCTAGGCACAGCAGAAGGATTCCTCAGGGAAATCGGCACACAGGAAAGCTCATTTCAGTGGGCTACGATTGAAAGAGCCATCGAATTCGCTTCGTTCCTGAACAACACTCTCTAAATTCGAGAGCCCGCGCTGCCAGCAAGAACCGGAGAAACTACCAAGCAGATGCGAATGCAACAGACAAGACAGCAGGAACGAAACGAATGAAGGAGCGGCGGTTCCTCGGGTTCAAACGCACACACCAGGAACTACAGTCGGCAACTGCTCGATCGGGAACTGATTACAGGGGCGAAGCGAGCGAGAGCGGCGCTTACCGGAGACGGCAGCTCGGTGCCCGCGGCCGCGGGCGAGAGGAGAGGATCCTGGGGAAATGGGGGCCGCCGGCAGGGGCTGCTCTAGTTGGCGGACGACAGAGAGAGAGAGCACCGGCACCGGGTGGACTGTTTGGCGGAGGCAGGAGCGAGGCCGTTTTTTTAGGCAGCCGCGCCCGCGCCGCCTGCCTTTTGTGGAGCGAGTCCAGCGGAGGGGGTGGTTGCGGCAATCAGTAGGGCGGTTGGGGATCCGTTCACACGGGTACACACCGGGGGCGAGGGTGCTGTGCCTGTCGACACGTATGGCGCGTGGCCGCGGCATCCGTGCGGCTGCGGGGTGGGTCGGGGACGCGTCCACGGTCCATTTGCGTCGCGTTCGCACACTGTGGGCCGTGTGGCCTGCGCGGCGCAAGTTCACACGGGACGACATGGGTTTAGCCAGCATAGGTAGGAATTTCAGCGAACAGGGCCTTGTTTAGTTGGTAAAAATTTTTGGTGAAATGTAATTGTAGCAGTTTCGTTGTTATTTGGTAATTAGTGTTCAATCATGGTCTAATTAGACTTAAAAGATTTATCTCGTCCATTTCGTCTAAACTGTGTAATTGGGTTTTATTTTTTATCTATATTTAATATTTTATGCATGCGCTCAAAAACTCGATGTGACGGGAAATCTAAAAATTTTAGCAAAATTTTTGGCATCTAAACGGTACCCAAGAACCAATGGGCTAGTAGTCTGATCCTATCTATCGAAGTCAAACGTACGTACGTTTTAGCGATGGATGAAGCCTGCCCTTGATGCTTTTCTAAGAGTTTATTATTGTTTTCTAATCTATCACGTGGATGAATTAGTTAGTCAGCAGCCCTGTTGGTAAGCTTTTTTTTAATCACAAAAGTTGCAACGGTTCTGCACAGGTCAATTCGTCTTATATTTAATTATTAGTTTATTATTAGATGAGCAAAGCTTGCTGTTCTGGCGCATATACATATGTCACCTAGTGGCGACAAATATACATTAAAGCGGGGCCCACGATCAGAGTAAGAGAAAACGATACAACTCTTTTATGTTGTATGGAACCATCTGTTCTGGTCATCCTTTTTCTTTTTGAAACGACGTTCTGGTCATCTTATAGCTAAACACAAGCTTATCCTATACTAGTATACTCCCTTTATTCCAAATTATAAGCCGTTTTAACTTTTTTGGTACATCCACTTTGCTATATATCTGGACATAACGTATATGTAGATACATAGCAAGTTAAATGTACCAAAAAAATCAAAGTGACTTATAATTTGGAACAAACAGAGTGTATCAGATGGCTTAGAGCATTTTCAAGTGTATTTCTTAACATAATCTCTAAATCATCTTTTATATTATTTGAATAAACTGTTTTTATATATTTTCATCCTCAAATATCGTATGCATAGTATAGAGAGCTAGTCCTGCTCTCTATCTTTAGCCAGCAAGAAATCTAAAATAAAGCATAATACTCCCTCCATTCCAAATTATAAGTCGTTTTGACTTTTTTGATATATCTATTTTGATATGTATATATCTAGATACATAGTAAAATTGATGAATAAAAAAGTCAAAGCGATTTATAGTTTGAAACGGAGGAGTATATTTAAAGATCTGACTAATTAAAAAGGCTATCGACAGATTTTTTTCTTTTCCATCAAAGCCTCTATTAAGTGCCAACCGACCTAAGACTGTCCGCACCGCTGTTCGTTATAGTCTCCGGTAAAACAGATAGCGGATCGTTTACCGTAAAACGCAGCTGCACCGGGTACGCTACGCGGTCCGCCAGAAACGAACGATCCGGCAAATTCCGCGGCTACAGTAAAATGTAGCGGACGCGCGAGAGGCGCCAGCAGTCTGGAGAGAGAGTAGGCTGTGGCGGGCCCCACTTGTTTAACTAGCTAAAAAATGTTATAACTTACAAACCATAAAACCAAATTAAATTCCGATTGCACCATTAAATTCGTTGCAATAAATACTTCAAGACAAGATGTCACATGGATATATTTAGACAAAGTGACAAGTGGGTCCCACAGTGGATAGAGGATGATATAGAGGATGGATGGATGCGGAAGAATTTGGTATAGAGAAGAGAATCTTGATGACTAGACCTTTTAGAGGATGAATATAGAGGTTCATGAGTGCGGACAGTCTAAGGCACTAGAGACAGTTGTTGGTAAGAGCTAAAGAACATCTGTATGCATACGCTAGTAGAGTATGGACCGTCGCTGCTTTTGTCGCTACTCGAAAGTTTTTCACGCGCGTGATCATATCATTGCCATTCGGAGCAGCGTGCGCCCGGTCCGTGCACATGGCTGAGTTCTTTTTTTTTTGCCCGTACGGACACGACTGAGCATATCCGTTTGTCTTTTCCTCATGAGTCGAAGACATGACTTGACCACCGTCAAGCCTGTACGCGTACAGTCGTGCCCATGCACACTGATGAATTTCTTGGTGAAAATGTTTGGGTCCGACTACTGTAGCACTTTTTATTTTATTTGGCAATTTGTGTCTAATCATGAACTAATTAGGCTTAAATAATTTGTCTCGTGATTTACAACTAAACTGTGTAATTAGTTTTTTCTTTCATCTAAATTTAGTACTCCATGCATGTGCCGCAAGATTTAATGTGATAGGTACTGTACCATTTTTTGAGTTCACTTTTTTTTAACTAAACAGGCTCATGGTTGAAAAATGAGGTCTGAACCCCCCAGTCCCCAGTCCCCACAGTTCACGTGTGATCGGCGGCTCAGCTACTGAAAAGTTGGTCAACAGAGCAGCGTGCGCTCGTGTCGCCGTGAGCATACTAGCACAGGGTATGAGTGAAGAACTCGGCGTGCCCCGTTTCTCCAAGGTCATTGGCTTCAACTCAGAATTATTGTCCACGTAGGCAAAAGAGAAATGGGGTTAATAATCTCACAACAGAGACTACTAGTGATGTAAGAAAAGTCCATTTGGCTTTTTGCCTATTCTTTTGCTCGACCTTCTCCATTTTATCAGACTTTGCCAGGCTAGGTGAGTTGTTGCTTTCTCCCAACATGCGAAACAATAGGAGCTTGTAGCTTCTGTGAGAACGAGGTATTCGTTCCCTCTGTAAGCTATGTTGACAAGATACGAGACCATCAATCGATCTGACCTGCTGGATACTGCATGCTCTAGATTTAGATTAAGCCAAAAATTATTACGTATGACTGCATTTATAAATAATATTATTATAATTTATGACTCTAAATAGGTATATTATGAAAACATATTCTATAATTAATCTAAGCGATATTTATATATTTATTCAGTAGCATAAATGTCAGTACTTTTTATATAAGTCTAGCCCATTTATAATTGTTTGACTCCTTAAAAATAAGAATTACACTGTTCCTAGTAACGAGAAAGTAGATAGGAATGCACTATAAAAACTTCCTTTCCTACCCAACGGCTTCTCGTCCACTTGGCAGCGCAGGTACTTAAAAAGCCAAGGGCAATTGGACAAACCAGCGAAGCTCGTCACAACGACTTGACTCGGGAGTCAGGACTATGCTCGTCAGTCGTCACAGACTCACGTGCGTTCTAACTGCAAATTACTAAGTAGAGAAAGCAACGTAGCGACACCTCGGCATGTGACAAGTATCTTCACTCTGGTATACTAGTAGCAGAAGCAGAGCATGGGTTCACATTCACGACACACACGGCCGGCCTGGAACACGTCGTCCCGGCTGTTTTCATTCGAGCGCCGAGAAGAGCGAGACGGAACGAAACCACCGAGTGCAACGCGTTACTATTCGTGTCGGCGTGACTCTGCTCTCCACACCTGTGTAGAACAAATGATCGGCACGGATGTGGCCTTGGTTCAGAACTTTGGACGGAAGCTAACTAGGGCTTGTTTAGATGCCATCCAAATTCCAAATTTTTTCACTCTCTCTCCATCACATCAATTTTTAACCGCTTGCATGGAGTATTAAATGTAGGTAAAAAAATAATTAATTACACAGTTTAGTTGGTAATCACGAGATGAATCTTTTGAGTCTAGTTGGTCCACGATTGGATAATATTTGTCAAATAAGACGAAAGTGGTACTATTCATCGGATTCATTTTTTTGCAATCTAAACAAGCCCCTAGCTAAGGCCGCAACCATAAAATATGACTATACGAGTACGGGCATCGTCATAAGTCATAACCATGACTATGATTGTGGTTGATGAATGATGATTCTAGTAGGAGGAAAATGCACCGTCGGTCCCTGAAGTTAGCACGTGGTGTCACAGCATTTCCAAGAGTTTGCCAAATTAACTTGGCATCCATTTATTTTTGGCAAAACAGAAAAATTGTGCTCCAACAGTTTGGCATCCAACTTGACAAATTTTAGCAACTTGGCAAATCTCCTCCCTCCACGCGCATATTTGCGCGCTGAGCGCGAGCGCGCATCCGGCTTCACGTGCAAATTTAAGCAGGGCTCTTCGTTTCTTAGCGGGGCTCTTCATTTCTTAACAGGGCTCTTCGTTCGCTTAGCGGGCCTCTTCTTATTTTACTAAGTCCAAATGGCAAACTCTTGGAGAGAGTCTATTTTTTCACTTGCCATATATTTTAGCGAGTTGCCAAATCACGATATTTACCAAGTGAATTTTGGCAAACTCTTGGAGATGCTCTTAGGTCTCCGTTCTTTAAAAATGCAAATTTTGGTTCCCAAAACTTGTCTCAAGTGTCACCAGCAGTCCAAACGGGCCCTAGGCTATCCGTACTCATGGACCTCTATATTCATCCTCTATACGTCCTAGTCAACAAGATTCTCTCCTCTATACTCAATTCTCCCGCACTCATCCATCCTCTATATCATCCTCTATCCACTATGGGACCCACTTATTACTTTATCTAAATATATCCATATGTAATCTAGTTTTGAAGGATTTATTGAGACGAATTTAATGGTGCAATCAAAATTTAATTTGGATTTTTGGTTTGTGAGTTATAACATTTTTTCCTTTATTTAGCTAGTGGGGTCCGCCACTGCACACTATAGAGTAAGCACTGTGCTATTCTAAATATAGAGTGAGAGAAAGGATAGAGTATCATTTTAGAGTACCCAGTGCAGCAGTTTTTACTCTATATTCATACTCTAAAGGTTTAGAATATCGTTTACAGTACGTCACTGCGGCTAGTCTAACAGGGTTTGCTTGCGGACGGGGCGCCAGGCTGGCGCAGACGTGGAACCCGACTCCTTCCCGTGCTCGTTCTCCTTCACTCGCACGACGCGGACGGTTTGTCGCCAGGAGAAGCGGTGCCGGCCGCATCCACCGATTCGCCGCCTAGCCGTGGCTTCTTCAGCAAGGGGCGCACCGCCGGCAAGAGCAACAGCTGCCTCTACGCCCTCGTCGCCACTAGGCTCGCGTCACGAGGCGGACCCGTTCCCTAATGGAGTTCGTCGCCGTGCGCCGGGAGCAGTGGTGGCGGCCGCATCGATCCGATTCGGCGCCCAGAACCACGTCTTCTCCAGCGAGGAGCACATCGACGGCGAGAGCGACCGCTGCTACACCCTCGTCGCTGCTAGGCCCGCGTCCATCGGGCGCATCGAAGGCCGCTGCGTCCGTCGGCCCTAGAACCATGTGCAAGGAATGTGTCCGACGTGGTCGTGGGCTCCGGCATCGGTGGCACGATGGCATTCTTGGCAGGACGGAGGATCTCGTGAGGAAGGCCATGTCCTTCCTTATCAGGAAGTGAAGATGAAGAGAATTGAAAATGTAGAGAACCGAAAATACCCAGCAGGACTGAAGCTGGCGTTCTGAAAAGAGTCCGGGCCCCTCGTTGATCAAACTGTTATGTTGGATGTCTGTAAACAGTCTTTATGTCTTGATACTTCGGCGTCTCCTTTTGCTCTTTGCTGGTTAGTAGTTCTTGCAGGAAGTAGCAGCGCTCGCATCTGAATCAGATGTATAGCCCCCCCTCTTTTTTTTTTTGCCTTCCTGTTTGGAAGCGTTCAGGAAGTAGTTGGCAGTTCTGTGCGTGCCCCCTGCTTTGTTCTGTTGCTTTCCCTGATACAATCTAGCTACCTTGTATTTCAGCTAATTCTGTTAATGCAAATGGGGGAGATCTCTCGGTTTGAAAAAGAAAGAGAACTGAAAATACAGTGATACAGAGTGGTGAACTGAAAATGCAGAGAAGAGGCAGCGAAAGAAAATGCAGAGAAGAGCTAACATCTACATCTATATTTTTCTGTGATCTAAAAATTGAATTGACATGTTTGTACAAAAAAATAGAACTGTCTAATGTGCAATGAAATAGAATGATTCTGCTTGCATGTGCATGTATATTTTTCTGTGATCTGAAACATGTAAAAGTGAATTTGGAGCCTGCAGCAACACCTCTTAGGAGGATGAATGAAATCACTACAAGTATTTCCTAACCCAGTCATATCAAATGATATTCTGAACAGATAGCTAGTTTCAGTGACTAGTTGCAGAGCGATGCAAACTGCGGACTTCAATTTTTCACAAGAAATTTTTCATAGTGACTGGAGACATTCCCGGATGCACCAAAATGAGTTCAAGCTAAAACATTCGCATCGTTTTTGGTAAGCCTTTTCCCAGAAGCTAAAGCATACCCTATACAAGCATCCTTCACATTACTGGATGCACCAAAATTACCCAGAAGCTAAAGCATAGTCATTGTTTTTTCTAAGCCTTTTTCCCATAAACTAGGCATAACCTATACAAGCATCCTTCACATTACTGGATGCACCGAAATCAGGTGAAACACAAAAGCGGTGTCTTCACATCTTCATGTGGCTATATGTACACTACTGGATCCTAGTCATCACATCTTGTTTTCAGTGGTTTTCTTCTTGGCAGCAGCCTTTTTTGGTGCAGTTGGTGCCCTTTTTCTTTTTGCTGCAGCCTTGCCTTCCTTGGTAGCTGTAGTCAGAGGCAATGGTCGTGCCATTGGCCTGTTGGAGCTGATGAAGAATGAATCTGGGAGGGGACCTCCATGACCGGATGGAATGGCCTGTGAACCCTGATTAATGCAACAGATCATGTACATAAGTGCATACATGAAACTCAGATTGGACAGCATAAATGTGTTAAGGTTTTTGGTGAACTGCAGTACCTCTTCCATCATTTGAAGGAGCATTGTAGAACTCAGGTTGGACAGCAGGTTGGAGTAGGTATGATCACCAGCCTGTGCTAGGTGCTCATAGGTTGTTGAAGCTGTTTCTGTGAAAACCTGTGAAGGTTGTGGAGCATCCTGGCTAACCATCTGAGAAATAGGGATTTGTTCCTACAATAGTACAATGGTTAGTATCTAAAGTGCATACTAGATTGAATGAAACTTATACCTCCATTGATGTGCTAGCAACATCAGGATTAGGTTGGTTCTGGTTTCCTTCTGCTTGCAGTGGGTCATCTGTGACATAATCCTCTGGATTGATCCTAGCCTTTTTTAGGAAACAGCCCCTGACATATGGTTTTCTCCTTTACAGTAGCTGCACTTGATGACCACTCCATGCTTGGAGATTGATGGTCCATTTTTCCCTTGTACTTCTTCTGGCTCCTTCCTCCTACACCTAGGTGGCCTCCCTACCTTTTTCTCATATTTAGGTGGAAGGACTGTAGGACCATTGACCTTTTCCCAAAGTGTGCCATCTCTGCATGGAATGATGTTGCTTCCATAAGCCCTGTTGAATGCTTCAAGAGAGTAGCACTCATGGACAACACTCTCAACTGGAATCCTCTCATGCCTTAAGCATAAAATGGCATGTTGACATGGAATTCCTGTCAAGTTCCACTTTCTACATTCACAGACCTTTGTCCCAGTGTTGACAATATACTGAAAATCTCTCTCAATCACTTGGAATATGCCCTGTCCAGATGGCAATGCATAGCACAAGTTGGCAAGCTCTGCATTCTTAGACACCTTCTTCCTAATCTTTGGGCATATGGGTCCAACAAACTTTTCAACCATTTCCTTTTGCTTATTGTAGAACCTAGTCATCAACTGTTGCTTGATCTTTTCTAGCATGCTAAGAATTGGCAGTTCCCTAGCCTCTAAAATGTAACTGTTGAAGACTTCACAACTATTGCTCAACAACAAGTCAGTATTTGGAAATTCAGAAAAGTAAGCCCTCACCCATGTGTTTGGTGCCATCCTGTCCAACCATTTGTAGGCATGTAGATTTAGTCCTTTCATCTTCTCCATGTGATGTTCCCATTTCTGCACTGCACTAGCCCTTGCACATGTCCATAGCTGGTTCTTCAAAATTTCTCCTTTAAAACCAGCATCCTTGAAGTTTGCATACAGGTGTCTGACACAAAATCTATGTTTAGACTCAGGAAATGTTTCTTCAACTGCTGGAATTAGTCCCTACAATAGCATAGGGCAAGTGTCAGAAAGTGTGCCATGTTGCAAATAATTGGAAATGTTGTGCTACAGCTTTACCTTTTGTTTATCAGTCATTATGGTCCATGGGTGTGTGTTGAGGATGCCCGAATCCTTCTTTAGAGTTTCTAGAAACCACTTCCATGTTGCCTTGGACTCTACCTCCACAACAGCAATTGCAATAGGAAATATGCAGTCATTACCATCTATCCCTACTGCTGTTAGTATTTGTCCCCCAAACTTGGTTTTGATATGGCAGCTGTCCAAACAGATCAGTGGTCTACATCCACTAAGATAGCCCCTTTTACAAGCATCTAGTGACATGTAAAGTGTGGAGAAGTGATTGAGCTTCGTATTCAAGAAGAATGAACTGCCTGGATTGCTTCTTCTGATCTCCTGTCCATAGTCCCACAACTGGTTGTACTGCTCACTCTCATCCCCATAGATTTTCTTCCTTGCTAACTTTCTAGCTCTAGCTAATTTGGACCCTGAAGGAGTTAAGTTCCAGTCCTTCTGAACTATTTTTGCAAAGCTGGCAAGGGTCATCTTGTCATTAGCCCTGAAAGACTCTAAATACTTTTCTGCCAACCAATTTGAAGTACACCTTTTAAGGACCCATTCCTTCTGACAATTGTGGGTTCCTTCATAAGTCTTCACCATAAAGGTCTTCACTCTACTGTCATAAGAAACATAAAGGTTCCAGGGGCAACCTTGAGCACAGTGTGCCTTGATCCTCCTCCGGCCATTCCTTGGCATCTTGATGTCCACCCTGTTTTTCATGCTATACTCATTAATTGCAGCTCTAACCATTTCCACTGAATCAAATACCATCCCAACCTTAAAAACAGGAGCATTCAGGTCCTCTGATCTAAAACTACTGAACCTGAGATTCACTTGGTTCTCTTCTTCATCAACTGGAACTTACAAGACTTGATCATCTTCACTAGATAAGTCATCTGTGTCATCAACTGTTACAACCACTCTCTCTCTCCCTTTAGCCTGCTACCTCTTGCCTTCTTTGTCTTCGTCATCTTTGCTAACTGATCCCCATCATCATCTATAATATTGTCAAATAGGTCATCATTTCCTTCTTCTACATCATTATCAGTATCCGTAAAATAGTCTGGATCTTCACTGTCCTCCTCACTACCACTGGCATTGACCTCACCATGGATTGAGTCAGTGTGATCATTCTTCCTTAAGTCTCTGTAAAAAACAGGCAGTTTCTCTGCTCTCTGATCCAGGACCTGCACCTTCATAGGGCTAATTACTTTGGGAACCTCTGAAACTGGGTTCACCACCACATCATCCAAAGCAACACCTCCAAAAGTGTCATAAGGGTCAAAGTACAGAACCAAATTCTTCACCTTGTGCACCACTGAACACATAGCATTTGTGTCCGCATCACAAGTAATAACTCTCAATCCATCTGCTAATTGTTTCCTGGCTGCAACCACAGCACCTTCATAGCAATGCTCTTCTCATACCCAAGCTCCTCAATGATGTCATCGAACCACAAGGTGGACCATTTGTCTGCCTCACAGTAATCAAACTAGCTTATCCTCTCATCGAGATAAGAGCTCCCCACGAAAAAACCACCATAGTGAACCTCAACTGTGAACTGATCAGCATTGTCACCTACATAATTGTACAAAGAGGAGAAATACATGACATCAGAACCCCAACCCATGAACGAAAACCCCAATTTCTATAAAATCGTCACCTAAACAGCAAACCCTAGGCCTCAAGATTCAACCTTTCTCTACCAAACATCAATCATTGAGGTCTACTTATCCATCTAGTGAACTAAACACAACAAAAATTTCAAGGATTTGGGTACCAAGAACTGACCATACAATGGAGGAGGCTCGCCCTTTCGTCACATCTTCGGTGCCATCGCGGCCGCCTCTGCGCCAGGCTGCTGCTAGCCCGCCGTTGCGTCCTCCAGCCACTTGCTTCCTTCTCTTTCTTCCCTTCAAGCGCCAGCCGCCTCCACCCTGTGGCTGTGGTCCGCCATGACCACCGAGAACTCCAACGCACGCGGGTGGAGTAGGAGTTGCACAGGTGCGGGCTGTCCTGTCGCCTAAATCCCCTCCGTGTCCACGTCGTCCACCACGCTGGCGGTCCACGTCGGCTGGCAGATCGGGCCGAGGCCCATTTGGACCTGTGGTTGCGCCCAGGACAAGTTACAGCAAGACTACCCGCAGTGGGTACTCTAAAACGATACTCTAAAGCTTTAGAGTATGAATATAGAGTAAAAACTGCTGCACTGGATACTCTAAAACGATACTCTATCCTTTCTCTCACTCTATATTTAGAGTAGTACAGTACTTACTCTATACTCTATAGTGACGGGCCCCACTAGCTAAATAAAGAGAAAAAATGCTATAACTCACAAACCAAAAATCCAAATTAAATTTCGATTGCACCATTAAATTCGTCTCAATAAATCCTTCAAAACTAGATCACACATGGATATATTTAAATAAAGTGACAAGTGGGTCCCACAGTGGATATAGTGGATAGAGGATGATATAGAGGATGGATGAGTGCGGAAGAATTGAGTATAGAGGAGAGAATCTTGCTGAGTAGGACGTATAGAGGATGAATATAGAGATCCATGAGTGCGGGTAGTCTTATAAATGTCATTTTGAAAGTATAGGGACCCACGCCGTTGAATTTTTCTCTTCTAGTAGAGTCTCTAAACCCCTATGACCTCGGTCTGGAATTCAGTAACTTTACTCAAGCAAATTACCGTGTAACTTCGCTTACTTATCCACCGTCCAACTCCGATCGAAGGGTTCCTAGCATCTCCGTGCTATCCAAGGTCTCCAGTCTTACTTATCCGGGATCTTGGGGCATGGATACTGAAGATATATACATATAATCCTACATAGGAAGTGTTTTCACCGAGGGTCTGTTTGATTGCAGGAAAAAAAATCATATTTCTGTGTGATTCCTGTAAAATTCATGCGTTCCAAACAGGCCCTAAATATTCATAGTGTCGGAATCGTAAAATGCCCCATCGCTGCATCCACAGATTAGTAATTTTAGCGAAAAATAACCAAAGATCTTGTATACTGATCCTGTCCAAATCAAACCATGTTTTAGCTTATTTTTTATCTATTAGTTAATTATTAGCAGCAATAGTAAGCTTTTCAAATCACAAGTAGCAAATATTCTTTACGTCACCTGAGGGCGACAATATACATTAAGCAGAGCCCACGAGCAGAGTTTAGCAAAAAAACGATGCAGCAGATATATTCAAATACCATTGGCTATCGTGAGTCGTGATGTCTTACCTAACCGCAAAATTAGTCGGATGGCTTATGTGCCAACCGACCAAACAACGCCCTTGAGACACAAGTTTGTTGATACGGAGAGGTTAGCGTCCGGACATACGGACGTCCGTGTCCGGACATGGCTCGCGCTAATAGGCGGGAGACCACGCCGCACTGTCTGTCTTTGCACCCCACCGCGTGGACCTCACACTGCTTCCCGCCTTGACCGTCGTGCTTGCTCTGTTTCGCGCGCGCATGCGGAAATTGTGTCCCGCTGCCCACGCTGCTTCCCATGCAACTTCCCACCCTGCGTCGCGCCGCATGCAGGAAACCACGTGTCCTAGTCACCTGTCCTGCTTGTGGATGCACGCCGCGGATTCGTCTGCTAACCTCAAGCGCCCGCACAGTGACCCACGGCAGCGCCATGCAGCTGTAGCAAGTGGCTGCGACAGGTGGGTCCCATTGCAACATGTGCGACACCAGATCTATTTTTACAACATTCAGATAAAACACTCGCAACATACGTCCGAAACGGCTGAAACACTATTGCATACGGCTGAAAACTTAAAACACGTGTGTAGCCATTGCAAACATATGCAACATCCAAATCTATTTTGCAGCATCCAGATGAAACACTTGCAACATACATATGAAACACGTGAAACATACGCTTACAACATGCATGCATATGCAACATCTAGATCTACTTTTGCGACATCTAAATAAAATACTTGAAATATACGTCTAAAATACCTGAAACACTTGAAACATACGCTTGCAACATGAAACATGCGCTTGCAACATGCGTAACTAGCCATTGCAACATATGTAACATCCAGATAAAACACTTAAAAACATATGTCGGAAACACCTGCAACACTTGGAACACGGCATCACTAACAACCACGGCCCGTCGCGGTAGGAAGCTCGGGTCGGTGGTGGCACGGCTCCCTGCCGTGGTGTCTTTGGTCAGCGGCGTCGTTCTCCTGGTGGCGCCAAGGTGGTGGTGGTGCGGTGAACGCTGCCGCCGCGACGAGTGAGGCGAAGTGGGGCGCAGCGGGAGATGTGGCACGGGATGGGGGCACGACACAACACAGGATGGGGGTGTGGCGCGGCGGGGGATGGCCAGGTTGGCGAGGCGGAGTGGGGCGGCGCTGCACAGGAAGGGGGTGTGGCGGGGGATGGCCGTGGCGGCGAGACGGAGTGGTGCGGGCGGACAGCCGCATGGTGCGGTGAAGCCGCGACGGGTGAGGCGGAGTGAGCGATTTTTTTTTAGCGAGAGACGGGGAGAGTCAGAGACGTAGAGGTGAGCGCGCAAGCCCGAAAAGGCAGTGCCCGCAGATGGACAGACAGACGCTCACGTCGAAGCATCAGCCTTGTCCATAAGAGACAGAGCTGGGCTCTCTGTGCGGTGAGCCAGTGACCCAGTTTTTGTGGAAGTGGTCATGTGTGCATAGCATAGCAGTGAACAAAAAGCAAAAAAAAAAAAGAAGTGAGAAGGGAGGACAGAACAGACACACGTGCAGCCAGCTGAAACTCCTGCTTGCGTTCTTGCAGCGGGCCGCCTCGGGCAAGCAGAGCACAAGCTGCACAATGGACGAACAGCAAGGTAGTCTGCTGTTGCTTTGACAATTTGGCACTTGGCTGCCTGCTGGCTGCTGCTTTGACTATTTGGCAGCGCAGGACTAGCGGCGAAGCTCAGCACAAGGAATTGACTCCAGAGACAGGACTAGCGTTTCTGGAGTCAAGAACTATGCTCAGACCACTGCGAGTGCGAGCATGCGTTCCAACTGTAGGCCTTGTTTAGATCTCAAATTTGGGATCCAAACTTTGCATAGTAAATGTCTCGTTACACTGTAGCAATTTTGTTTTTATTTGGTAATAATTGTCCAAATATTGATTAATTAGGCTTATAATATTCGTCTCGCAAAGTACAATAAAACTGTGCAATTAGTTTTTGATTTCATCTACATTTAGTACTCCATATATGTGCCGACATTTTAATGTGATGAGGAATCTTCTTTTTGCATAGTAAAATTTGGGGTGGAATTTGGGTAGCTAAACAAGGCCGTAAGCGGAGTTACGGCACACAGTCACAGGAACGCGTCATGCCTGATGCCTGCCGCTTTCCAGCTCTAAGGGCCCGTTTGATTCGCCCGGGTTAAACTTTAATATGTATTGATTATGGGTTGACTATAGGGTGTTCAGATACTAATAATGGGCTAATTAAACTTAATAGATTCGTCTCGTAAATTAATCTCAATCTATGTAATTCGTTTCGTAATTAGTCTATGTTTAACACTCCATGCATATATCTAAACATTCGATGTGATAGGTGATAAAAAAAGGAGAACCAAACACCCCCTAAGAAACGAGATGGGAACGACCGACTGCAACGTGTTACCAATACTACTGTGTGTCAGTGTGACACAATGCGATCGAGCTCCTTTGGATGCACCTATTCCACATGGGGATTCGTCGGTTGGAGGAGATTAATCCCCTTTGGTTGCTAACCCTTGAGGATTAATCTCAATGTGTTCTCTACGGAAATTGCTGGGAAGGGTTCATGTAGTAATGTACCAATACAATGGTATCCATATGGTTCTTCCAACTCCCTTCCCGACGCGTGTTAATGTTACCGGTGCACGCGGGCCTGCCCTATTCCCGCACGTCCCTAACCTAGGAGCTCGCCGGCGACTCCTCGCCCCCGTCGCCGGCACCGCCCATCCGGATGTTCTCCACCGCCCGCTCGGCGGTGCCACTGCCGCCTCGCTCACCGCCCTCATATCAACCCGCCACCACCGCCGGGCCGCCCGCTGCCCCCAAACCCCTCCTTCTAAGCCTGCCGGCCATGGGTGGTCGCAATACCTAAAACCCTAACTGCCATCGGCGCCGGTGCCGCCTTGTCCACCACCCCGTCCGCAGCGACCTCGCCGTATAGTCGTTCTGCCCACCGCCTTTCCCATTCTTCCTCAATTCTGGCCACGGATCGTCGTGTGCGCCATTTCGTTTAGCAGTGCACACGCGCCCGATAGTGATTGGGTGGTTGTGGTTCTTCACAACATGCATGTCCTGGCACTAAGAAATGAAGTAACACAAGAGCGAGGCTCGACATGTCTTATTTTAGGCCCTGTTTGGATCCCGTCGTCTAAACTTTAGTCACTAAGGACCTGTTTGGATTCAAAGTATTTTTGTTGTTTTAGAAAAATACCATGGTTTTATGGAATACTTTGGTTTTGAAAACCATAATGGTGTTTGGATGTAAAGAACTTTGTAGTTTTGAAAACCATGGTATTGCTAAAACTCTTTTTGGAGTTTTAGAAACTCCACTCTAGACTTCTTTTTTCTAAGCCGTAGTTTTGCACATCTCTTGTTCTAAAACTGAAGTTTTTTAATACTGCACTTTCTTAAAACCACAACATCCAAATACTGTAGTTTCTTAAAACCACAACATCCAAACAGGGCCTAAACTTTAGACCATTTTTGCTCTTGAGGCTTCAAACAGAAGGTCTACAGTGTTATCTAAAGTTTAGATCACCTCACAAAACTTAAGACCATAAAGGTGAGCTCAAGTGGTCTAAAGTTTTTAATCCTTAACTTTAGCCACTAAACTGTATACTAGAGAAGGAAAAAATCATTACAAGCAGCTCATATATGCATTTCTGAAAAATCACTACATAATGGATCCGCTAAGATTGTTCTCTCTGAGAATTAGCCGTTCCAAACTTGGGCAGTCCGCAACATTGGATGGGATACTACCATTGAGACGATTATACCCCAACTCCAAAACTCTCAATGCTTTTCCTGAACAAATGTTTGGAGGGATACCACCAACAAAACTATTATTTGTGAAATCTATTTGGACCAAGCGGCTATTAATGATAGAGTTCATAGTTCATCGATTCATTAGATCGGGTACATGTTCGTCATGGGGAATAGTCAAATAGTGATTCACAGTGTACACACACACAACCTAATACATGATCTACTAGAGAGACAGAGAAAAAGGGAAACAGTAGAGGTCGCAAACCATCCATAGATGTAGTGGTAGGAGCGGTCGAAGCACTGGCCTGTGTCTCGTTCACCGGAGGAGCCATCTGCGCGGCCTGTAGTGACCGGTTGGAGGAGAAGGGAGTCGGTGCAGTGAAGATGGTGGCGGCTTCCCGTCACTAGCTGATCCCCTCTCGGATCGGGATTGGGAATGTCGGTGGGGTGGCGGCTGAGGTGAACCTCGTGTCCAGAGCCGGCCGGCCCCCCACCTCTATATATAGCGCAGTGTGATGGGGGCCCACCAACCATATAGGGTTGGGCGCCCCCGATCATGGCGCGAGAAACAAGGCCCAAAAGGCCGTTGGGACTAATGGTGGGAGATCAAAACCTAACACCCAGATCATGTGGTATGACTCCAGTGAAGAAATTATGAGACACTGTGATGTTTCGAAGGTACTTCAGCTCAGCTAACACTGAAGGTAGCTTCCCTGTGAAACCGTTACTAAAAATAAGGACGCTCTCAAGGGTTTGGATACTCCAAATTTCCTCAGGAAACTCTCCCATGAGGCGGAAATAAGGACGCAAATGGTTAAGTGAGGGTTCCCTTCCTGTCCATAATTCATACGGTGTTTTAGGCACCGATTTGCTTGGTACTCGATTAAATATGTGAATGACGGTTTTTAGTGCCTCCATCCATAAACTAATCGGTAATGTGGAGTAACTTATCATGCTTCTTACCATATCCATTAAGGTACGGTTACGTCTTTCAGCCACTCCATTCTGCTGAGGCTCCCCCGGTGTGGAGTACTGAGCGACTATGCCATTTTCCTGTAGAAACTTTGCAAACGGTCCAGGAATTTGGCCATATGGGGTATGTCGCCCATAGTACTCTCCACCTCGGTCTGATTATACTATCTTTATTTTCTTATCGTGCTGATTTTCAACCTCAGCTTTAAATATTTTAAATTTATCCAATGCTTCTGATCTTTCTTTAATTGGATAAATATAGCCATAACGAGAGTAGTCGTCTATGAATGTTATAAATGAATCATAACCATCCACACTTTTCACAGGAAATGGACCACATATATCAGTGTTGATTATTTCTAAAGTTCCTGCGCTTCGTTTGGAATTTTTCTTAATTTTCTTGACATACTTTCCTTTGATGCAATCAACGCATTGTTCTAAATCTGAAAATTCTAAGTGCGGAAGAATTGATTCTTTAACCAGCCATTCTATTCTCCCCCTCGAAATATGGCCCAAGCGACAGTGCCATAATTTCGAAGAGGCATCATCAATTCGCTTCCGCTTCTTAGTTACATTCGCAGATGAGGAATCATTCATATTCTCATCGCATACATTGTTCGTATTTTCATCAAGAGATAACAAATAAAGTTTGTCTTGTCAGAAGGCAAGACCAACACATTCATTGTTAATAACAAGTATCTTGCATTTGCCATTACCAAAATGGCAATCAATTCTATCATCACCAAGTTTTGAAACACTTATCAAATTTCTACGCAAAGAGGGAACATAAAGTACTTCTTTAAGTCTAAGTACAAAGCCATTATTCAATTCTAAAGATAAATCTCCAATGGCTTCAACATTGGCTTGCACTCCATTTACAACTTTAATCGTTCTTTCTCCTCTTTGCAAAGTTCTCGTCCCACTTAACCCCTGTAAAGAATTTGCAACATGAGTAGTTGCTCCTGAATCAACCCACCAAGTGGATTTAGCATAACATAAATACAGGGATTCATCTACAAATGTAATAAATTCATCACCTCTCTTTAGTAGAGATTTCAGAAAGTCTGGATAATCTCTCTTGTAGTGTCCCTTCTTGAAGCAATGCTTGCATTGATCTTTTTCAGCTCCACCATAGGAGTTGCTCTGCTGATTTTTAGAGTCCTGAGGTTTCTTTCCCTGTGAGTTTGAGGAAGATGCCTTATCCCACTTAGGCTTCTCTTGTGGTTTAAAATTCTTGCCATTAAAGTTCTTTCTTTTGTTATCCTCACAAAGTGAGCGGATTCACTCTGTGAGGACTTTATACTCTCCTCTTCTTAAGCACACATTGAAATAAGTCTTTCTATGCCCCATCTTTCAGGCTGCATATTATAGTTCACAATGAAAGTATCATATTCTTTTGGCAAGGAAGCAAAAATCAAATGAATCAGGAAATCATCTTCCTTCAAATTCATTTCCTTTAGCTTAGATGTCGTAGTGTTCATCTTCAAAATGTGCTCTCTTATGCTACCACCAGTATATTTCTCATTCACAAGCTTCTTTATCAGTGAACTTGCTATGGCCTTGGTAGACCCAGTAAACTGACTCTTAATTTTATCAAGATATTCTGTGGCAGTAGCACATTCAGAGATTGAGCCCCTTATCTGTTCTTCTATGGTGGCCTTAGCTACCAATAAGCACTTGCGGTTGGAGAGGGTCCATTGCCTATGTTCGATGTCATATTTCAGTCTTATCTCAGCATGATCACGCTTTTGAGTAGCGAAATCAGCGTCAGATTCATTTTCATCTCTCACCGGATCCACTGGTTCAGTGGGACACGGTGAGATGATGGCAAAATCGACCTCTCCCAACGCAAGTTCCAGTTCATATTTCTCCCACCACACACGGTAATTGGTCCCGTTGAGTGTCGGGATGTTCGCGATGTTCACAATGCATTTACCTCCTGAAACCACACCAGAGTAAGTGAGAAAACATTTATACGCAAAATCGTATGCTTTAACTCAACGTTGGTCAAATTAAAATATATAATTCATCCATGCAAAATTTTACATCACCGTTGGACAGAAATAAAATTAATGCATAATTTTTCATGGATCAAAATTATAATATTGTTATTAACAATGTTGGTCAGAAAATAACAATACTATAATTCATCTTCAATAATTATTCATTTTTCAAAATCAAATTCTCCTGTTGGTTTGAATTTGATAATGAAAACAACAATATCAAGTACGCAGCGGAAACAATAAAATTCTCATATTATTATTTTTCAGAAGTACTAAAAAAATTTCACTATTTTCTGAGCAAAATGTCGTTGGACAAAATTGCACGGAAAATTCCTATCAAAATTCTATTCAAATTCATTCGAATATGCTTCGAATACTTGTCAAATGATTTGCTTCTGAAAAAATAAAATGAAATTTCATTTTCTTCAGATTTTGGCCCGAAGGCCCATCTCACGCACGTAGCCCATGCTCGCAGCCGGCCCACGCGCACACGCCGCGCTGCTCAAGCGCGTTCTTTGCGTCACGTAGTTGGGCGGCCCGACAGCGGCCCACGCTCGCAGCGCGCGCGGTCGGACGGCCCAAAACCGAGAAGCGGCCCATGTTCTTGAGCGCCAGGCGAACCAGGCCCTAACCTGGGCCTGGGCTGAAAATTCGCGCGCCCGCCTGGGCTCTATTCGGCCCAGTCGCTCATGGCCGTTTATTCAGATTGACGGTGATCCATGGATTTCGGTAGAACAAAAACCGTCCGGCCGCTCTACTGTCCCCAAAACCCTAATCTTCTTTCTCACTTCGTTTCTTCCTCTCGGCCGCACAGCAGCTAAGGGCGGCGGTGAGCATGGCGGGCGGCGGCCGCCGGCTAGGGGGGGCTCGCTGGAGCATCCATCCACCCCACCGCATTTCTTTCTTTCTTCCTTCCCACTTTCTTTCCAGCCGCACGACACATAGTAGCGGACGGTGCCGATCCGTGGACACGGCGACCGGAAGAAGTGGTGGCGCCGCTGTGGTTCCTCTCGCCGGCGCATGCGTGCAGCTTGGAGCCGCGCGCTGCACTGTCGAGGGAGACCACGGTGGTGCTTCTTGTGGCCCGAGCCGAGCCTGCGCGGTGGCGTGGCTCGCTGAAAGCCCAAGTTTGGTTTTGGTAATTAATGACACCAAGTTGCTAATGCTATTGTATCAAGTGTGATTAAGCTAGGCATAAGCAACACATGTGATGAAGGTGGACGTGGCAAGGAGTGGTAGCCACAAGGTCACAAAGAGATGGTGCATATACATGAAATGTAGATCATGGTGGAGATGCACTTAAAGTGGTGGACTTGATGTTCAAGTGGAAGAGAAGGATCTAAGAGCGCAAGGCAAAGGTATAACCATAGGGTTTTTTCCTTTTGCCGGTCTAAGATGTGTAGAGAAGTGATTGACCGGGTTTAGGATACATAGCCGACTATCAAGAGGGGCAATCACGGTTAGCTCGGGAATCAAGTGCCACTAGATCAATGTCTTGAGCATATGCATTTAGGATCTAGTATAGAGCTAATATAACGCCTTGGAAAATGTTTGTGAAAATGCTAACACACGAGCACAAGGTGGTGATCACTTGTTGGTGTTGGCACTTTTGCGAAGGCGGTGGAGTTTTAGTGGTAGAGAGGGGTTTGGGTTCCCCTCTCCCTCCCGCCGAGCTTGCGAGGCGGGATTCAGCGCTTTTTGGAGAAGTGAAAATGCCTATTTTCTATTGCGCCGAAAGTCGGAAAAGAAACGAAGGCGAACGGAGGTCACTGCGTGCACCGGACGCTGCACCGGACGCGGTCACTGTACGACCGGCGCGTCCGGTCAGGCGAACAGCGGTTCACGAGGATCACCGGACGCGGTGCGCGTCCGGTCATAGGTCACCGGACGCGTCCGGTCTTCCAGGGAGCTTACTGGACTCCCACCGGACGCGGGCACTGTGGCGTCCGGTCCGTTCTTCAGCGCGTCCGGTGGTTGTTTTGCAGTGCGCGGCTCGGTGTTGACCGGTGCGTCCGGTGGGTCACGGGACCGGCCCGTCCGGTCGTGACCAGCGCGTCCGGTCGCTCGGTCGAGCGCGTCCGGTCAACGGTAACGGCTAGTTCGAACGGCACTATTCTCGTCTGTCGCGTAGTGACCGGACGCGTCCGGTCACCCGGACCGGCGCGTCCGGTGCAGTGTGAATTCTGCTGCGTCGTTTCTAACGGCTAGCTGCGTACCCCTTCGTTATAAATAGATGGTGGACGGGTTTTGAGGGCAACTCTTGCACATTTTGAGACATAGAGACATCCTTTGAGCTAGAGAACAACCCCTCCACTCATCTCTTTGATTGATTGCACATCTTGAGTGAGATTGAGTGAGATTCAAGTGCATTGCTTGAGAGTTGCATTCTAGAGGCACTTGATCTTCGAGTTGCTGCGGATTTCTTGTTACTCTTCCGTGTTTCCCGACACGGTAGACGGCTTGGAGCAGCGGAGGTGATTGAGCTCGCAATTGGAGATTGTTGGAGCCTTCACCAAGTGTTGTAAGGGGTTCTTGATCCTTCCCCGCGGGAGTTCGCAAATTGGATACTCTAGTGGAGCTCGTGGCTTGGAGGATCCCCATCTTGTGTGCGGTTGTGCGGCGCCCGCCGAGGGCTCAACTCTTGATAGTTGATTAGCTCGCGAACCGACAAGTGGGTGCATCGCCACAACGAGGAGTAGCTTGCCGGGAAGCAAGTGAACCTCGGGATAAATTCTTGTGTCATTCTCTTCCCGAGGATTTCTCTTGTGTGATTGATTGATTGGTACTTCTCGTCTCTACACGGCGGTATAATCACTCGAAGCTCTTCTCTCGTATTACTTCTCGTTTCTAGCTTGTTGTTGTTGTTGTGTTTAGTGGATAGCCTTGTACTAGAATTGTGTAGGTGGCTTGCTTAATTAGTTAGAGCTAGTGCTTTGTGCTTCGCCACCTTTCGTACTAACTTGTGGTCAAGTAATTTGTGTAGAAGTTTTTGTTAGGCTATTCACCCCCCCTCTAGCCTATTTGGACCTTACAAGTGGTATCAGAGCCGAGGCACCGTTTATTTGAGGCTTAACAACCTACGGTGATAAAGAAATGGCTCAATTAAGTTTGCACATCAACAACACCAAGAAGGCACCTCACTTTGATGGCACAAATTATGCATATTGGAAAGTTAAGATGACCGCACACCTCAAGTCAATCAATAGAGAAGTGTGGAAGGTCACCGAAACAAAATTTGAGGTTGCTAATCCGGAGGCACCTACACCGGTGGAAGAGAAGAAGCTCCAATGCAATGATATTGCCATTAGTGCTCTTCATGAGGCATTAGATGACAAGACATTTGAGCAAGTAAAGAACATAGAAGTTGCACATGATGCTTGGGCCAAGCTAGAAGAAACATTTGAGGGCACCGAAGGCACAAAGACCGCTAAGGCATATATCTTGCAAGAAAAGTTTTCAAGCTTTAAGATGCAAGATGATGAGAGTGTACCGGAGATGTTTCATAGATTGCAAGTCATTGTCAATGAGCTCAAGGCACTTGGTGAGGAAGTCAAGGACAACCAATTCTCTATGAAGTTCTTGAGAAGCTTGCCCAAGAGATTTGATACATTGATCACCGTGCTAGTGAGGACTACATTGAAGGATTCAACTCCTCAACAAATATTTCAAGAAGTGATGACCGATGATTCATATAGAGAAGATGATGAGAAGGATGAGTTGGTCAAGAAGAAGAAGAAGGAGAATGAGAAGAAAGATGATGAAAAGAAGAAGAGTGTGGCATTCAAAGCCACCACATCCAAGGGCAAATCCAAGATTGAATCATCAAGTGAAGAAGACTCAAGCTCTTGTGATAGTGATGACATTGATGAGAAAATGGCTCTCTTTGTCAAGCAATTTGGCAAATTCATGAAGAAGAAGGGCTATCGTGCAAGGAGGAAGAAGAACACATCCAAGAAGAATGAGCATAACATGAGATGTTTTAGATGCCATAGCAAGGACCATCTCATTGCAAAGTGTCCTTATGGTAGTGATGATGAAGATGCTATCAAGAAGGAGAGGAAGAAGCAAAAGAAGAAGCAAGAAAAGAAGGAGAGCTCTCATAAGAAGAAGAATGATTCTCATGTTGCTACATGGGATAGTGATGACTCATCAAGTGATGATGAGAATGACAACAAGAGCAAGAAGAAGGGACATGCTAGCATTGCTATCCAAGAGAAGGTCTCCCTCTTCGACACTCCATCGTGCTTCATGGCTAAGGCCGCAAAGGTATCATCCGATGATGAGAGTGATCATGATAATGCTAGTGATAGTGATGAAGAAGAATTCACTAAAGATGAACTAATCACTATGCTAGAAGATTGCACTCAACATTATAAAGAATCTAGAAAGGAATGCAAGGGCTTGCTTAAGGAAAAGAAAAATCTTATGCAAGAACTTGATGAGCTTAGAGCATCTTATGAGAGTCTAAAGGTAGACCATAAGAAGCTTCAAAAGTCTCACACTAAGCTTGAAGAAGCTCATTCCTCTCTAGTTGAAAAATGTGAAAACATGCCAACTAATGTTGAGAAAGCTAAAACTTGCAACATAGGCATATCATGTGATATAATTGATGAATCTTGTCATAAGCCTATTGTTGTTGCTACCACTAACCCTTCATGTAGCGCATCTACATCTTCCTCATCTAGTAGTGATGGTTTCACTTGTGACTCCACACTTATAGTTGAGAATGAAAATCTCAAGAAGAAGGTAAAAGAGCTCAATCACACTTTAGCTAAGGCTTATGGTGGTGAGGACCGCTTGCTTATGTGCTTGGGTAGCCAAAGAGCTTCTCTCTACAAAGAGGGATTGGGCTATAACCCCAAGAAAGGCAAGGCCGCTTTTGCTCCTCACAAGACTCGTTTTGTGAAGAACAAGGGTAGCTATTGCAAAAGTTGTAAGCAAGTTGGTCACATAGAGCAATATTGCATGAACAAGAAATCTAATGCTAATGTATCCGCAATTAAGTTTGATTCTTTCTATGTACTTACCAAGGGTACAAATGGTGTTCATGCTAAGTTCATTGGTGCACCATGGATGGGCTCAAAGAAGAAAGCCATTTGGGTACCAAAGAGCTTGGTCACTAACCTTGGAGGACCCAAACAAGTTTGGGTACCTAAAAAGAATTGATCTTATCTTGTAGGTCAATTACAAAGCCGGAGGAAGGCATTGGGTGCTTGATAGTGGGTGCACTCAACATATGACCGGGGATTCATGTATGTTCAAATCAATTGATACAAGTCAAAATGGTGGTTTCGATGCTATCACTTTCGGCAACAACAAGAAAGGCAAGGTCAAGGGGCTTGGTAAAATTGCTATCTCAAATGACATGAGCATATCTAATGTGTTGCTAGTTGAGAGCTTGGATTTCAATCTTTTATCGGTGGCTCAACTTTGTGATCTTGGTTTCAAGTGCATATTTGGTAGTGATGATGTTAAAGTCATAAGTGTTGATGGATCAAATTTGATATTCAAAGGTTTTAGACATGGTAGCTTATACTTGGTTGACTTCAATGATAGTGAGACCCAATTGACATCATGCTTGCTTAGCAAATCTAGTATGGGATGGTTGTGGCATAGAAGGCTTGGTCATGTTGGAATGAAACAATTGAACAAACTTTTGAGGCATGACTTAGTTAGAGGCTTGAAAGATGTGACTTTTGAGAAGGATAAACCTTGTAGTGCTTGTCAAGCCGGCAAACAAGTTGGAAATAAACATCCTAGTAAGAGTGAAATGAGTACATCAAAGGCATTTGAGCTATTGCACATGGACTTGTTTGGGCCAACAACATACACTAGCATTGGTGGGAACAAGTATGGTTTTGTGATAGTGGATGACTATACTAGATACACTTGGGTGTTCTTTCTTTATGACAAGAGTGATGTACATGATCTATTCAAATCATTTGTCAAGAGAGTGCAAAATGAGTTTGAGACTACCATCAAGAAGATTAGAAGTGACAATGGTAGTGAGTTCAAGAACACAAGAATTGAAGATTTATGTGATGATCTTGGAATTGGACATCAATTCTCACCAACATACACTCCTCAATCCAATGGTGTAGTTGAAAGGAAGAATAGAACTTTGATTGACATGGCTAGATCAATGCTTAGTGAATACAATGTGAGTCATTCATTTTGGAGTGAAGCTATCAACACGGCTTGCTATTGTAGCAACCGTCTTTATTGCCATGGAAAGCTTGGAAAGACACCATATGAGCTATTGAATGGAAGAAAGCCCAACATTGCATACTTTAGAGTGTTTGGTTGCAAATGCTATATTCTCAAGAAAGGCACTAGATTGAGTAAGTTTGAAAAGAGATGTGATGAAGGGTTCTTACTTGGTTATTCTACCACAAGCAAAGCATATAGAGTTTGGAATCTCACTAATGGTACCTTGGAAGAAGTTCATGATGTTGAGTTTGATGAAACCCAAGGTTCTCAAAATGAAGATCAAAACCTTGATGATGTGAGAGGAGATCAATTGTCAAATGCAATGAAGAACATGGATATTGGTGATGTTAGGCCAAGGCAAGTTGATGATGATGATATTCATGTGATCAACCAAAGTGTGCAAATTGATACAAATCAAGCAAGCTCTAGTGGTTCTCATGATGAAGTGCAAGATCAAGGTCAAGCTAGTGGAAGCAATCAACTCCCAATACTCCAACCTACTAGTATTGCAAGAGATCATCCATTGGATCAAATCATTGGTGGAATTCAAAGTGGTGTTCAAACTAGATCAAGATTAGCATCTTTTTGTGAGCACTACTCATTCGTGTCACTTGAAGAACCTAAGAAAATAGAAGATGCTTTGAAGGATTCCGATTGGGTAAATGCCATGCATGAAGAACTAAACAACTTTGCTAGAAATCAAGTTTGGGAACTTGTGGAAAGACCAAAGAAATATAATATAATTGGCACCAAGTGGGTCTTTAAAAATAAGCAAGATCAAGATGGAATGGTTGTGAGGAACAAAGCAAGATTAGTAGCACAAGGATACACTCAAGTTGAGGGTCTTGACTTTGGAGAAACATATGCACCGGTTGCAAGATTGGAGGCTATTAGAATCTTATTAGCATATGCTTGTGCACACAACATTAAGCTCTATCAAATGGATGTCAAGAGTGCATTTCTTAATGGTTACATCAATGAAGAAGTTTATGTTGAGCAACCTCCCGGTTTTGAAGATGACAAGAAGCCCAACCATGTTTACAAGCTCAAGAAGGCATTGTATGGTTTGAAACAAGCACCTAGAGCATGGTATGAGAGATTGAGGGACTTTCTTCTCTCTAAAGGGTTCAAGATGGGAAAGGTTGACACCACTCTCTTCACCAAGAAAATTGGAAATGGCTTGTTTGTGTTGCAAATCTATGTGGATGACATTATCTTTGGATCAACCAATCAAGATTTTTGTGAAGAATTTGGAAATATGATGGCAAATGAGTTTGAGATGTCTATGATTGGAGAGCTTAGTTACTTCCTTGGACTTCAAATCAAGCAAATGAAGAATGGCACTTTTGTAAGTCAAGGCAAGTACATCAAGGACATGATCAAGAAGTTTGGATTGCAAGATGCCAAGTCAATGAGTACACCAATGGGCACAAATGATCAATTGGGTATTGATGATAGTGGTAACATGGTAGATCAAAAGCAATACCGGTCTATGATTGGAAGTTTGCTCTATGTCACTGCTTCTAGGCCGGATGTGATGTTTAGTGTGTGCAAATGTGCAAGATATCAAGCTTCACCTAGAGAAAGTCACTTGAAAGCAACCAAGAGGATATTGAGATATCTTAAGGGCACTCATGATATTGGACTATGGTTTCCAAAGGGGTCTAATTTTGAGTTGATTGGATATTCGGACTCCGACTATGGTGGATGCAAGATTGATAGAATGAGCACAAGTGGCACTTGTCAATTGCTTGGAAGGTCTCTTGTTTCATGGTCATCAAAGAAACAAAATAGTGTTGCACTATCTACCGCCGAGGCCGAATACATTAGTGCCGGTAGTTGTTGTGCACAATTGCTTTGGATGAAGGCCACCTTGAATGACTTTGGAATCAAGTTCAAGAATGTGCCATTGTTTTGTGACAATGAAAGTGCTATCAAGATGACTCAAAATCTGGTTCAACATTCAAGAACAAAGCACATTGACATAAGGCATCACTTCATAAGAGACCATCAACAAAAGGGTGATATTTGCATTGAGAGCATTGGCACCGAAGATCAACTAGCCGACATATTTACAAAGCCACTTGATGAAAAGAGATTTTACAAGTTGAAGAATGAATTGAACATACTTGACTTCTCCAACTTGAAATGAATGAACCCCCACATTCTTATATGACATGCCTCTCCTCCGACATAGCAAGGTAAAGTTGTGTGGCATATCATTCATACTTTGCTAAGGACATGTTTAGAACATTTAGATATATTTGCATGACAAATAGGCTCATTCATAAAAATCAAATGAGTTTAATGTATATATGGTACCACTATTGCTTCTATGTTTGATTGATCTAGTGGTAGCATATGACATGTTTGTGGGCTTGCAACCCTAGTGTTGAATCCAGAAAATGGGCTCATGATGTGTAATTCAACATGGTCAAGATAACCCTTATACTTTATGAGGTGTGAAGAAGCTTGTCCTTGGATCAAACCGAATTACACATTCTAGGCAAGTAATCTAGATTGAACCATAATTTGGACTCCCTCATATTGATTGACTTAACTCTCACTAAAATTGGCACCTTTTTGGTGATTGTTGACAAAGGGGGAGAGAAAAGTCACAAAGATAGAAAAGTCACAAAGGGGGAGAAAGATATAATAAGAGGGGAGGAAAAGTCACAAAGATAGAAAAGTCACAAAGGGGGAGAAAGATATAATAAGAGGGGAGAGAAAGTCACAAAAAGAAAAAGTTACTAAGGGGGAGAGAAAGCATAAGATAAGACTTTGGAAAGGAATCAATTAAAATTAAGCACACAAGTAGGGGGAGCAAGCTCATGAATTATTTGTTGCATTTGTATGTGCATTAACATGATGAATTGTTGCATTGCAAAGCTTAAATTCATATTCATGTTTGTATGGTGATTGCTAGAAATAGAATTTGAATGATGTTTTGTTAAGAGTAGCTTTATAAGTGGTATCTAGACACCTTTGCTTATAATGTTGATCTCACGAGGTACTTTAGTGTTTGTGATCTTTACAAGTGATGTTTTACAAGTGGTGTCTAGCTACATCGATGCTAAGGATGGTATATAAAAGCAACTCCGATTGGTATCACGCTTCAAAGGTCCATTCTATATACCTTAGCATCAATTTGATAGTAGTAACTCTCCCAAAATTCAATTCCATACATATGTGCAAAATTGAACCAAACTCATGGAAGCACATATGTAGGGGGAGCTAATACTATCGAAATTGAAAATTGAATTCATTTCATATCTTTGTGATGGTTGTCATCAATTACCAAAAAGGGGGAGATTGAAAGCCCAAGTTTGGTTTTGGTAATTAATGACACCAAGTTGCTAATGCTATTGTATCAAGTGTGATTAAGCTAGGCATAAGCAACACATGTGATGAAGGTGGACGTGGCAAGGAGTGGTAGCCACAAGGTCACAAAGAGATGGTGCATATACATGAAATGTAGATCATGGTGGAGATGCACTTAAAGTGGTGGACTTGATGTTCAAGTGGAAGAGAAGGATCTAAGAGCGCAAGGCAAAGGTATAACCATAGGGTTTTTTCCTTTTGCCGGTCTAAGATGTGTAGAGAAGTGATTGACCGGGTTTAGGATACATAGCCGACTATCAAGAGGGGCAATCACGGTTAGCTCGGGAATCAAGTGCCACTAGATCAATGTCTTGAGCATATGCATTTAGGATCTAGTATAGAGCTAATATAACGCCTTGGAAAATGTTTGTGAAAATGCTAACACACGAGCACAAGGTGGTGATCACTTGTTGGTGTTGGCACTTTTGCGAAGGCGGTGGAGTTTTAGTGGTAGAGAGGGGTTTGGGTTCCTCTCTCCCTCCCGCCGAGCTTGCGAGGCGGGATTCAGCGCTTTTTGGAGAAGTGAAAATGCCTATTTTCTATTGCGCCGAAAGTCGGAAAAGAAACGAAGGCGAACGGAGGTCACTGCGTGCACCGGACGCTGCACCGGACGCGGTCACTGTACGACCGGCGCGTCCGGTCAGGCGAACAGCGGTTCACGAGGATCACCGGACGCGGTGCGCGTCCGGTCATAGGTCACCGGACGCGTCCGGTCTTCCAGGGAGCTTACTGGACTCCCACCGGACGCGGGCACTGTGGCGTCCGGTCCGTTCTTCAGCGCGTCCGGTGGTTGTTTTGCAGTGCGCGGCTCGGTGTTGACCGGCGCGTCCGGTGGGTCACGGGACCGGCCCGTCCGGTCGTGACCAGCGCGTCCGGTCGCTCGGTCGAGCGCGTCCGGTCAACGGTAACGGCTAGTTCGAACGGCACTATTCTCGTCTGTCGCGTAGTGACCGGACGCGTCCGGTCACCCGGACCGGCGCGTCCGGTGCAGCGTGAATTCTGCTGCGTCGTTTCTAACGGCTAGCTGCGTACCCCTTCGTTATAAATAGATGGTGGACGGGTTTTGAGGGCAACTCTTGCACATTTTGAGACATAGAGACATCCTTTGAGCTAGAGAACAACCCCTCCACTCATCTCTTTGATTGATTGCACATCTTGAGTGAGATTGAGTGAGATTCAAGTGCATTGCTTGAGAGTTGCATTCTAGAGGCACTTGATCTTCGAGTTGCTGCGGATTTCTTGTTACTCTTCCGTGTTTCCCGACACGGTAGACGGCTTGGAGCAGCGGAGGTGATTGAGCTCGCAATTGGAGATTGTTGGAGCCTTCACCAAGTGTTGTAAGGGGTTCTTGATCCTTCCCCGCGGGAGTTCGCAAATTGGATACTCTAGTGGAGCTCGTGGCTTGGAGGATCCCCATCTTGTGTGCGGTTGTGCGGCGCCCGCCGAGGGCTCAACTCTTGATAGTTGATTAGCTCGCGAACCGACAAGTGGGTGCATCGCCACAACGAGGAGTAGCTTGCCGGGAAGCAAGTGAACCTCGGGATAAATTCTTGTGTCATTCTCTTCCCGAGGATTTCTCTTGTGTGATTGATTGATTGGTACTTCTCGTCTCTACACGGCGGTATAATCACTCGAAGCTCTTCTCTCGTATTACTTCTCGTTTCTAGCTTGTTGTTGTTGTTGTGTTTAGTGGATAGCCTTGTACTAGAATTGTGTAGGTGGCTTGCTTAATTAGTTAGAGCTAGTGCTTTGTGCTTCGCCACCTTTCGTACTAACTTGTGGTCAAGTAATTTGTGTAGAAGTTTTTGTTAGGCTATTCACCCCCCCTCTAGCCTATTTGGACCTTACACTCGCCCGTTGCGACCATGGTTAACCCGCACGGTGGCGATGCCTCCGGCAAGATGAGGGCCCAGGTAGGACTCCATTCATGCTCCTTTTCCTTCTTTTCTAGGGTTAGGGTTTGATCCCTATTTGTTCTTGACTGTTAGGGTTAGGGTTCATCATGAACTTTTCTTTGCCCGATCTGGAATCGGTTTACCCGATCTAGGTTTTCTCAATACACCGTGGCTCCGGTACCATTGATAGAGTTCGTAGTTCATCGATTCATTAGATCGGGTACATGTTCGTCATGGGGAATAGTCAAATAGTGATTCACAGTGTACACACACAACCTAATACATGATCTACTAGAGAGACAGAGAAAAAGGGAAACAGTAGAGGTCGCAAACCATCCATGGATGTAGTGGTAGGAGCGGTCGAAGCACTGGCCGGTGTCTCGTTCATCGGAGGAGCCATCTGCGCGGCCTGTAGTGACCGGTTGGAGGAGAAGGGAGTCGGTGCAGTGAAGACGGTGGCGCAGTGAAGACGGTGGCGGCTTCCCGTCACTGGCTGCGCCCCTCTCGGATCGGGATCGGGAATGTCGGTGGGGTGGCGGCTGAGGTGAACCTCGTGTCCAGAGCCGGCCGGCCCCCCACCTCTATATATAGCGCAGTGTGACGGGGGCCCACCAACCATATAGGGTTGGGCGCCCCCGATCAGGGCGCGAGAAACAAGGCCCAAAAGGTCGTTGGGTCTAATGGTGGGAGATCAAAACCTAACAATTAACACCCAGATCCTGTGGTATGACTCCAGTGAAGAAATTATGAGACACTGTGATGTTTCAAAGGTACTTCAGCTCAGCTAACACTGAAGGTAGCTTCCCTGTGAAACCGTTACTAGAAATAAGGACGCTCTCACGGGTTTGGATACTCCAAATTTCCTCATGGAACTCTCCCATGAGGCGGTTCTCGAACAGAAAGAGTTTTGACAGGTTCCTTAAATTTGCCAGCTCTTTAGGAACAGTGCCCTCCAGCTTGTTTGCATCCAACTCTAGCCACTGCAGCAACCGACAGTTGCCAATCTCAGGTGGGATCGGCCCAGACAGGGAGTTCTGTGAAAGTAAAAGATATGTGAGGTTGCTCAATAAGCCAAGAGAATTTGGAATTTTGCTGGACAGACTATTATTGACAAATCCAAGCTGTTGCAAGCTGCTGCAATTCCCTAGCCATGATGGAATTTCACCCTTTATATAATTGAATGACAAGATGAATATTTCCAGCTTGCAGTTCTTCTCAAAACTGAACGGAATCTCGCCTGTGAAGCTATTGGTAGTTGCATCAAAAACCTTGAGGCCTTTGATCTCACTCAAGGTTTCAGGAAGACTGCCACTCAGTAGATTATCAAGGAGATAGAGCTCCTCCAACTTGGTGCAGTTGCCAATTGAATTGGGCAAAACTCCAGACAACATATTTTCATATAACCACAGTGACTTAAGGCTTGTCATTTCACCAACCGAGAAGGGTATAGAACCACTGAGCTGATTGTCAAGTAGGTACACTTGCTGGAGACGCTGGTTTTTAAACAGATCCTCTGGTATAACTCCATTCAGAGAGTTGTTGTACAGTGACAGTAATGACAATTTCGTGAGGTTGCCCATTGATGCTGGTATCTTGCCAGACATGAAGTTTTGGGATAGATCCAATTGTTCAAGCATACTGCAGTTGCCCAATTCAGGAGGGATCGAACCAGATATGTTGTTAGCAGATAAATCGAGGACCTGCAGATAGTTCAGAAGTCCTATTTGAGGTCCAAGTGAACCAGAAACTCCAGACGATGATAGGTTCAGAGAAATCGCATGGTTCATTCCATCACAGAGAACTCCCTTCCATTTGCACGGAGTTGCATCAGAAGCGCTCCAAGTAGATATCGTGGAACCTGGCAGCATGAGACTCTTGGACAGAGCAAGAAGGGCTGCACCATCTGGACTCAAACTCCAAGATGACCAAACAAATGCGGAAAACAGCGAGAACCAAGGCCACAAAACTAGCCTCATCTTGATGCTGAAAAAAATCGTTTAAAGTCAGCACAGCTGAAAAACAGGAAAAACTTTTGTTTTTTCTTAACTTGCTAAAAAGGCAGAACAAGCAGTGATTCAACAATTGAGTGTGCATTGCTGTACTAACCTTTTCTGTGCCTGTGTTTTGCAGAAGAACTTGCTGGAATCCAAAGTGGCGTGTATACGTATTGCTGTACTGGTACCAGTAACTCGACGGAGTCCACAAGATACATATATATATATATATATATATATATATATATATATATATATATATATATATATATATATATATATATATATATGTATATATATACGGCAGCGTTATTTTACCTCCTAGGTGTAGAATATTATTCTACACCGCAAGTCAAAATTGACCTGAAAAAATACTGAGTAGTACTGAACCGCGTTCAGTATCAGTCAGTCTACACCCAGGACCACGAAAATACTGAACAATACTGAAACACGAGTACTGAACAGTACTAAATTCTGTTCAGTATAACAGTTTGGTGTAAAATAGTATTCTACACCTAGGGTGTAGAATAACACGTGTGTGTGTATATATATATATATATATATATATATATATATATATATATATATATATATATATATATATATATATATATATATATATATATACACACACACGACAGAAACCGTTTATACGTGGGTGCCCAACTGACCACACTGAAAGTGACTTAACATATATCCAGACCAGTAGTGACGACACAAGATTGCCGTGTTATTTGTTGCACATGAATTTTCTACTCACGAGGCGACGCGAGTTCACACTGGAGATTCAAAAAAATGACAGGAACGCGTGTGTGCTGCAGTGCTGCTCCTTGCCGCGTTCCACCAATACCATGAGCAATCTAGCATGTGAACGCAGTAACGTCAAACAAACCACTCCAGCATGGCACATGGTTGGTTTTCCCTTTGCTATATTAAAAAAAACTCGATCCGCAGTGGCTAGACAGCCCCAGGTATTCCGGCTTAAGAAGAAGATCTTTTCATGCAGAACGAGAAAACCTCCGAACCTCTGCCCACTCATATATAGCGGCACCGCAGCTCCGTGAGATGAGCTGGACACAGACTTGTGCTTTGGATGTGGAGCAGACGAGAAAGTTTTTCCCCCCTTGGTCGCTGCAGCCGAAGTTACAGATAAAGAGTGAGTCCCTTGGGACTAGAACACTACTGACCACTCTATCAGCCAGGATGTTCCCCCTTTACTATTTATATATGTTTTGCTGCCACGGGATCAAGAAAAAGACACAAACGTGGCTACTAAATAACACAACAAGTAACATTCTTGTGTGAAAGAGAGTCAAACTCGGAAATTGCGAATTGTGGTGGACGAAGGAAGATCGATGACTTGCATTCCGTGATCCCTTACCAATTCATTGCCGTTGAGTCATATGGCTGAAGGTTCCTCTTAACGAAACACATGCCAGAGGCCTGTTCTTGAAAAAAAAAATATGGCTGAAGGTTCTGCGTATCCTGTCATTTTTGTTCCAATTTCTTCTTCTTTGCTATTTTTTAAGAAACAGAGGTTTCTTGCTTTATTTTAGTGTGCAACAAAGCAGTTCACTAGAAATTTCAGTACCGGAAGTGTATTCGAAGGCGCGCCCGTCAACGTTTTTTCTTTTTTGCCGTTTGAATTTTACTATATGTTGTTGGTTTCTAGATCGGAGGTGATTATTAAATTTGTAATTTTTAGCTTTCGCTCTGATTTCTTATCCACCTCCATGCCTCCCGCGCCAGCAGTCGCCCTTCTCCTGGCCGGTCTCGAGCGGTGGCTGGCCTCCTCCTCCACTCCGCCCGCGTGGCGGCTGGCTTCGACCTTTGAGCGTACTGGTGGTCAGCCACTCGGCCTCGAGCGGCGGCCTCTGCCGCCTCCATGCCCCCAGCGCGGCGGCACCGCACGCCCCCTCGCGGATCCAGCCTCCCCTTCCCTCTCCCTTCCTCCCTCTCTCTCTCTCGGCATTTGTGGGCCTCAGGTTGGGCCGATCTGTTGGCTGTGACATGCTTTTCGGACCAGTCCAGTACGAAAATCGGCCCGACAGGCCATGTCTGAGCCGTTGGTCAGGCACGAAGCCCAGTTTAGCACAGGCCGGTGGGCCACCGTGCCGTGTCGGGCGGCCCGTGCTCTGCACACGGTCTCTGCCGCGCTCCGAGGGCCCGGGCGCACACAACTTCAGCGGCGCCAGCCCGAGGCCTGCCGAGTTCCGCGGCAAGGACGGGTCTAGGCGAGCGGAGCCGGCCTGCTGGCGGCCTCCGCGCAGGCAGCAGGCTGACATCTGCGCGCGGAGCATCCGGCGTCGCGTTGGTGGTGATGGCGGCTGTTCCCCATTCCGGGGCCTCCAGGGCAGAGGCGCGCGGGGGAGCGTCTGGAGCGGTCCGTGACGCGTACCCCACGGCCTCAATTGCAACCGTGTCCGCCGGGTGCGGCGGCGTCATGTCGATGGCGGCCGCTGGTCGTGGAGGTCCGGTCGCGCCGGCGACCATGGTGCAACTCAGAGCGCTCCCGTTCCCGCTCGCTTCCCGAAGCCCGGGAAAGGCTGCGGAAGAGCCTGGAGCCCCAGTTGTCGTTCTTGCGGCCCTCATCTTCATCTTCGTCGTCCCTGCGCCGCGTACTGGTGATGTCAGCTGGGGGTGGCTCGCGCCTGTCGCGCGGGACGCGCTTGCCGTCGACGATCCCGTTGCGCCAGGGCCCAGGTGTGCTTCTTCGTTGCAGCTCTGCCATGCTCGTACGGCGGCGCTTCGACGAGGTTGCACTTCAGTTTTCAGTTCTGCATTCTTCTTTTCAGCGGCGTGTCTTTAGTTTGTGTTGGAGCCCGTTTAGTTCCCAGAAAATTTTGCAAAATTTTTCAGATTCCCCGTCACATCGAATCTTTGACACATGCATGAAGCATTAAATATAGATAAAAAATAAAACTAATTACACAGTTCAGACGAAATGAACGAGACGAATCTTTTAAGCCTAATTAGACCATGATTGGACACTAATTGCCAAATAACAACGAAAGTGCTACAGTGTCGTTTTGCCAAAATTTTTGCATCTAAACCGGCCCTTGGTGTCGCTATCGAGCAAGAGTCTGAACTATCTAAATCTTCTCTAGGTAATCATTGCTTGATTTGTTTAATCCCTATTGCTTGAGCTAGTGCTTACGGTAATTTTTCTGTTTTGCTGTTTCCTTTTGGGGTTGCCCAGTAGCAGTTGGTGTATCACTTAAATTGGTTATTGTCGTGTGTACTGAGATTTGCTTCCTCAATATTTTGAGATATCCCTAGTATCATTCCTAGACCCATAGTTGTACTGTGGTTATGTGAAGTTGATTTTACTAGAAGAGAAAAAAGTTGTATGGGTTGATAATTGAAACTTAGCCTACATAACTTTTCGTCTGCTCAGCAAGAAAAAAAATTGACTCTCATTCACCCTTCTTTGGTCACCATTTCAGTCCTTCACATATAGAAATGTACCAATGCATTGGTATCCATAGTTGTTTACAACATGCATGCCCTAGCACTAAAAAAACGAAGTAACACAAGAGCGAGTCTCGACATGTCTCATTTTAAAGACATTAGCCATTAGGGAAAAAACATTACAAGTAGCTGATATATGCATTTCCAAAACTTCTAAATTACATAATTGATCCACTAAGATTATTATCTCTGAGATATAGCCGTTCCAGACTTTGACAATCTAAAACTAGATCATAGGGGATACTACCATTGAGACGATTGGACTCCAAATTCAAATATCGTAATTTTTTCCCGGAACAGATGCTCGGTGGGATATTACCACTCAAGGAATTGTAGCTCAGCTTCACATAGCTTAGATTTGCACAGTTTATAAATTGCGGTATAGACCCATCAAGGTTATTGTTTTCGAAAATGACTTGCTCTAGACTTGGGCAGTCCACAACATTGGATGGGATGCTACCATTGAGATAATTAAACCCCAAGGCCAAAATTATCAATGCTTTTCCAGAACAAATGTTTGGTGGGATACTACCGACAAAACTGTTATTTGTGAAATCTATCTGGACCAAGCGGCTATTAACACCCAGCTCATGTGGTATGACTCCAGTGAAGAAATTATTATACAGTGTAAGGTTCTGCAGGTGCTTCAGCTCAGCCAACACTGAAGGTAGCTTCCCTGTGAATCTGTTGCTATAAATAAGGACGCTCGCAAGGGTTTCGATGCTCCAAATATTCTCAGGGAAGTCTCCCATGAGGCGATTCTCAAAAAGAAAGAGCTTTGACAAGTTCCTTAAATTTGCCAACTCTTCAGGAACAGTGCCCTCCAGCTGGTTTGCATCCAACTCTAGCCACTGCAGCATCCGACAGTTGCCAATCTCAGGTGGGATCGGCCCAGACAGGGAGTTCTGTGAAAGTAAAAGATATGTGAGGTTGCTCAACAAGCCAAGAGAATTTGGAATTTTGCCAGACAGACTATTATTGACAAATCCAAGTTGTTGCAAGCTCCTGCAATTCCCTAGCCATGATGGAATTTCACCCTTTATATAATTGAATGACAAGATGAATACTTCCAGCTTGCAGTTCTTCTCAAAACTGAAAGGAATCTCACCCATGAAGCTGTTGCTAGTGGCATCAAAAACCCTGAGGCCTTTCATCTCACTCAAGGTTTCTGGAAGACTGCCACTCAGTTGATTATAGAGTAGATACAGCTCCTCCAACTTGGTGCAGTTGCCAATTGAACTGGGCAAAACTCCAGACAACATATTATCATGTAACCACAATGACTTAAGGCTTGTCATTTCACCAACTGAGAAGGGTATCGAACCACTGAGCTGATTGTCCTGTAGGTACACTTGCTCTAGAAACTGGTTCTTGAACAACTCCTCTGGTATTGTTCCATTCAAAGAGTTGTAGTACAGTGACAGTGCTGACAATTTCTTGAGGTTGCCCATTGATGCTGGTATACTGCCAGAAAGTAGGTTTTGGGACAGATCCAATTGTTCAAGCATACTGCAGTTGCCCAATTCTGAAGGGATCAAACCAGATATGTTGTTAGCAGATAAATCGAGAATTTGTAGGTATTTCAGACGCCCTATTTCAGGTCCTATAAAACCTGAAACCTCTGATGATGATAGGTTGAGAGAAATCACTCTGTTCCTTCCATTGCAACCAACACTGTTCCATGTACAAGGATTTGCAGAGGCGCTCCAGTTGGATCTTATGGAACTAGGTAGTATGAGGCTTTTGGACAGAGCAAGAAGAGCTAGGCCATCTGAACTCATACCCTGTGATGTTGAAACTGCCACGAAGAATAGAAAAAACCAATGCCAGAAAACCAGCTTCATCTTGTCCCTGAAAATTTTGCATAGAAGTCAGCAGAAGATCATTTTTTTTCCTCCTATGTACATGTAGTTCAACGCACAATCAAATGGGGGATTGCATGTATGAACAGCTGTCATCAACCAAAATTGTGCACGTTGGTAACCTTCCCCCATAAAAGCAACGTTCTAGAACAATTTGATGAAAGTACTAGTTACTTATTTTTCCCAATAAAAGTTGGTAGAAATCCTTTTATAACATTAACAATCTTGAAGGGTCAGAAACTGAGTTTATGACGGGCTTCTTAGTTCTTATTACTGGAGAAGATACGACAAAGCCGTTCTGTTCAACGAGATGGGATCCGATCTCGAACACAGAAGCATTTCCCTATTTCTAAAAATAATGGGCACCACCAAATGTGCTGATGAGCACCTCGATTTCTTCTCTCTTTTTTATTAAAAAAAGAAAAGAAAGATGTGCGCCTTGATTGCAATTGCAAGCGAGAGATCCTCTGCGCTACTACGCCGACGGCAGGACAAGACCTAAGAAGCTTCCTAGGCACAGCAGAAGGATTCGGGCAGGGAAATCGGCACACAGGAAAGCTCATTTCAGTGGGCTACGATTGAAACAGCCATCGAATTCGCTTCGTTCCTGAACAACACTCTCTAAATTCGAGAGCCCGCGCTGCCAGCAAGAACCGGAGAAACTACCAAGCAGACGCGAATGCAACAGACAAGACAGCAGGAACGAAACGAATGAAGGAGCGGCGGTTCCTCGGGTTCAAACGCACACACCAGGAACTACAGTCGGCAACTGCTTGATCGAGAACTGATTACAGGGGCGAAGCGAGCGAGAGCGGCGCTTACCGGAGACGGCAGCTCGGTGCCCGCGGCCGCGGGCGAGAGGAGAGGATCCTGGGGAAATGGGGGCCGCCGGCAGGCGCTGCTCTAGCTTTCGCTAGTAGCACTAGAAGCATCCATGGCGGACGAGAAAGAGAGAGAGCACCGGCACCGCGGTGGACTGTTTGGCGGAGGCAGGAGCGAGGCCGTTTTTTTAGGCAGCCGCGCCCGCGCCGCCTGCCTTTTGTGGAGCGAGTCCAGCGGAGGGGGTGGTTGCGGCAATCAGTAGTGCGGTTGGGGATCCGTTCACACGGGTACACACCGGGGGCGAGGCGAGGGTGCTGTGCCTGTCGACACGTATGGCGCGTGGCCGCGGCATCCGTGCGGCTGCGGGGTGGGTCGGGGACGCGTCCACGGTCCATTTGCGTCGCGTTCGCACACTGTGGGCCGTGTGACCTGCGCGGCGCAAGTTCACACGGGACGACATGGGTTTAGCCAGCATAGGCCAGGAATTTCAGCGAACAAGAACCAATGGGCTAGTAGTCTGATCCTATCTATCGAAGTCAGACCTACGGAGTACGTTTTAGCGATGGATGAAGCCTGCCCTTGATGCTTTTCTATGAGTTTATTATTGTTTTCTAATCTATCACGTGGATGTATTAGGCCTCGTTTAAATGCATCAAAAAGTTAGAATTTTTTCACTATCTCTCCATCATATCAATTTTTAGCCGTTTGCATAGAGTATTAAATGTAGATAAAAAAAATAACTAATTAAACAGTTTAGTTGGAAATCATGAGATGAATCTTTTGAACCTAGTTGGTTCACGATTGGACAATATTTGTTAAATAAGACGAAATTGGTACTACTCATCAGTTTGAAATTTTTTGCGATCTAAACGTGGCCTTAGTTAGTCAGCAGCCCTGTTGGTAAGCTTTTTTTTAATCACAAAAGTTGCAACGGTTCTAGACAGGTCAATTCGTCTTATATTTAATTATTAATTTATTATTAGATGAGCAAAGCTTGCTGTTCCCGCGCATATACATGTCACCTAGTGGCGACAAATATACATTAAAGCGGGGCCCACGATCAGAGTAAGAGAAAACGATACAACTCTTTTATGTTGTATGGAACCATCTGTTCTGGTCATCCTTTTTCTTTTTGAAACGACGTTCTGGTCATCTTATAGCTAAACACAAGCTACGTAAAAAAAAAAAGCTAAACACAAGCTTATCCTATACTAGTATACTCCCTTCATTCCAAATTATAAGTTGTTTTAACTTTTTTGGTACATCGAATTTGCTATATATCTAGACATAATGTATATCTAGATACTCCCTTCATGTTGGTAAAAGAAGTCGTTTTGGACAAGATTTGGGTCAAATATTGGGAATATAAATCATGAATAACTTTTAAGTTGTTGAGTTTGAAAATGTGAAAACAATATGAATAGATTTGTCTTGAAATATATTTTCATAAAAGTATACATATATCACTTTTGAATAAATATTTTTATAGAAAAATGAAGTCAAAGTTATGCTTTGGAGACCGTGTCTTTGTCTAAAACGACTTCTTTTACCAACGTGGAGGGAGTACATAGCAAATTAAATGTACCAAAAAGTCAAAGTGACTTATAATTTGGAACAGATAGAGTATATCAGATGGCATAAAGCATTTTCAAGTGTCTTTCTTAAACATAATCTCTAAATCATCTTTTAGATTATTTGAATAAACTGTTTTTATATATTTTCATCCTCAAATATCTTATGCATAGTATAGAGAGCTAAGTCATGCTCTCTATCTTTAGCCAGCAAGAAATCTAAAATAAAGTATAGTACTACCTCCGTTTCAAATTATAAGTCGCTTTGACTTTTTTTTGATATATGCATTTTGCTATGTATATATCTAGATAGATAGTAAAATAGATGATTCAAAAAAAAAGTCAAAGCGATTTATACTTTAAAACAGAGGAGTATATTTAAAGATCCGACTAATTAAAAAGGCTATCGAAAGATTTTTCTTTTCCATCAAAGCCTCTATTATCATTAAGTGCCAGCCGACCTAAGGCACTGGGGACAATTGTTGGTAAGAGCTAAAGAACATCTGTATGCATACGCTAGTAAGTATGGACCGTCGCTGCTTTTGTCGCAACTCGTAAGGTTTTCACGCGCGTGATCATATCATTGCCATTCGGAGCAGCATGCGCCCGGTCCGTGCACATGGCTGAGTTCTTTTTTTTTGCCCGTACGGACACGACTGAGCATATCCGTTTGTCTTTTCCTCCATGAGTCGAAGACATGACTTGACCACCATCAAGCCTGTATGCATACAGTCGTGCCCGTGCACACGGATGAATTTCTCGAGTCATGGTTGAAAAATGAGGTCTGAACCCCCCGGTCCCCAGTCCCCATAGTTCACGTGTGATCGGTAGCTCAGCTACTGAAAAGTTGGTCAACAGAGCAGCGTGCGCGCGTGTCGCCGTGAGCATACTAGCACAAGGTATGAGTGTGCCCCATTTCTCCAAGGTCGTTGGCTTCACTCAGAATTATTGTCCACGTAGGCAAAACAGAAATGGGGTTAATAATCTCACAGCAGAGACTACTAGTGATGTAAGAAAAGTCCATTTGGCTTTTTGCCTATTCTTTTGCTCGACCTTCTCCACTTTATCAGACTTTGCCAGGCTAGGTGAGTTGTTGCTTTCTCCCAACATGCGAAACAATAGGAGCTTGTAGCTTCTGTGAGAACGAGGTATTCGTTCCCTCTGTAAGCTATGTTGACAAGATACGAGACCACCAATCGATCTGACCTGCTGGATACTGCATGCTCTAGATTTAGATTAAGCCAAAAATTATTACGTTTGACTGCAATTATAAATAATATTATTATAATTTATGACTCTAAATAGGTATATTATAAAAACATATTCTATAATCGATCTACTAGTAAGCGATATTTATATATGTATTCCGTAGCATAAATGTTAGTATTTTTTATATAAGTCTAGCCCATTTATAATTGTTTGACTCCTTAAAAATAAGAATTACACTGTTCCTAGTAACGAGAAAGTAGATAGGAATGCACTATAAAAGCTTCCTTTCCTACCCAACGGCTTCTCGTCCACTTGGCAGCGCAGGTACTTAAAAGGCCAAGGGCAATTGGGCAAACCAGCGAAGCTCGTCACAACGACTTGACTCGGGAGTCAGGACCATGCTCGTCAGTCGTCAGACTCACGCGCGTTCTAAGGCCTTGTTTTGTTTAGATACCCAAATTCATTTTTAAATTTCGCTATGCAAAAAGAAGATTCCTCATCACATCAAAATGTCGGCACATATATAGAGTACTAAATGTAGATGAAATTAAAAACTAATTGCACAGTTTTGTTGTACTTTACGAGATGAATATTTTAAGCCTAATTAATTAATATTTGGACAATTATTACCAAATAAAAACAAAATTACTACAGTGTGACGGAACATCTACTATGCAAAGTTTGGATCCCAAATTTAGGATCTAAACAAGGCCTAACTGTAAATTAAGTAGAGAAAGCAACGTAACGACACCTCGGCATGTGACAGTATCTTCACTCTAGTATACTAGTAGCAGAAGCAGAGCATGGGTTCACATTCACGACACGGGGGGGTGTGGCTCGCAGGGGCCGTGGGCTCCCAGGCACAGTACATTCATTTAAATACTTATATAAATATTTGTATTTATAGCACAAAAAATATTAATTTTATCTATTTCTTTATTAAAATATGATGATTTTGGTTAGAAATAGTGTAGATTTTTTTGAAAATTTGTTGAAACGTATAACTATATATATTTTATCACACTAAAAAATATGACCACATTTGTTCGGCCCCTTAATTAAAATCGCTAGTTTCGCCTCTGGACACACACGGCCGGCCTGGAACACGTCGTCCCAGCTATTTTCATTCGAGCGCCGAGAAGAGCGAGACGGAACGAAACCACCGAGTGCAACGTGTTACTCTCCACACCTGTGTAGAACAAAAAATGATCAGCACGGACGTGGCCTTGGTTCATAACTTAGGACGGAAGCTAACTAGCTAAGGGTGAAACCGTAAAATATGACTATACGAGTACGGGCATCGTCATAAGTCATAACCATGACTAGGATGAAAACGGATCGAATACGAACGGATATCACTGATATTACATTTACTTTTATATTTCTATCCGGATTCGGATTCAAATACGGATAGTGTCAACCATGCCGGATAGGATAAGATTGGATATCGACATTATAAATATGCGATTTGAGTATTCGGATATGGATACGGTATCGAATGTTGAATATCCGGACTTGGATACGGTCGAATTTAAACCCCTCCAAATAAATACGATCTCAAATACGGTCGAAAAATATCAGTACCATTTTCAACCCTAACCATGACTATGATTGTGGTTGATGAATGATGATTCTAGTAGTCTCTAAACCCCTATGACCGCGGACTGGGATTCTGTAACTTTACTCAAGCAAGTTACCATGTAACTTACTTATCCACCGTCCAACTCCAATTGAAGTGTTCCCAGCATCTCCATGCTATCCAAGGTCTCTAGAGTCTATCCGGGATCTGGGGGCATGGACATCGAAGATATACATATACTCCTACAATGGCAGTGTTTTCACTAAGGGTCTGTTTGGATTGCGGAAAAAAATTCATATTCCTATGTTTTTCTTATGAAATTAAACTGATTCTTGTGAAATTCCTGCGTGATTCCTATAAAATTAATGCGTTCCAAACAGGCCCTGAATTTTCGTAGTGTCAGAATTGTAAAATGCCCCATCGCTGCATCCACAGATTAAGAATTTTAGCGAAAAATAACCAAAGATCTTATACTGATCCTGTCCAAGTCAAACCATGTTTTAGCTTTTTTTTATCTATTAGTTAATTTTTAGCAGCAATAGTAAGCTTTTCAAATCACAAGTAGCAAATATTCTTTACGTCACCTGAGGGCGACAATATACATTAAGCAGAGCCCACGAGCAGAGTTCAGCAAAAAAAAGATGCAGCAGATATATTCAAATCCATTGGCTATCGTGAGTCGTGATGTCTTAGCTAACCGCAAAATTAATCGGATGGCTTAAGTGCCAACCGACCAAACAACGCCCTTGAGACACAAGTTTGTTGATACGGAGAGGTCAGTGCCCGGACGTACGGACGTCCGTGTCCAGATGTGGTTCGCGCTAATAGGCGGGAGACCACGCCACACTGTCTGTCTTTGCACCCTACCGCGTGGACCTCATACTGCTTTCCGCCTTGACCGTCGTGCTCGCTCTGTTTCACGCGCGCACGTGGGAATTGTGTCCCGCTGCCCACGCTACTTCCCAAGCAACTTCCCACCCTGCGTCGTGCCACATGTAGGAAACCACGTGGGTCCCAGTCACCTGCCTTGCTTGTGGATGCGCACCGCGGATTCGTCTGCTAGCCTTAGGCACCCGCACAGTGACCCACGACAGCGCCCATGCAGCTGCAGCAGGCGTCTGCGGCAGGTGGGTTCCATTCCAACATGTGCGACACCAGACCTATTTTTGCACCATCTAGATAAAACACTCGCAACATACATCTGAAATAGCTGAAACACTATTGCATACGTCTGAAAACTAAAAACACGTGTGTAGCCAATAGCCATTGCAAACATATGCAATATCCATATCTATTTTTGCAGCATCCAGATGAAACACTTGCAACATACATATGAAACATATGAAATATACGCTTACAACATACATGCATATACAACATCCAGATCTACTTTTGTAACATCTAAATGAAACACTTGAAATATACGTCTGAAACACCTAAAACACTTGAAACATACGTTTGCAACATGTGTAACTAGCCATTGCAACATATGCAACATCCAGATAAAACACTTAAAAACATACGTAGAAAACACCTGCAACACTTGGAACATGACATCACTAACAACCACGGCCTGTCGCAGTAGGAAGCTCAGGTAGGTGGTGGCACGGCTCTCTGCCGTGGTGTCTTTAGTCGGCGGCGTCGTTCTCCTGGTGGCGCCAAGGTGGTGGTGGTGTGGTGAACGCTGCCGCCGCGACGAGCGAGGCAGAGTGTGGCACAGGATGGGGGCACGGCGCGACACAGGATGGGAGCGCGGCGCGGTGGGGGATGGCCGCGTTGGCGAGGTGGAGTGGGGCGGCGCTGCACAGGAAGCGGTGTGGCGGGAGATGGCCGCGGCGGCAAGGGAGAGAGGTGTGGGTGGACAGCGGCACGGCACAGTGAAACCGTGGCGGGCGAGGCGGAGCGATATTTTTTTTAAGAGAGACAATGAGACGTAGAGGTGAGCGCGCAGGCCCAAAAGGTAATGTCCGCAGACGGACAGACACACGCCCGCGTCTAAGGTACCGTTTAGTTGCCAAAAAATTTGCCAAATTTTTTAGATTCCCCGTCACATCGAATCTTTAGACGCATACATGAAACATTAAATATAGATAAAAAATAAAACTAATTACACAGTTTAGACGAAATGGACGAGACAAATCTTTTAAGCCTAATTAGACCATGATTGGACACTAATTGCCAAATAACAACGAAACTGCTACAGTTACATTTCGCCAAAAATTTTGCCAACTAAACAAGCCGTAAGCATCAGCCTTGTCCACAAGAGACAGAGCTGGGCTCTCTGTGCGGTGAGCCGGTGACCCAGTTTTCGTGGAACTGGTCATGTGTGCATAGCATAGCAGTGAACAAAAAGCAAAAACAGAAGTGAGAAGGGAGGACAGAACGGACACACGTGCAGCCAGCTGAAACTCCTGCTTGCGTTCTTGCAGCGGGCCGCCTCGGGCAAGCAGAGCACAAGCTGCACAATGGACGAACAGCAAGGTTGTAGTCTGTGGGCCTGTTTAGTTGCACCCAAAATGCTAAATTTTTCAAGATTCTCCGTCACATCGAATATTTGACGCATGCATGAAGTATTAAATATAGATTAAAAATAAAACTAATTACACAGTTTAGACGAAATGGATGAGACGAATCTTTTAAGTCTAATTAGACCATTTGGCACGGCTGTCTGCTGGCTGCTGCTTTGACTATTTGGCAGCGCAGGGCTAGCGGCGAAGCCAGCACAAGGAATTGAACTCAGAGACTGGACTAGCGTTTCTGGAATGAGTCAAGAACTATGCTCACACCACTGCGAGTGCGAGCATGCGTTCCAACTGTAAACTAATATATATTTTTTTAAACTAACGCGTTACTAACTTATAAACCATATTTTTTCACTAGTCTTATAGACCGT